>OZ010703.1:1028001-1378568 GCA_963932265.1 Thymelicus lineola | reverse complement strand
AATAAATGCATAGTAGGAATAAATAATAATTAAATTGAAATTTAACACTCCCGATAGTTTTATATACTCTAAGCATAGCTTAAAAACATTAAAAGTCAAGTCAAAGTCAAAGTTAAATCGGTTAATCCGTTTGGGAGCTACGATGCCACAGACATATAGATACATAGAGACACATACATATACAGACACAGAGATTTACAGATACACAGGTACACAGACACACAGATATACCTACAGATACTCAAATACACAGACACATCAAATCAAATCAAATCAAATCTGTTATATCGAATTCTGCTTTTCAACTCCCTTGTTTACAAATAAGACACTACCACCGGTCGTTCATATTGGGTTCTCTTTACTTTGTTTTCCTATTCACCAAAAGTCAAAACACTATAAAAATGCTACTTATCAAAAATCTCCGCTGTCGGCATCGTTTCATACGCTGTTGACCTTTATCGCTGAATTGCGTTGAAATATTCTGTAAGATATCTCCAATGTTTCGCCGGACGAAGGAGCCTAAGGGCTAATCTTTATAGTGCTGTTCATCTGACTCGCGGACCTAGAGAATAACTAACTTAGTTAGTTAGTTGTTATTTTACGTATTATGTTTGGTACCGTGGTGGTATGGTGGTTAGTACCGTGTTAGTTTCGTTATTTCGTGGTTTTAGTTGTATTTGGTTAGTATTTTAGATAATTTCGAATTCATAATCATTTGAGTAGTTTAATCGTTTAAACTGTCGCGATGTCGTTTAAATGAGTTCGTACTCATATACGTCACTATTGCCTCAATTACCGTTCCCAAACAGTAGACACTTATCCATTAAAAAACCTAAAAGCATGGACAAAATGAATATCATAACGGTTACAAAAAGGTAACTTAAGTAAAATTACTTGTGGTACCGTTATTTCCAGAAAAAAATTTTTTGTTACAACTTTACAACGTTACAACTTTGAGCAATATCTTCAAGTACAGCCTTCTGTCCACGTAGACCTACGTTATATATACACACTATCTCATAATATAAAAAATAAACAAATGTTTGTATGGATGTCCTTTATAGACTTTGAAAGCATCCAACCGATATCCCCCAAACTAGTTTCATTTGAAAGGCAAAGATGCGAAGATGGTTTGAGACTGTCTATGCTTGCGATGCCTATGTTTCAATAAGTTGCTTATACGCAATTAAATCTAATAAAGCGCCATAGACGTTAGGCTTACCTCATTGGATTGAAGTGTATCTCGCAATACTAAAATGCCTAGCTGCATTATCAAGGATTTGAGAACAAATTTATCTGGCAACTGTGTGCTATTCTCTTCGTCTGTATGTATTACCTGTCCGATGTTTCCCGTCGCATAATACCCATATAAACATCAAGCACCGTAAATCCATTTTTATTGCGTCTGGTGGCACCAAGTCACAATGTTGGTAGAAATATTAAGCTTAGAGTTTGACCTACCGACATACGAATTTACCATCAGGTGTCTCGTATGCTCTTTATTTCTTTAAAGACAAAACCCACAAAATACTGTCTATATTTAATAATCAGTGTTGCCTTTGGTTTCCCTGATGATGAAGGATAGCCACTATCATCAGGTGGATCGTCAGCTCGTTTCTCGGCTTCTTGGGTTAGGTGGGTGACAGTTCAGGGACCATCATGAGAAAATAATGTGGGGATTAGATTAGCTGGTACAGAGAATAAGAGATTAGAATATAAATAAAAAATGGATCACCTAAACTCAATACGATATAAAAAGGATTCAAAAACACTTCCGCAGTGCAAAAACCTGACCTCCAAGCTATTGCTACTTTCACAGTTGAAGCTTTTAAACTCGCTCGTATTTCTACAAGACATTCAAAGGCAGGGTACTTATGTAATTTATTTCCTTCCATCAATTCTAATGAAAGAATTGGCACTCAAATAAATAAATAAAACATCTAAAGAGCGTCAGTCTGAATTGCGAATTCGGCAAATGTGTGATAAAAATCTCCAAATCGCTCGTACGGCCGAAATGAGTGAACGCCTAGCGCTGAAACATACGGCTTAATATTTTGCCACCGCTCTCCTTTTTCCGCATTATTTTTCATTCGTTCCAAAGTAAACACCGTCGCGTATTTCGCCATCATAGAAGGACTTTTATTCCACTCCATGTCACCATAGTACTTTCTATCCTAGCTTGAGAAATTAAAGTGTACTTAGGATCTCACAAGAAGTTATCGATGTTCCATTAAATATAATTATCCTTCAATGGATGAAGACAAGAACTTTAATCTTACATACATCTTACTGCCGACAAACTGGCTTACAGTTTGGCAGAATTCAAATTTGTTGTTTTTATAAGTCTTCGTGGGTTAATAATAATAATAAAAAAACGTAATATTGGATGAATATTTGCGCCCTATTATTAGTCATACATTGGCCTGAAATATTAAAATGATACAATAAATCAATATTAAACATTTCTGATTCTTTGAACCGATGAAACCCCAAAATAGAATGTAATCTCCATAATCCATCTACGTATGTCTCCTAAACACCGATAGGTTTGTGCAAGTCATGGCATGTAGCTGTATTGGGTTGCGCCTTATGGCATGTTTAGCGCATGACTTGACGATTCCCTTGTATGATAATACAGCGTACTTCGCTAACTGAAAAGTAGGGACATGAACAAAGGTTTTAATTAAAAATTATTAATCGATCGTCTACGTGACGCTTGCTATTCATGTCAGTATAAATAGGCTACGAGATACCTTTAGTTGTTCCCCTTTATCCCTTCTGTTTTTGCTACAATGTAGATTTTTTATGAATAACCGAAAAACGAGAGAGCAACCTCATAATTTTTGTAACAGATATCAGTAAAACCAAAGACATGACGGACGCGTTTTAGTTCAAGGAAGAGAGAAGAAATAACTGGCTTTTAAACCAACTCAAGTTGTCCAGTCCAATACAGGCTTTTTAATATCTTAATATTTAACCTAATTCTAATTTGTGCTATACATTTTTATTTAAAAACGTTTTATGACCACATTATGAGACGTGAGTTTATTCCACAATACGAAGGCATTTTCCACACAGGCGTTTATCGAAGCTGAACTTCCCAAGACACACAGAAACGCTTTTTATAACTAAGATATTTACAAATGATCAGTCAACCAACTTCTGACTAAACGGAAGTTACTGAACTTGATCAATCACTATCACTCAGCCGAGTATATGTCAGTTTCTATCCCCACATATACGGATCCCTAATAAAAGTGTCCGTTCCTTGCCTAATCCCGACATGTCAATCATGACTTGCAAGTCACTTCAGTAACCGCCATTTTGTTATCCAATTTCACTGCCGACAAAATGGATGAAACTTTTACTTTGATCGATTGTTGTTTTCAAAGTTACAAGGCCTAGTATTTCGGAAGTTGTTCATGCGTGATAACCTGGATTTGGTAGGACTATTTACTATTTTACGACACTAATAACATGGACTTTTTTTTATTTAAATGGCCGATTAAGTCACTTAGTGATCTCATCGCCAGATCTGAATTTTGATAGTCATGTGACCAATTTGGTAGTGTATCCTTTTAAATCGGCTGATAAATCACGGAGTTCTGTGGTAAAAACTATTTAAAAAAATACAACCAAATTGAGAACCTCTTTTTTTGAAGTTGGCTAAACTTACAACCGAGTTGAAAAATTCCTCCTGTTTTGAAGTTGGTTAAAAAGGTTTTAACCTAACTGAAATCAATATTTTTTTCCTTAACATACATCTTCGCGATGTCAACCCTTCATCCCTACATCGATACACTTTAACTTAACAAAGTCACGAAAAGTTGGATATCCATAATCTAAGAAGAATTTCTTCGAAAGTGAAGGAGCAGCTCTTTGCAAAACAGTTTGCTTGTAAATAAAATACAGTAACATTTTCTTATCTTTCGCTAGAACGTAGCTTATTTTATTTGTTATAATTTTATAATTGACGCTACAAAAAAAATCATATTCAGTTACATTTAATCTTCTGTGTTTAAAAACAATAGCTTGAACTTTATCCGTTATTATTTCAATATAAAATGAAATAAAAATGATTTCTCCTAAAAATCGTTCCTAGTCTTATTAGTTATTAGTCTACAGTGTTAGTCTACAGTCTACACTAATAATAGACGAACCTTTTTAGTCTAGACATTTTTTTCATAAATTTTACTCAGCTGGAGAAAAAACTTAAAAAGATGTAACCACTACATTCCCGTTCCATTAGCCCTGGAATTCCCTCCTGACACACACATACGAGTATTATTATAGCTGTTTACATAGCTACACACACATACCGCCCGCGTCAGACTAAACCTTAATAATACATGCAAACGAAGTATTCGTCCACCATACAGTCTGCATACGAAAGTTTTTGGATTTCTAAAATAACTAAACAAATTTCATAAAAAATATTTTTTGTCTATTTTGTCTGCACATTGTTCGTTCGAAGCGGCTTGATCGATTTGAATTAAATTTTCACATATTCAATTTTCGCATATTGCAATAGCATTAATATTTAGCATTGTTTTATTTTAATCTGTTTACCGATGTAATTTTAAAAATCTCTTCTAATTTAATCGTAATAATTCATAGGTTTAGCGATGAGATTGTACCTACTTACTACTCAAAAATAATTCTCTTTTTTCTTTTAATTGAAAGAAAAGTGAATATGTTGCCTCATAAACCCAGCTAACTCCCAGCGCGAAGATTATGTATTGTGTAACAACCATTTCCTCACTGCGAGTCTCATCAGGTGGTTCCTCTGTCGTATGACATAAAAATAACATAAAAATGTCAAACATGACATAACGAATTGACACAGCGGGAAAAAGCTACTTTCTAGGTAGTAACCCGTGTGCGTAGTACGAGTTTTACTTGACATAACGGCGGCGTAAAATAAACGAGAGTTGACTATTACAACATTTGTATGGGACCGAAGCTTTCTTTTCACTGTCGCTAGATGGGTCTGCTTCGGTCCCATACAAAGAACAATGCCCAAAAATTATTTTTCATTTTTGTTAGCGTCTTAAAACGTCAGTTATACCGAAGCAATTCAATTATTTTTTTACGTTTTTTAAAATTAATACCTGTACCCGTATTACCCAGCGTAAAATAATTTTATTAATAAGTGATGAATTGACTATAATAACAATGATGTCAACAATGTCCATTTTCATTCGGGCACTCACTTCGATACATAGCTTGTATCAAGCAAGATATAGGGAGGCTTCTGGCCAATATTACAGACAGAATTTCGTTATAAATGTTGGTATGACTAATGTAACGATGTCAAATTTCCATTTCCGGTTGTCAATCAAAAAAAAAGTCAGAATAAAATAATGTTAAAAATTACAGGCAGCCGTAAGTCTCCCCTACTCTATGACTCAATGGTTATAAGAATTCAATCTCAAAATACTTTGGTTCTGGGGGGTGTGCTCAAAATTCTTATATATCTAAGCTCAGAAATTAAAGCGGCGATTTTTAGATTTTTTTTTTATTTTAAGACGCTAAAGTTGAAAATGAAATAAAACGATGTATGGCAGTTGGACATTGTTCTTTTATTTAACTTGCGTTTACTTTACGCCGCCGTTATGTCAAGTAAAACTCGACAAAGCACACCGCTCTACGTTTAAAAATACGTCAAAGAGTCACTTCACAATTACAATAACATTTTGTTTTCTAAAAAAAAATATTTTAGTAAGTAAACTGTTCACTTGTTTTGTTCCATGAAAAGACAGACTCGTAATCGACAAACTATAATCCTACTTTAATATTATACTAGTAACCGCCATCGCTTTGCTTCAGTTTTCGTATAGAATCCCAAAGATGTTTAATATAATAGAATCCCAATTTTTTATTAAAATATAACCTAAGTTACTCAGAAAGAAAAGAGATTTCTATTAGTGAAAGAATTTTGGAAATCGGTCCAGTAGTTTCTGAGTTTCTCCATTACAAACAAAAAAAGTTCCTTTTTATAATATTAGTATAGAAGTATAGAAATATAAAAGTTTGTGTTGATAGATGTTATTTACTCTTTCACGTAAAGACCGTAAAACGGATTTTCATGAAACACGATTTGAAATAACATAAGGGAACATACCAAAACCACGTGCCTCATTTAGGGGGGGGAGGGGGGTCTTCAAAACACCACGATTGGTCACAGAGGGGAGGGGGGGGGGTTTAGGTTTTTGTCACGTAGTCAATATTTTAGCAACCATTGCGCCACAAAGTCGTCAAATATAAGCAAAATTATTATTTTTTAACTCTGTTTTTGCAAAAAAGTATTGAATACCGTATTTATCAATTACCACGTGAAAACTAGGGGGGAGGGGGGGGGGTCTTCTCATATACTACGGATGGTCACGAAGGGGGGGAGGGGGCTAAAAAGTTGGAAAAAATGGGTTACGTGGTTTTGGTATGTTCCCTAAACCGTAATTATTACCCCGAAAAACGCATGCAAAACCACGGGTAGAGCGCTAATGCATTATAATTCAAAATTCTGCACTCATTCTCCGTGTAAACTTTTATCCTAATCTTTAACCTACGTACAAATGAATAGAAAGATTTTCCTTAACGTATCTAGACACGCGGCAGCGTGTCAAGCCAAGTTCAAGCAAAGGAACTGGCTAGACAGCGCCGAGTGTAATATTACACGAACCACTTGGTGCCACTTTTGACCCTTTTATAACTCATAACCTCTTTAACGTAAACACATAAAACTTCGTGTGTTTAATTATATCCATAAGGACATGTAGAAGCCCAAATTTCATGAAGCTAGCTCAAACGATTATAAAGATATGAAGGTCAAAAAGTCGTAAATTTTAGTACTGACTGACTGACTGACATATAGTACCTAAATCTAACCTACTTCCAGATGACCTAGAAGGATGAAATTTGGAATGCAGCTCGGTAATTGTGTGTAAGCGTAGGAAAAAATCAAATAATAAAAAAAGTCGAAAAATAAGAGGTGTCCCCATACAAAATTTGTATAGTACCGAAGCAGAGCCATCTAGCGGCAGTGAAAAGAGTTATAACTCATAACGATAGTCTATTTTGCTTATTTCCACAGTGTTATGTCTTATGCCATCTTGCTGTGGGGCAAAGCAGCCAATATAAAACAAATTTTCATACTCCAGAAACGGGCAGTTAGGGCTATTTATAAACTTAGGTCTCGGGAATCTTTGCGTGAAAAGTTCAAGGAAATAGGTATACTTACAGTAGCTTCCCAGTATATCTTTAACAATGTAGTTTTTATACGGAAGAATATAAACGCGTATAAACAAAATTTTGATATTAATAATCGCCATACGAAAAGAATGCATCAATTAGTTACGCCTTCGTTCCGCCTAAGTAAAGTGCAGCGATCTTTCATAGGGCTTGGTATACATTTTTATAATAAAATCCCAAAATTAATACGTGACTTGCCAATAGAAACTTTCAAGAAACGTGTAAAGACACAATTGTTAGGCAAGGGATATTATAGTGTAGACGAGTATTTAAATGACAAAGACGCATGGAAATGACCAGCTCTGCAACCAGTTCCGCTCAGAATAGTAAATACTTTTGTATTATTATCTTTTTTTGTAATATTTTTTTAAAAGATGTGCTGAGGAGTTTCTTTAGGCTTTTCTTCTCCTCCACGATAAAGCACCTTCCGAAAAGCCAAAAAATGACGTGCATAAGTGTATCAGTGATACCTATATGAATAAAATATTTTGACTTTGACTTTGAACCTCTTTAACGTAAACACATAAAACTACGTGTGTTTAATTATATCCATAAGGATATGAGAAGCCCAAATTTCATAAAGCTAGCTCAAACGGTTATAAAGATATGAAGGTCAAAAAGTCGTAAATTTTAGCACTGACTGACTGACTGACATATCTAGACACGCGGCAGCGTGTCAAGCCAAGTTCAAGCAAAGGGACTGGCTAGCCAGCGCCGACTGTAATATTACACGAACCACTTGGTGCCACTTTTGACCCTTTTATAAGTTATAACCTCTTTAACGTAAACACATAAAACTACGTATGTTTAATTATATCCATAAGGACATGTAGAAGCCCAAATTTCATGAAGCTAGCTCAAACGATTATAAAGATATGAAGGTCAAAAAGTCGTAAATTTTAGTACTGACTGACTGACATATAGTACCTAAATCTAACCTACTTCCAGATGACCTAGAAGGATGAAATTTGGAATCCAGCTTGGTAATTGTGTGTAAGCGTAGGAAAAAATCAAAAAATAAAAAAAGTCGAAAAATAAGTGGTGTCCCCATACAAAATTTGTATGGGACCGAAGCAGAGCCATCTAGCGGCAGTGAAAAGAAAAACTTTGGTCCCATACAAATCTTAGTCAACTCGCATTTACATTGTGAGCCCGTTATGTCACGTAAAACTCGCACTAAGGCCTCTGTGCACGCGGGGCTCAATATGGCATACTTCAGCGCATGGAGTATTGAAGTAAAACGAGGGCCATCTTATATGAAGGGAAAGTTGAAAATGTTTCCAGCTGTTTACAGAAAATAAAGGTTCCAATAATGGCCATTTCTAAATGGCGCTAGTGTGTGACAGATATATGAACATGGCTGTTGTACACGGAGTGAAGTTTGCTGAGTTATGCTACCCTAATCAATGGCGCTAGTGTCCGCCAAATAGATATTCGAACATAGCTGTTTTTGACCGCACCGCAACCCCACCCGTAATTTTACGCGTTTCTACGGACAATTTTCCCTTTGCTGTCCCTTGCGGAAAGTCGTTGTAATGTGTTGTACCATGCGTGTTTTTCATAGAAGCTGATATACTTTGGTACACCATTAAAACAATGCGCGGTGAGGCAGATCTACGGTGGCGGTGCGCGGAGCAGTGTGAAAATCGCCTGTTTGTCATATTTAGCTAGATATTTAGTACGCGGCTAAATAGTATAAAATTAGCTGTATACCGAATACTCGTTCCATAACCAAATACTCGTTCTTGTAAGCAGAATAACTTTTGAATTCAGTTAATCAGGATAAATATATTATGAATATAATTATATATGATAATATGGTTGCTTAAACTTATTTTTATACCAGTTTTAGAAACTCTTCAATAATCATACAAATATTCGAGTCACCGTAAAAGCTAATGTTTTTCCGATTCACTTTCCGGTTTATGGTGATCACTATTTTATTTACACCTGAAACTGGTCATCCATGAAACGTCTATTTAGTCTCTAAGATTTGTGGACAGGGTATATTTTTCTTTACAAAAAGTAATGATATCCCGCCAAAAACATAAATGTAAAAAAGGAGAGCCAAGTTCAATAAAAAAATTATGCTTGGCTGTGGGCTTCGCCGCAAAAAGAATAGAGATCTAAATGAGTGCCAAGTTCTATGCAAAATCGAAATATGTATTTATAGGAACAAAATAACATTATGAACAAGTATTAAACTCTATTTCTTTGCTTTATTGGATACCTATAATAATTGCTGTTATTTAAAAATGTGACATCTAAAAGTAGGTTAGATTTGACTTGGCCAGTTTTCTTTACATCAGTCATTTTAAAAAGTTATTCAACATTTTAATTCTGATAAAAACTGGCCAAGTCAAATCTAACCTACTTTTAGATGTCACATTTTTAAGTAACAGCAATTATTATAGGTATCCAATAAAGCAAAGAAATAGAGTTTAATACTTGTTCATAATGTTATTTTGTTCCTATAAATACATATTTCGATTTTGCATAGAACTTGGCACTCATTTAGATCTCTATTCTTTTTGCGGCGAAGCCCACAGCCAAGCATAATTTTTTTATTGAACTTGGCTCTCCTTTTTTACATTTATGTTTTTGGCGGGATTTATATATAAATAGATACTTCCCTAAAGTCAGTTAAAAAATATGTAACAATTTATCAAGATTTGCAAGACAGGTCGCCTAAAAAGGCAATATTTTCCTTGTAAGGTGCCCTTAAATTAATTTAGGATAACGAGGAAAGAAGATGAATCACTCACAGGTGTTTCTCACTCTGAATCTGATTTATTTTGAGAAACTCAAATTTTTTTCAGCGTTAAATTAAAGAGATGTAAGGGTGTAGCCGTATCGCGCACGATAAGCGTTATGCGTTATGATTTGAAACTTTTATCTTTTGGAACACTATGACATTTTAACTTTATAATGTACTTATTTTTAAACCAATACATGGCAACGACCATCGCTCCTTAGTATGAGATTATTTCACTGTGAGTACTCGTTACAGTGCATTATAAGGCGTGATATTTTAAATGCCACGAGTACTTATGACTCGTATTTTATAATATCGATATTCGACCTTGTTACATGCATCGTTTCACGGTGGTCACACCTGATGTAATTAAAATGTTCAATATCCGCCATCATATTATATATAAGTTTAAAATCATAAGTCGTCATATTTCTGAAGTGAATAAATGAAAATGTTGTGTTTTATGTTTAATTTTTTTTATTCTGATACATAGTAATTGAATGATAAAGTATGAATAATAAACTAACATTGATTGGATGTATGACTTTTTCACGTCTGAAATAATTCAAAATCCGGACTTGCGCTCAGATCTTCACATATCGCTGCATCGCTTATCTCTTACCACATCTAAGTCAAACGCCACATGATTGGGCAAAAAAGACGAAGAGACAAGGTAAAAGTGCCCAAATTGAGGAAAAATCTTAAAGCGATGAAACATCAAAAACATCAATACAATGATAGAAATATACAGTCCTACTGAAGTGATGAAGGCAGCTTATCTATATATATAATAAAATTGTAACTCGATAATGTCTGTACATTGAAGATATTTAAGAAAATTTGATATCAGGGGACTATATAGGAGCAATAGATTGAAAATCTGTCATTTTTAAAAATCTTGTTGTAGCATAAAATGAAAATTGAGTTTAAGTGAGGATAAATTACCTAACGTTAAAGTAATGATGTAATGAATATTTAAAATAATGATTATTTGCAGATTTTTCAACTTTTTAAAGAAATTTCAAATTTCTTCAGTATTACTTTGAAAATAAATTATTTAATAAGATATACTGCTATTATTTATTGTTGTTTTTATACTATAATATGATCAAAAAAAATATACTTTATTAAAGGTTATTTTTGTATGATCATTACAATGTATTTTCCGTAACTTTATTTTACTTACATTTCTTACTAATTTTTTGTTGAATATTCATACAAAAATAACCTTTAATAAAGTACAAGAACAAGTCTTCGTGATAATCTAGTATTAAAAGAACAATAAATAATGACAGTATTTATTAAATAAACTTAAATTATTAAAGAAATTTAAAATTTCTTTACGTACATCTTTCTGTATAATTCAAGATCGCACATCGCGTCGGTATATCCCGAGGGAGGGCGGGTTGTTAGCCGTGTCGGGAACAAAAAGGATAATTGAAACTCGTTATAACGTTGGGTTTAATATTTTTACTAGGTTGTAAAATATTTGGCCAGTAAGCTGTGTAAATCTTGCCGTAACCACGATCCCTGTAACTAGGTCGAAATATCGGTATTATAAAATACTAATTGTGAGTACCTGTTACATTAAAATGTTTTGTGTTCACAATGATACATTATAAGTTTAAATACTAACACCACAAATCAGAGTCACTAACGAATACTTAAATAACTACTTAGTAAAGAATTCCGTACTAAGGAGCGATTTATGTAACCGGTAGTTATTTAGCTTTCGTTTGAAAATTTAAATCCAAATGTATCCTTTGATTTTATTAACATTATAATTTTATTAATTAAGAGACAAAACTATACTCAAAACAGTTTTGTTCATCAAAACAAAAGCTTACAAAGTATTGTTACAATTACAATACATAATTAAATTTTTTATTTGGTTAAAATGTGTATTTTTGATAAATATTTTTCTTCAATTCAAATACTTCTTTTGATTATGCATTTTTTTATTTTAATAAACCATCCTTTCATGCTTATTTAATGCACATTATAAGTCTTGAAAAAGAAAACAACTTCAAAATTAAGGATAATTCAAAAACTACTCGTCAGATCTCGCTCTAAGTGGGACCACATGACAAGCACCAGCTTTCGATTGAAAAAATAATCATTAAAATCTGTTCACCCAGTTAAAACTTCTGAGGTAACAAAAATTAAAAAAATGCAGTCGAATTGAGAACCTCCTCCTTTTTCGAAGTCGGTTAAAAATAAGATACCTTTCACATCTGATAGATTTCGTGTCGAATTTATATTTTTTATTTTTTAACTTCTATTTTCTTTACCATAATAATACATTAAATTGCACTCCACTATAAATATTCAGTATGAAGGTTATTAAATCGAGGCAGTAGGTACAAAGAACCCGATGTATAATTCAACATCGCGTCATAGAGAAGTGTCCCAGAGGACGGTAGAACAATGGAGCAGAATTGGCGAAAAACTGAAATGTTTTTACCAGCCCCAATGTATCTCTATGTAGCAGTAGATTTTTACTTTTGCCTGCTACATATATAGTATGAGAATATAATTATATGTATATTTATGTATAAAAGCAAAAGCAACAACCCATAATTGTCCCACTGCTGGGCTCGGGGTCTCCGCTCACAATGTGAGGGTTACAGGCCATAGTCTACCACGCTGGCCAAGTGCGGATTGGTAGACTTCACACACCTTTGAGAACATTATGGAGAACTCTCCGGTGTGCAGGTTTCCTCACGATGTTTTCCTTCACCGAAGCAAGTGATAATTAAATTGTAATACGCACATAATATTTGAAAATTAGAGGTGCGTGCCAGGATTTGAACCCGGGCCCCCGCGTTCGGGAGACCAACGTTCTAACCACTAGGCTATCACTGCTTCTTATATTTATGTATACAATGTATAAAACACAAAAATGTTTCTACCTATGTACGTTACACACTTTGAAATCATCCAACCGATGTCCCAAACTGATTTCATGTGAAATGCAATAATACAAAGATGGTTTTAGACTACTAAAACAATTCATTAGGCACATTTGGTCCATTTGGCTGAAGCGTATTAGCATAAGCTTAAAAAAAAGCTAGAAAGTCTTATATCAAAAATGTGATCCTGAATTTTTTTAGGTCGGTTATTTTTTGATGTTTAAATTTATTTTTAAGGTGACTATTGTGAGTGTTCTTAAGTTTGATTGAGGGACATCAGCTTTTTTGTATTTTATCTAAATTTAACTCAAGACTTAGATTCTTATTAAAGTAAAGACTGATACGTACTTTAAGATCACGCCATAAAATATTCAGAGGTACATTTAAACCGTAAGCAAGAGGAACACCCGTTTCCATTAGCAAGGTTCGTTTCCCGAATATTAATTCAATTTATATCCATTGCCTGAGGATTTTGTTAATGATCCATGTTTAGGCCGTTTTGCATTATAAATCATGTTGGTTACAGTTTTATCTCGGTGAGTTATGGTTTAATGTAATTATTTTCAACTAGTTTGTACATTAGATACATCATTAAACTGATTCTAGTTGAATAAACATAGCTTTGTTCGTGAGAGAACTCTTTGAACAGCGATTTGACGACCCTGTAGCCTAGTTGGCGTCCCTGCCTGCGAAGTGAGGTCCCGGGTTTGATTCCCAACCGGGGCAGCTATGTGACAGATGAATATTTGTACTCGAGTGCAGGGTGTTATTGTGATGTGTTATATGTGTCGTCCATGCCACCCGCGATACCGGTAATAACCTACTGCGGGGGTATGAGTGTGTAAGTGTTTAAGCGTTTTTAGAGTTTATTTCGTATTGTGTAGAAATTCTCTAATTCAGCAGTCGCGGATTGTATTGTTTCAGCATATCGTTGATGAGTGAGTGTCAATGGATTCTTTATTGCCATAAAACAATTACATAAACAAATTGCATGGCGTAAAAAATTACTTAACAATATTATATGAATAATAAAGAAGGGCGGAAAATACGGTTGCTTTTATGGTGTGTAAAGTTGCTCAGCGGACAGAGAAAAAGGTTATAATATTATATTTAGTCGAGTTATTTATAACTTTAGTGACTGTGTGTACGAGAATAAAAGTAACTTACAAAAAACACTAAAACATCGTAAGTAACATGGTAATATTTACAAAATAGCATTTCATAAATTATTATAAGGTCACTTAAATCGATCCACTTGCATTTTTAATTTCGTGACACAAAAATTTTGTTAGTATGTACATTGCTGGCAACATTTATTACCTATTTGATTATTTAATTAGATACCATCTTATAAGAAAGCTGAAAATGCAATCGTATCTGAGAGTATATTTTTGTAGGTACTTAGGAAGTTGCGCAAAATAATATCAACAAGCAGGTATCTAATTTTAACTTCTGATACGTAGTGTTGATTTCACGATTTACGCAATTGGGTTAAAAATTACGTAAAAATGTTTTTCTGTTGAACTGCGGCAGCGCGGAAACTTTTGACAGGATAACAGATAACATTTAGTTCATTTTTACGGTTTGTTAACCATATTATTAAAATTTATTAGCCTATACGTGAAATCGTTTTAAATGTCCTAAAATGGGTAAAACAATTACCCTTCTCCTCAATATCCTGCACAGTAGTAGGTAATACAAACTCGTTATTTCCTTTCCGAAGATTACACATCATACCATCGACAAAAAATTACTGCTTGGAAAGGAAAACCCGACAAAAATATCTTCTATTTCTCGCTTATTAAATCGAAACGGCACAAAGAACCCGATGTATAATTCAGCATTGTAGATCACAATAAAAGGGACAGCCCTAGGGGGTTGCAAGTAGGGTAGATTCTTAACAAATCTTCCGGGGTTGAACTACTCTGATATATAACGCAAGCTGATAAGTAGATATCGAAATATATTTGAAAAGCTTAGTCGTACGATCCTTATTTTATCGTCACTATAAAAATAGGACATATTATTGAAGTGAAACTTCTTTAGAATCGTTGTGATTTCAAACCGGATGCAACGGAAAAAACGACAGGTAAGAGACACAAATACAAAAATGTGTAGGATGAAGCCAGGAAAGAATGAGACAGAAATATTCGTCAGTTAAAATAAATAAAAACGACATTGCGACAGTAAAAATGATAAGTTGTATTCATAGATGGCGCGAGGAACAAGGTAGAAGATTCGATTTATTGACCAAAATTTCGGAAAGTTTCACTTCTACCACGTGTGAATTGCACACATTTTAATTTTTTTTATTACTGTAGTGTGTAGAACTTTAGAGATTAAGTGGGTCAATTGATGGTGAACTAGTGGTCACTCTCGCCTGTGTACATCACTGACAATTTAAGGTTTTACTCTACGCATTGATGACTGGTTCCGTCTGGAATATGGTCGAATAAATCGAAACTTTGGCTTAGCCCTATGCTGTTAATTAGCCAACTAAGTAAAACCACTGAAATCAGAGTACCACCGAGATTGCCCTAGCTTCACATACGTAGCTAAACAAAAATGCTTTCCAATTTATGCATTTGGCCCAGATATTGGTCAAAGAAAAGTGCACGCAATTTTCCGCTCGAGCGGTCAAAAAATTGACGCTTAGATTGATCGCGCTTTGAAAAGCCACAAGCGATGGAAATTTTTGCAATTTGCTACAAAAAACGAGAAATAAACTAGCACTAAGTTTAGGCGATGAATCAACTAGATTCAATATACATTGCTTCACGGTCTGAACTGCATCTGTGTTTTTAGTTGGGATTAAATGACATTTAAAATATCCATTCCAAAACTAGTTCAAGTGATGTCGAGGCCTGTCAATGCTATAAGTATTTAAAGGATCTTCGCTAATAGGCGTCCTTTTCGTCCCGTAATTTGTCTTCTCTTATAACGAAAGAGGTTGAGCGGATAAATAATAACGCTGGGCAAGTCGGCGTACCTTTGAGAACATGGAGAACTCTGCTGTGGTAATTTTTCACAGTGTTTACCTTCACCGAAGGGAAGAGTCAGCAAATAATTTCGATAGAATGACGGATATAATTTCGACCAATACATTCAGTTAATATCGTAAAGAAGTTAGTTTTATCTATATCTATACTAATAATAAAGAGCAAAGATTTGATTGTTTGCATTGAATAGGCTCCGAAACTACTGAACCGATTTGAAAAATTCTTACACTGTTGGAAAGCTACACTATCTCCGAGTAACATAGGCTATATTATATTTTCAAAAAAATTAGGGATCCTTAATAAAACTCCAATAATGTAACCCAAGGTATAAAAAATAAAGAAAACCGAAGCAAAGCGAGGGCGGTTACTCGTTATTACTAAAGCACAAACTTTATAAGGGGTTGTACCCGCACCCGAATTTATTATTAAAATTACCCAATACAACTGCACTTTTTTTGTTTATCTAACCTCACTAAATCCTCCAACACTAGAAAAAATGGTTGTCTGTAAAGTCGGTTTACGGACGGCAGTTTAACGTGACAACGTCATGACAAAACATTGATGAAGTAGAGCTCGAATATAATATTATCTCTGGAAATTAACTTATAATTAGAAACTTTTATCTTTATACTACAAAGCCATCTAGAACTCCTGAACTAAAATATTTTTCAGCAAGTTCCTTTCTGACTTAATTGTGTATATAGTTTTGTTCATAGATGGCGCTTTCTCCATTGTTCGCTCGCTCGCGGAACGCGACAAATGAGTCATCATTTTTCATGCGTGCATTATCACGTCGTAAATAATTCAATGATAAATAACTGAAATTGTTAACACCTAATGTATTTCAATCCAGTCTAGTCCACAGGTAAGTTGAACCCTTTAAAATATTAAATTCAAGTAAAATTGGACCAGTTACATATGTATTTATGGTAGCGTCCTATACCTTGAACTAAAACTTTACATCATAAAGTAAATCAGAGTGTAGTTCGCTAACTTTCACGTTTGGCCGATCAAAGAAAATAATAGCCTCTGTCGAATTTAATATTCGGCCTTTATGTTTTGGCCCTGTAGACGCTCTTTCGGGTACATTGCCGAACGTGGCAAAATAAATTTCAGTTTTTGTTCACTTCAGAATTGGTTTGTGTACTGGAAAAAGTGGGTATATATTCTGTATATTCAGCAAGTTTCCGTTACATCTTTATCAGAAGATGTGGGCAATAGGTATAAGATGTTTATTGCAACGAGAAGAAACTCCTCTGTAGTTTCTTGCCACTTCTTCTTCTATGACCACTTACAAAATGGATGAATTTTACATAACGCTTTTGTAAATTAAATTTTACAGAAATAAGAGTAGGTAAAACCTACCGTATACCTACTAGGTATACGGGAAATAGCTATGACTCTCTTATAACAGTTTATATAAGAATCTCTCTGGTTGAAGTACCTCAAAGCATACTCCAACATGCTACTCTGACGGAGTTATTTAGAGAGGTTATTGGGCAAAAAACTGTCTGGATTTCTTTAATTCAAACCACAGATTCAAACGCTTTAGAATTTCATGTTGCTATCTTACCATAATCTTAAATTACGCGTAAAATTATAGTAAAAAAACGGACAGTTTGATTTACATTAAACATAGCGAAGAACACTCCCAATTAAGTCACCTTTCGGATAACAAAATTAGATGAAATTGGTTCATCCGTTTGGGAGCTACGATATCACAGACAGACATACAGATACACAGATCCACAGACAAACAGACACATCAAACTTATAACACGAGGGGTCAGGGGTTAAAAACAACTGAGACTTAAAGATATTTGTTCAACAAGTTAACTATAATAATAGTCAACTTTGGCAACTTCAACGGTTTTCACTAATGTACGTTAGTATACTCGTATTAGTTCATTGGTATTGTAATGATTAGGTTAACATTTAGTGTATGTCTTAGTGCATTTTTTATGTACTTAAAAATTCTATAATAATGACAGTTTAAAGCATCTCGTCTAAAAATTAATTTACAGGAATTATTTTACATTTATCAGATAATTATCATAACGTATTTCTTACACAAATCGATTCTCAATCTAACAAGATCACAGCCAGTATGGTGGCCATACACGAACAAGTGTACTGTTGAATCAAGTTTGCAATCTGACTTGATGCAGCATCCAGTGTGCATGAGATAGCTATATGGCCAGATAGCCATACCGTGGCCATACACCAATAAGTTTATTGGAGGCCGCGTCAAGTCCACTGCAAACTTCCATCCATTCTTTCGTCCATTTCGAAGGCCTTGCTGCAGTGCAGACATCATTTGTTACTGTTTTTTCTTTTTTTTTAAGATTTGGGGTCTTATGGCCTTGTTCATAAAAGTTTAATAACTTTTTTTTTATGGGTGATGGATGTATTTTTATACGTTTTGTTGTTTTCATAAGTAAAAGACTAAAAATTCCTTTATCTTTGCTTGTTTTTGTGAATAAGGGAGTGAGACTCTTAGATTTTATTGTTTGTGCTTTGCTCCTTCGAATAAATGCTTTTTCTTTCTTTCTTTCTTTCTTTCTTTCAAACTTGACAAGTATACTTGATCGTATAAGGCCAGGATTATTCATCTCACGTATTTTCTTTTATCTATAACAGTAGTGAATACATTGCCAATTGCCAATACATCAATGTCATCAATATACCAAGGATTGATTTCAAAGGAAAATTGATCACGCACTAGTAATAATGAGACAATAGACCCTTCGTTAGGGACTGAATTACTCATTAGCAGATTGCTAGGTCGCCTAATGTCGCCCCAGATCGAGTCTGTATTAAAGGTTACGCCAATATCGAATCAAATCGCGTTTTATTCGAACGCACGACACTTAAATACACTTTAAATCTAAGAAAACGCGCGCTTGCTTACTGTATTTAATACTATCCAATCGCATTTATATGGCTATGTACGTTATATACTTTGAAACCATCCAATCCAATCCATGTGCTGCAAACCGGTTTCATCTGAAAGGCAATAACGCGAAGATGGTTTTAGTCTAAAACCAAAACTTTTAGAGCACTAAAGTCTAAGACAATGTATTAAGCACATAGTTTTTTTAGCGCAATAGCACACCCCGGGTGAATACATAGTTTTAAATAATGATTACCTAACTATCATAGTAAAATATCTGCTAAGTGCTAACATTGAATTTAAACAAATTATCGTGTCATGATAATTCTGAAGCACGATATCCATGATTAATTTTTGCATTTTGAAACAAAATCTGTCTAGAGTGCTCCAGGTAAATACCGCCAATAAATAATTAAGTTTACTAACGTTCGAAACAAAATATTCATGTTCGAAAGCATCCGGAAATGTTCGAAACGGTGAAACGGTTTAGTTTCGGCACATTTTCACTAAACACCGTTAATATTTAATACCGATATCACTACAGTGTCAGCCATGGCTCGCTCGGTTAACTCCGGATATTAAAATATAATCTTCCGCTCGAATCCGGTTGTATATTTTATCCGGTTTGTGCATCGGTTGACGAAAATCCTATAAGTATTGGAATGGAATTAGTGGAAAGTCTAAGTATACATTGTATGCACTGATGATTGAATGAGAGAAAGGCACCAGGAAGTTATAGAAAGAAAGTAGTAGTATAGAAATAGAGTCAATACTGCCGTCATACGGTGAAAGGCCGTAACTCAATTTTTGACAAAAATGAGTTAAATATAGATTCGGAATCACCAAGAAATTTCCAACCTTTCTGTGTAGGTGATATAGCTCTAACTCAATCGTAGCCCGAGTTACAAGTAGATAAAAAGGCGTAACTCAGTCCCTGAAACGTTGTTATCTAGGATGAATAGCCATAAATTCGTTTTTTAAGCCCTTTCTTATTAGTAAAAGCAATTCGCATGTTTGAAAAGCCGTAATTTCATTTTTAGGCCTTTTCAAATTAGCATAATTCACCAGCAATGATTCGATATCCTACAATCAAAAACCCTAATAGACGTTAGGGCTTTTAATTATTGTATTCTCGCCGAACTTTACTGTTAATTTTCAAATAACTTACATATTTTGAGTTATTGGTCGCGGCACGACCACTGACCAACAACAGACGGGCTACCGACCGGCCTAGTGCACCAGCGGCACATAATTATTATAAGAAATTGTAACATATCATTTAAATTCATTACAAGTACCTATTGAGTAAACGAGTAGTTTTACTTCTAATCAACCAATGACCACTTACCATCAGGTGGCCTGTCTGCTTTGTCGTCAGTCCTTCAGGATATAAAAAAAGACATTTTGTCAAAGACTGATAATAATAAATAAGTTTTATGTCACCAAATCTTATGAAAATACTAATGATAAAAGGCGTAATGTTTTAATTAAGGCTTTTCTATTTAAAAGGAATAACAGTATAAAATCTTCGATTCTAGCGAGAAAAGACGTTAACTGAAATCATAACAAGAAAAGACCTAACTATCTAGTTGAGGCTTTTCTGTTTAGGGTTGTATAATTTTCCTTATATTTTTTCTAAAATGAAAGGGAAAATTGAATTTAAAAAAAAACTGTGTTTCAGTTTATAATTAAAACCAAATGTAATAGAAAAAAGGAATTATTATACGAATTATCAAAGATTAAAATCATAAAAAAAGCCTGTAGATAGTGCTTAAAACTTTGCTTCAGACAAAAGTGCAATTATCTCAAAACTGCTTTTTCGTAGTTACGGCCTTTCACCATATGGGGGCAGAATATTTGTCTAGCTTCCTTACCTTTTAGGGTAGTATGAATTATTTGTTGTGTTTTCATTACAGTGTCGATGAATAAGTTAAAACGTAAGATGCCCGATTCTTTGTACAATTTTTTTGTGTAATTGGATGGATGACCGATTTGACTAGGCTGTCCCTATCCAGAAAATTTTAGCAGAACGACGTTTGCTGAGTCAGCTAGTTACTAGATACATTTATCGTTAAGCCACGTGGGAGGCTTTTGGGCGGCATGAAATATTCTTGGTTGGTTTGGTTATCACAATTGGTTTGATCATCAGGTTATAACCCATATTTCACCAATATCAGTAGATCGGCGTTGTGGAGTAGGTATGCACAAGGCCTCATATATTTTTCTGTATAAGGATCAGGCGCTATCAATGGGGAAAGCATAAGTTGATTTATTTTCTATTTTAGTTATTATTATGATTGTAAAGAGTAATGTAAATAAATTCCTTTGACTACTTACTAATATTTTAACAGTTTTTATGCTCTCCTGGATTTCAATTTTTATCTTATGCCTTTTTTCCACTGAGGGTACGAAATCTATTGTGATTAATTTAATATCAATCTACTTAATTGAACCTGACTTAAACACCGAGAGTCAGATTTCATTTACGTCATTCGCCTGTTTTTAGGTCACCCCATTCTTTGTGTAGGTATATCTACCGATTTTCCACTTTATTATTCGTTGAAGATTGAGATAAAATCGTATGACAGACGCATTATTATTTAAGAGTACTACCCTATCTTTAAGTGATACTTAGTGTGAGGTCATAAATACCCTATGACCAGAAACGTTGAATAGTATAAGAAGTTTGGAAGTTCTCAGGGAGCAAATGAACATACAGTAACACTTCTTGTTCATCGTTCAAGGTTTTTCAAACAGTTGTAAGTAACTAAATGAGAACATCAGCAACGTAGTCGAAGACAATTATTTATGCATTATTAGGGATGACTCAAAAACTACTAGTCAGATCTCGCTCAAATGGGACCACATGATAAGCACCAACTTTCGAATATAAAAAGAATCATCAAAATTGATACACCCAGTAAAAAGAAATGAGGTTACACACAAAAAAGATATAGTGGAATCATTAAAGTATTATTACTAGCGTATAGAACCGACACCGCGAATACCATGTATGTCCCAATGCATTGGCGCCACGTGGCTTCAATCTTCAATGGATTCGTTCGATTTTGAAAGGAGAACGGGGACTCAATTTTGAAAATCGAACCTCCCGGCGGGACACACATTTTGTTCGAGATGTCTGTTCTATGACATTATACTTCAATGAGTCGAATTAAGAAATTTCTCCTTTTTTACATTCGGTTAAAAATCGGCACTACGATAGAACTTCCCACGCCAACACCGGATATTAAAATGATAATCTTCTTTATCAGCTGATTTATTAACTGAATCTCCGCTGAATGGACAAAAACTTTTATATTATCATTCAATAACTGAAACTTCCAGATAAACTAATAGGAGAAAACGTTTTGAAAACATCGTTAGGAACAGTATGCAAATATTCAATTTACTTCATCATTCATTATATAGAAACTATCTTGCATTCTTTCCATTTCTAATGTAATTAAGGATATTAGTAATTTAGACGTCTTAACATCTAATCATTAATAAATTAGATTAGCCTTATTAATAACATAATAGTATCAATATTTCTAACTAGTGCTCTGCCTGCGGTTTCCCCGCATTTTCCAGGATAATAAATACAATCAATCAAAATTTCAATTTTCAAAATTAAAATTTCATGAAAATTCGTTCACTAGTTTTTGCGTGAAAAAGTAACAAACATCCATATATCATCAAAAACTTTGACATTTACATTATTAGAAACATAGTAAGAAGAATAAATAAATAAATAAATAAATAAATAAATAACGCTTCACTTCACACTCATAGAACCATACTAGGATTTCCTGTGTTGTAGGTGCCATGGACAACACACAAGACAAGGCCACAGACAAGAAAAATATTTTTTTAATAAAAATATGTTTAATATGTTTTGTTTATTATGTTTATCTTCAATATTTTCTAAGCAGTTTCTTGAGAAAATCTGTTCTTCTAAAGAACATTATATCTATCTTTCTCAACATATAATATCTTTAATTTAGAATATCATATATTTCTCAAACCTATCTTACTAAGTTCCATAACCTGGAATGGTATCGCTAATCATCGCATTAGCCTCGCGTGGAAAACTGCCATTTGGTTACAGGTAAGGCTATTGTTCCACCAACGACGTGTTTTCGAATGAACGTGATAAACATACAGTCCAACTAAAATTATAAATGCGAAAGTTTGGTTACGAGGACGTATGGGTGTTTGTAACTCTTTCACGCAAAAACTACTGCACGGATTATCGTGAAATTTTGCACACAGATAGACCATGACCAAAAAGAACATATAGGGTACTTATTATCCCGCAAAAACGTGGACAAAACCGCAGGTTGAGCACTAGTATTTTCTAATTAAATTTAATAAAAAGGCAGAAGTCTCATGATGGTACTTATCATCCCCAAAACATCGTAACACCCTCTGCTGGCTTACTACTAAACACAAACTCTGAAAATCAGCGCCGTAGTCAATACTACCGCATTGTGCTGAGTGAGCTCCTTTTTTTAAGCCACTGGACACATACGACCATAATCTAACAATAGTTTTGTAACCAGGTGTATGTTTTATTTTGTTTTTATTTTTTAATTCTGTTCTTGATTTAATTAAATGAATTTTTTTAAGTGTGTAAATTTCTTACACTAAAATTGTGTTCGTGGCTTCAATTCCCAGGTGTCAGTTATTGACACAAATAAGCATTATCAATATCGCTTCGTTTCGTACCATTTGGTAATTAGTACCCAACCATGAATCACTTAAATATTATAGTTTATCGTTTATCGCTCGAGATATAACAGTTGCATGGAAGGGATAATCACATATTTCGTTAGACATTAACCTCTAAATTTGTTTAGTAACTGTATTTAGCC
The DNA here is from genome assembly GCA_963932265.1 of Thymelicus lineola. Lineage (NCBI taxonomy): Eukaryota > Metazoa > Arthropoda > Insecta > Lepidoptera > Hesperiidae > Thymelicus > Thymelicus lineola. Next base: position 1,354,884 of record OZ010703.1, on the reverse strand, counting down.
TTTAGCCAAGACGCGATGAGCTGACATTAGGGGCTGAGGTTTAATAAGGGAAGCATTAACATGCTGCAGGTAAAAAGGTGACTAAGTAGGTAACTTAAGATTTTAACGCGAACGAACGCCGTAGGTTTAAGCTAGGTAACACTCAGGAAAAAAAATTAAAGGCGCATGCTGGATTATCTATCACTGCAGTTTACTCGAGTAAATCTAGTTTCAAAATGATGCTTACATATTGTAATACATTGACAAAAAGAAGCGTAAATCGGTAGTTATAAATCTTGGTTAAAGACGCCTAAAAAGCAGAGACCCTAATCCTATTACTACGAATATGTTGCAAAATATAAATGACCCAGCCGTCCTTCCACACCGTCCTTGACATAACTTCTGCGTTTGATATCCTTGGCAAGGTCAAGATACTCGTATTTATTGCTAGAAATTCCTTTTTGTTCGTAACTAGGGCTGGCGATATCGTGTTAATTAATAATCGATTAATATTTAATTATCCTATAATACCCCTCTTGTCTCTGTGTTCCGTGATAATACCTAATTGCGTTGTCTCGTGATAGCAAAGTAAATTAAAATGCTATATCAACTAAGATTTATTTGTGTAATTAGTCGATAAAGGGACTGACGAGCCACCTCAGAAACATCATAGTACCAACGCTTTAGAATAGGAAGCTGTGGACAAAAAACTTTTAGTGTTATTAAATATAAATTGAATATTCTAATCGAAGTGTTTAAGGATGTATGATATTTGCGTAACATGTTGTATACAATATTATAATACTATCTGCCCGGTTTTCCGGGATGAAACCTCATATACACAGATAAAATGAATTTTAAAATTATTTCTAGCTGTGTTGTTCTGTGTCCAGGCACATAATATGGCAGCCCTAGAGATAATTTTGTTAAGATCTTATTTACATTATGAATGTGGATGAAACTTATTCATTGTTCGAATGGAAAAGTTATAGACCACGAAACTTGTGTAAAAGAGTAGTTATATAAAATAACTCATTGTACCTATTTCATAATAAGTAATTAACCTACCTATGCCAACGAGACAAATAATGATATTTACATGACTTGTAAAGATTTTCCTGTTATCTATCAGACCAATATTTCCAAGAAAAAATAGTTTTAAAATTTTGAACATACGTAATTTTATTATAATAAATTATAATTATTGCAGAGAAAAGAGAGTATTATTAGTACAGTACAGTCAATTATTTTCGAATAATTATAAATATTCACTAAGTACAATCAATCGAAAATATTTTTATATGGGACCTTTTCTAAAATGTTTGATTTATTACGTACATTATAAAGGATTCAAGTACATTTTTATACGACTGTTAAGTTTTTAACAGAACGAAGATTTTAATATTTTCATTGCAAGCATTATTTTATTTATTTATTTATTTATTTATTGTTCATGTACACATAAAAAATTAAAGGAGAACAAAAACAGATATATTGTACAAAGGTACTGCTTATCTCTTACGAAATTTCTTCCAGCAGACCTGCGACTGGAGAAGTGACAGAAAGGTAGATGGCGTGCACTCAATTATAAATAATATAAAATAACTATAGCTAATAATATATTTAAATATAAATAAATACACATAATTATAAATAAATATAAATACATAATATAACATATACATAGTGCTAAAATATATACATATATCAATAAATAAATATATACATACATATGCAGATATATAAAACAACGTACGATATATCAAGAGAAAGAAGAGGAAAATATAATCAATTTATTTAAATTATACTAAAGATAGATAATATTCACGGACTTTTTTCTTAAAAGTGTAAATAGTCTTTGAGTCGCGTATGGGAGTGAGTTCCATAATCTGACTGCATGAACAGAGAAGGAATGGGTGTAGGAAGAACTTTTATGTTGGGGAAACTTAAGGAGGGTTCTTAAATGAGTACGGCAAGGGGCAATAGATGGACGGGCGAAAGAGAATCTTTCGCGCAGGTAGGACGGGGATGATGGAGAATGTAGGATGTTAAAAAGTAAACATAATATCCGAGTGTTTCGGCGAAAGCGGATAGGGAGCCACTTGAGATCCTTGCGAAGTTGGGAAACATGGTCATACTTACCAATTCCGAAAATAAATCTAATACACAAGTTTTGCAAGCGTTCAAGTTTATTAAGTAGCTCCTCTGTAGCATCTAAATAGCAGGCGTCAGCGTAGTCTATGATGGGTAGGATTAGGGTTTGAGCAAGGGAAATTTTAGTTTTAAGAGGCAAAAATCCTTGGAGGCATTTTAGTGAATGGAGAGCATAGTGGACCTTACGACCAACCTCACTGATATGAGCCCGCCACGAGAGATTAGAGTCTATGATCACTCCTAGATCTTTCACCGTATCAGTAAAGTGGATAGGAGAACCGTCCAGAGCGATGACAGGCAACAAAGATAAATTTATTTTACTCAAGGCGTATCTATTGCCTACAATAATCGCCTGCGTTTTACTTGGGTTAAGCGCAAGCCCAAATGCTTTTGCCCAGTCATTAATTCGGCTCAAGTCACTGTTAACGGTGTTGATGCCAGTAACCGCTTGCTCAGGAGTAAAGTGATGGTAGATCTGCAAATCATCTGCGTAGAGGTGAAAGTTAGAGTTGATAATAGAGGTAACAGAATTTATAAAAATAGAAAATAGTAAGGGAGAAAGAACGCTACCCTGAGGCACGCCCGCATTTAAGTTACATGCGCTAGATAATTTATCGTCAATTTTGACGCGTTGCGAACGGCCCCGAAGATAGGAATCGAACCATGTAATGGCAGAAGAGGAGAGATTGATAGATTTAAGGATAGCAATAAGAATGTCAAAGTCAACAGAGGGGAAGGCGTTACTAAAGTCTAATAAAACTAATAATGTCAGCTGCTTATTCTCCATAGCCCATCGTATGTCGTCCGTTACTTTAATAATAGCAGTAACAGTACTGTGGCTATGGCGAAATCCTGATTGATAGGGGCTAAGGAGGGAATTTGCCGACAGGTAGGAGGATATCTGAGAGTGGACAATATGCTCAAGAACTTTAGATAGGAATGGCAGGATGGAAATGGGGCGATAGTGTGATAGTAACGAAGGAGACGAGATTTTAGGACTACATGTGCTTGCTTCCAAGCTAAAGGGAATGAACCGGTTGTCAAGGAAACGTTAAATATGTAAGTAAGAACAGGGAGGACAAGAGGAAGGATTAATACTATCATTCTTGAGCATAAGTTGTCGGATCCAGTAGATGTAGAAGAAATAGCCAAGACAGATTTTTTCACACCTTCCTCATTGACGGGTTTGAAGTTAAATGGGGAATAGGTTGGTCTCGGTTGACTCGATAGTGTTTGCAGTGTATTGGATTTGGTAGAAGGATCGAGGTTCACGGGACACAAAGAGAAATGGTTATTACACTCGTTTAAACCAATATCCTTACACACAGTCGCCCGGGACCTACCTATGCCAACAGATCTAAGGAAGTTCCAAGTATCTGTGGAGCTACGATTAATAAGGGAGTCGTGGAAGTAGCGTCTTTTTGCTTCTCTACACAGACGATTGCAGCGATTACGCAACTCCTTAAAGCGCATTATATTCCACTCGGACGGTACATGCTTACATCTCCTCTTAGCTTTATCACGAAGAGCCATCGCGTGCCTGATACGATCCGTTAGCCATGGTGTAGGTTTATGCTTGATCTTGACACGTCGAAGTGGAGCATGTTTATCGTAAAGACTAAGAATAGTTGTAGTAAACCCCTGCACCATGTCATCGATATTTGTACTAGAGAACACATGTGTCCAATCCAGAGATTTCGCATCCAGCCTCAATGCCTCCAAGTTGATACCCTTATAACTACGAAGGAGAAGGTACTGAGGAAGACGCTTGGGTGTTCGAATGCGATACGAGAGATACACCAAGTCGTGGTAGGAGAAGGAAGATGTAAGTTGTCCGTGAGAGATAACGTTACTAGGGCAAGAGACGATCATCAAATCGAGAAGAGAAGGAACACAGTTGGGAAAATGGTGGGTAGCGGATAGAGGTAACAGTTGCAAGTTGTAGAAATTTAATAAAGAAGTAAGTTTAGATGTACGAGCATCATTTTTTATCAAACAAGTGTTGAAGTCGCCCATTATAATAATATGCTCATACAAGGGTCGTAAATCGCTGAGAACATGTTCAAAATTATCAAAATAATCTATGGTTAAATTTGGGCTGTAAAATACAGAGAGCAATATCTTAGTATTGTTCACTGTTACCTCCAGGAATAGGTATTCTGCTGATTCGGAGTACTCGGAGGGAGACGCGCTGACGACTTTATATGGGAAATCATTACGTAAGTAGATTGCAACCCCGCCGCATCCTTTACCTGTACGGTCGTTACGTACAAGAACAAAACCAGGTAAGGCGTACTGGGTAGAGGGAAGTGACGGTTTGAGGAAAGACTCGGAGATAAGGAGTGCGTCAAGAGATTTACTGCTAAAAGATGCTAGAAGATCGGAATAATGCCGTGGAACACTCTGGACATTTATGTGTGCAATATTCAGGGCGTTAGAATGAGAGGCCCGAATAGAGGAAATCTGATCATGCAATGTAATGAGACCCGGAGTTTCACTATCCACACTAACAAAGCTATTGTCCGTGGACGAACAAGTGAAAAAACTATCATCAAATTCAACTTCATCTAAAATATCCATAGTATCAATTTAAAGAATAAAAATGTACGTACGTTAATAATAACAATAAATATTAGTAATACAAATAAATTATAAAATAATATATATACCTATAAAATAGAAATAATATATTATATTATTATATCTTAAATGCACCTACTAAAAACACTTAAATAAAAATGCAACAACGCCTACCAAACTCACTGCGCACTGGTATGGAGGAAATTTTTACAATTCAGTACACAGTATAAAATAACAAAAAATAATAATGAGAAATAATTGACTTACTCTGTGACTATGATAATAACCACTGACTTTTATATTGAACGCACCTTACTGACACTACTGACACATGTTATTGACACATGGATTGACGCAATACGTCACCGAAAGATGTCATGACCTGTCAATAATGTCAAAAAGAGACAAGACTTGCTATACAGTATTATGAATTTAAAATATTGTAAGTGTTTAGACAAGTTATAGTTATACAATTCAAAAGTACCATCAAATGTTAAAATAAAACAGCGTGCCGTAAATGAAATGGCGCGTTAATAAGTATGTGCGAAACTAACGAAGAGCGACAAAGACAGCAAAGCCCTATAATAATTACTATAATATGAATGCTTATTAACTACATGCAGCGGATAAATAAAATATAAAATTAAGAAGATATTGAATTAATGAACAGACTTGACAATCTGAGATTCAATTCCGTCTTCGTGACTTCTTTGGAGGTTGCAAGACTACTTTAGGAGTCGGTGTACTCGAAGAACTTTTATTGTCTTCCCCAGCAACGTCGGGTCTTGATGGATATTGTGATATCAAAGAATCGAGCTCCCTCATGGATTCAATTTTCCTTCGTGTTTTATCAGGAAGAATGATAGTAATCTTACCCTCTACTGTCCAACACTGCTTCACTCCAAAGTGGCTACGGGCAGCCATAAACACCTTATGCCGGGACTTGGTTAGGAACTCTGTGACAGTTATACCTGTGCCCTTTAGTTCAGTTTTGTTGTCCCATACTAAGTGCCTGTGCTCCATGTCGTGAAATCTGACTAAAATGGGTCTGGATTTGGTCTGGGAGGAGCCCAGACGGTGGCAGACTTGTAAGTGTTCCGGTGCCACATCTGTCAACTTTAATTGGTGTGATATTACTCCTAAAGCAACATCAGGTGTTTTTTCATTGGGCTTTTCAGGAACACCATGGAACAAGAGTACCTTTCTCCGAAGGATATTTTCATGCCTATCCAAGCCAAGAGTAAGGAGCTCTAATTGGATTTTCATTGCATCAAATGTTTTCCAAACTAATGACTTGAAGTCGGAGAACTCACGTGACAATGATAAAAGGTCTTGAGGTGTAGATGCTGATCCAGTGCTGGCCTTCTGAAGTTTATCATCATACTCCGCCATACGGGAACTGATTAACTTCTCAAGAGCCTCCATGCCCTGTACAAGTTTGGCTTCCATGGTGTGAAGTGAAGTGATGTGAAGTTTAGAGTTTTATAGGAAATATTCTAGAGAGATGTGATAACCAGTGAATGCAGGTGGGTTTTGTAGGTTATTATTGCATATATAACATGTAAAAAAACTCGAAAATTATATTTTTAAACTCAAAAAACGAGGAGCAAAATAAAAACGCGTGTTTATATTGCAACTACCCGCACAGGAAAAAAAAAAGTTAGTTTTAGTTAGTTTTTCAACCCCTTATTTAATATTTTCTTTGTTTTAGATCGTTATCGTAATTTAGTTATCTTTGTTTGCGTTTTTATATTGAACGTCTTATTAATTTAACATTATTTCTTTTTTTTACAAAAAAATAAAACAGAGGTTGCTGCGTTTAATCTAAATTGTTAATCTAAATTGGAATCTTAAATAATCTACGTTTTTTATTTAACGATATCCTTTAACTTTGACACTAGTAACTGACCTTTCGATTTTATTCAGATTTGTGGCAAAATTGTGATTTACGAGTATGTTCGCTCATTTTGTAACGAGAAACGATGTTATGAGATTATTTTTTCATAAACAAATTATGGTTTTATTCAATCAATTATTTTATTTACAATTTACAAATATCTAAAATTTGCCTGAATGAAAGGATAACAAAGATTTTATAAATGATAGAATATTATTGTTAAAACGGATTGTTTTACAGGAAAATATACTACCAAGACCTAAATGGCAGAGTGGAAAACTCTGTATGCGGGAATATTTTCATACTGTAGAAATTTTATATCTGCAACACGAAAAAATTCCAAATGTGGTATTGTCAATGACACTCGTGTTTTATACAAGCATTCCCCGTTAATAATAAGTTACATTTATTTATAAAAGGATAGGTGTTAAATGTATATTATTTGATGTTTTATGTAATTTAATAAATAACACGTTTAAGAAGAAAATATTGAAAAGTCTACCAACATATTTATAACAATTTCGAACGCTGAGAATATTCATAAACATAACACAAAACGTCAGTTAGGGTGACCAGGTTGATAAATATTTATCATACAAAATATAAACTTATATCTACCACTCACCTGAGTGATACTCCAGTATCTATCAAGCGATATGAGGCACAGATTCATAATAGACGCGGTACACAATAACACATCCATCGCGGAATGTATCTCGCACCACCAAAACCCAAAAATCCAATACCCCATCAGCTCGTTCGCGAGTGAAAAGGGCATTATCACCAACCCCAGAAAAAAGTCCGACACTGCTAAGGACGCTATAAACCAATTCTGAATGTTTTTCAGCGCCTTCTCCGTCACTATGGCAATTATCACTAACATATTACCCACTACCACCATTATCATTAAAACTGTCACCACTACCGATGCGATGATGATATGTGCTGGTGAATAACCACTGGGATACCACGTTTTTAATACCACTTGACTGATCATCGTATCGTTCAATGTCGTATTTGCATCAGAGCCATTCGTCATCTGCAGTGCCAGAAACTCTTCCGGGCTCATATACGTCGGCACCATAAATGTCGAGTTTATCCCAAATGTTCCGTTGAAATGCGTGGTCATCGTACTTCGTGTTGTGAAAGTTGCGTTCGGTACCATTTTGTATCGATTCCGGTACCGATTTCTCGCCGCCAGATTAACTAATCGACTAGCTAAGTTTGGTTTCGCGAACTTTGGCCCCGTTTAAAACGACTGCGTTTATTGTATTGCCTATAGGAACGGAATTCTAATTCACTTAACACGATTTTTACACTAACTTTAATACCCGTTTTACCGAACCGTCGAGACGCGATTTACAAGCATTGGATAAAATCACTGTTAACACTACCTTTATTGAACTATTTTTACTAACCGATAAACTACGCGATTAAACCGTGAAATATACAACCTTATCTAATATTGCTTTTAATAACTAACCAAATTAGATTAACATCAAATCGAAAGAAACTCGCAAATCAATAATACCGTAACACGCGATAGCGCAGTGACACTCAAAGAAGCGTTTTAACTATAAAGCGTTTATCTAAGAATCGATTAAATCGATTATTTTATGCAACTACAGAATCGATATCGAGCCGTCATCGTGCATCCCTATTCTTTCTTCGGTCCCAAAAGCGATCTGTTTTCGCGAACATTTTATCTTGAGATTATAACGCAATGTTTTAGCTCCGTCATCTCGCTGGTGACTGTGAGTGGTCTAATCACACTAGTTTATTCAGTGGCGTGACTGTGTTCGATTTAAACACAGTTATTTGGTTGATTGACGTCCGCTTGCGAAGGCACGGTATCTGTAACAAGGACATGGTGGTTAGTTTCTTCTACAACTAATGATAATTATAAAACTATTACGTTCGATTAATGGCGTGTTCGAGCCCAAAACAATGTTATTACTTTTCGTAAGTTTCAGTGTTTGTTTTTGAGCCAACATATAAATTCTGTTTAACTATTCTAGAAGAATTTAAAAAAAAACTTAAAATATTTTTTGGTTTTAGAGTCAGTTTTAAGTAACCTACCTACTTACATGACAAATTAAGAAATCTAATTTACCCACATACTGTGAGGCTCTCTTTAAAAATGTGGGCAAGTGTCATAATGACTAGAGCAAGAGGGAGTTGGCGGCTAGTTCGGGTGTGCATCCTGTGCACAGCCTCCACTAGGTGGTCCTCGAGATAGCCTCGTTGGCTAGCTCAAAGGGTACTCCTCTGAGTACCGCCTTGACTTTACGCTCTTCAGTGTGAAAGGTTAAGTAGCAGACCATGGTTACCTGTTGGACACTCTGTCTAACCCAAGTTTTTCAAAGAAATTTACATTTCACTTATGCAAACTCCGTGATACAAAATCCCTTACAACGCCATCTATTGGCGAATGTCAACATAACAATTTATACACCTGTCGTTACGAATATAAAGTTAACTTAAAAAAGCAAAAACATAAATCGTTTTATTCACTATCCGCGAAAGAAAAATCCAGACGATAACATAATTTTTCACAAAATCTGCTCAAGTGCTCAAGAATCAAACAGGATACTGGGCAAATAAGGTTTAAACAGGCCACAGAGCCGTCAAATCAATAACAATGCAATTAAACGATCAGTTATGCAACTTATTACCATTCATTGTAATGTTATTTTGCAGCTAATTGGTTTATTGTGGCCATGAGCACGGCATGGTGGAAAACCTATTAGAAATTACGCGAATATACTTTGTAAGTAATTGTTATCATAGCTATCATATAACTATGTCACTTTTTTAACTTTTTAACTATAATTATAACTTTTTTAACCAAAAAATGGACGAGGTTCTTAATGCGGTTGTAGTTTTCAAGTTTGTTACCTCAGAACACCGTCATTTATCACCAAATTTGGAAAATTATTTTTTATTAGAAAGGAAATTTTTCTTTCACATTGGAATTTATCAAAAGTCAATTCTTATAATGGGATCAATGACAAATCGAAGGAACTCCTGAAATATAACATGGAAATTTTGATATAGTGGTCAAGAGTCATTTTAGTGGTTCTCATTCGAAGACTATTTCTTTCGTAAATTATTGATTGTTATGTAGCCGACAATGGGGCAGACATTTCACCAGATGATGAGAGATCTCCGTTACCCATTGACATCAGTAACAAAGGCATTACCGATGCGATCAAAGAAACAGGCTTCCCTTAATTTCTGGCTCTTCGTCAATTCGACCAAAGCACCTCAATAGATTCAGATATCCTTACAAAACGAAACACCATTCAAAGCTATAGTAAATAACGTCAAAATATCTATAGACAGAATAGTGCTGACGAGATAAATACTCTCCAATTGTCAATGGACGGTATTTTATAAAAAATAATATCGGAGTTGATCTGTGAATTAGATTTATTATATCGGGCGCACAGAGCGAGCGGCGTGACAGCCGACAATGACAATAGTCGAGAGGAATCCGCTGGAGAATACTTCACTGCAATACGTTGAATTATTGTCCGTTTTTATAGTTTATAGGTAGGTTTCTATGTATATTCCACTACTACAAATGTGTTTGTAAGGATGTATCGATGTTTGGCGCTCTTTCACACAACTACTGACCGGATTTTCACGGAAAAGCACACAGAATATCAGATGATTTTAATCTACGGGAGTCTTAAATGAAGAATGCTAATTTAAGTTCACATAACCTCTAGAACCAACCATTGCCAATTCCAATTACCTGATTGGTGATAGATTTATCAACTCTTCGTGATATTCAGTAATCAATTTACGAAGTTACGTTTGTGACGGGGGGAATGGCGGCAGTCGGTTAATTGAAGTCGGGTGCCGATTGCAGAATGGAGAACGAACGGTATTGAGTTTATGTGCAGTAAAAACTGATATTTTATGAAGCTACTAGTACTCTGTTCGCGGCTTTGTTCGGGTTTTCCGGAATAATAAGTACCTACTCTATATGTTATTCCAGATCATAGTATATTTGTGTGCAAAATTTCATGAAAATTCGTGCAGTAGTTTTTGCGTGACAGAGTAATTAACAAACGAGTATCCTCACCTCGATGTATTCCTTCAACGAAGCAAGTGATAATCAACTTCTAATACCATATAATATGTATTTCTATTACGCACATATTGGCACATAACTTTTGCAAACTAGAGGTCAAAACCGCTAGGCTATCACTGCAATTTTATGTTAATCAAACATAAATCAATATTGCATTAATCAATTATTTATCAAACAAATTGCTGAAACCGTTTGTATTCAAACGTTAATCAGAGAATTCAATTAATTCCGCTAATGATGTGAAATTGATACGCGGACGTGTTCAAGTAGTTGCTATTTATTTGGACATTTGTGAAAATAGCCGCCATTTTGTGGGTTATCAAATAGATTGACAGTTGAATAAAGGTTTTTATCTGTGATTTTTATAGCTTCATTCAGGTTGACCGATGACCTTATGTTTTATTGATACGATCGTAAACGAATAGTGCTGATAGCAATATTATATAGCGATATAAAATAACTATTGTTTGTAACTATTAAATAACTATTACATAAAAATATTTTTTACGGGACCAAATAAGAAGTTATGAATGCTTATAAGAGGCAAACTATTTAAAATACAGAAATATCACTACGAAAAATTAAAGTTTAAGTTTTTGCGTTGCAACTGGATTTTTGAAGACGACTTTTTAACATTTTTTGATAAGAGTGACTCGCAAAAAATATACTGCATAAAGCTATAAATTTTCTGAATAAGTGGTTTTTAACCAATGGTTGTTAACCGCGGACCATAAGGGTTATTATTAAGCATCCGAAGTGGTCCGTATAAAGGATGTAGCCAACATATACCCCGGAAACGGTTAAAATACTCTTATTTGTACAAGGTTTTAGTCCTCTGAAAAGACATGTTATCCATTTATTATAACATAACTAGAATTTTAATTTTCTTCTGAACTCCGCCATTAGTAGTTATAATAAATTAACAATAAAAATAAGTTGTATTATATACACTTGATCTTCTATTTCCTCCATTGCTGTCATTGGAGGTTGACAACTGGCTGACAGAAATACAAATGTCTGCTATATTGCCATTTGATTTTTGAGTTTGATTTCTGCAAAATAATAATTGTATTTGATTTTTTGCCGTGAGGTGCATTAAATGCGCGGTTGATATTAAGTGCATGGCGCGTCACTCAATATCTTCGCTAGCAAGAAACCTTCAATCCATATTGGTAGAATGGATCACTGTAGTACAGGTATGGCATTTTTATTTACTATTAAGTAAGTAGTGCTTACAGCTAAGACTAGGTTCACGCGGCAATGTACAATATTACTCTTAGAATATCTCGCTATTTCTACGTTTAGAAAATAATGTGTTTAAAAGGCTCCTAACATTTTTTGTTCCTATTTAATAAATATTATAATTTTTAATTTCAGCTACTAGCTCAGAAGAAATAATAGTACATATATAATATAATAGTACTACTAATAGCTAATGCAACAATTTGCCATTCATGTTTCTTATTACTAAATGCTCAAACTGACGGAACAAGACGGCAGTTGGACCACATATTGATTTGAAAGGCTGTGGTCGCTGAGTTAGAAGATTGAGATATCACGTACTGGACCCATGTAACCACAATACCCAAACTATTAATTATTGGAATGCTGAGCATCAGGTATCATCTATTTATCATCATTTTATTAATATTTAAGTTCAAGGCAAAGGCTTCTTCTCTCATAGGAGACATGGATATGAATTTAATTAATATCAAAGTGAACCAACACTGAGACTACTACTACTGTGTGAGTTGTAGTACATATAAAAATCTCTCGGTATATGGTGGGTTCCCTACGATTTTTCCTTCGACCTAAAACTTATTCTAGAAATTGTAAAATAAATAAATATAAAAGATCCCTAAAGTTCAAAAAAGTTCATAAAATATATCCGTGATTGTTTTGTACTTCAAGCCCTAACGTTATTAATTATCTTTGTTTAAGGGTTCGAGCTGGCGAAATAACCTGTCATGTCATACGTGTTTTGCTCGTGCAGAAAGGCAATTAGTTGGTATTGCAAAGAAATGTGCCACTGATATCAGTGCCTGAAGTTCCTGAAGAGCAACATAATATTCCCAAACCTCCAGTTTTACATCCTATTTTACCCCAACAGCTTTTTTACCACATGCAGTTCAGCAGTTACCACTGTATTATCTAATACTTCACGTCATTGTATTATAGAGAATGCGCAGGAACGTCGTGTTTAATACCAACATTTATTAAGAGGATGTTGATAAAATAGTATCGCTATTACGCACCTGTCCATGCTTGAGTCTGCGAAATTCATTTATATTCAAATGAGTGGCATTTGCTTCATAAAATATTAATCACTGCTAATCCCGAATAGAGAACAAGTAAATGCATTACCTTATTTGCCTTTTTTGATACAATTGTTTTATTTTATTCCTCAATTTTTACATAATATTATGTGTCCCTAAATGTTTATAATTATACACTTAATATAATATCAATATGCAGTTTTATTTATATTGAATTTGCTTGTGAATATTTCCAGATAGGTATTGGTACTGCTGGTACTTTTTTTGTACGTATAAGGTCATAAAATCATAATTAAATTAAAAAAATAATTAAATGAATTATCTAAAAGATAAATAATATTTATTTAATATAAAAATCTCTCTTTAAAACATTTTTCCACGATTACTTATGTTTTGCAGAATGTCAAACTACAAAAGCTAAAACTGCCTGTGAAAGGAGAATCCCAAGTTCTGAAGATTTTTATTGACGAAATTATCAAAGTAGATATTGTAAGCTTTAATGTAAGGTAAAATTGAAATGTGTACATTATGTTTCACAAGTGGGGCAAATGCCCATACAGATGTTGGCCACCTCCTTTCAAACATAAAATAAGTTAAACAATATTGACGTCTTCTAACAAATTGAACATGAGTTATTTATTTATATCTAGCTGCTCATTTTACTCTTCATATTATGTTAAGAGATGGCGTTAGTTACCACTGTTTTCTTTTTCTTATGTTCGTGGTTATCTTTTAAAAAGTGCTAAGTTGTATTCATAGATGGCGCGAGGAACAAGGTAGAAGATTCGATTTATTGCTTTTTCATCTCATTATCTTGAAACCAAAATTTTGGATAGTTTCTAGTTTATTTTGGAATCCTAGTGTGGGGCTATGAGTGTGAAGCGTTATTTATTTATTTATTTATTTAACTTCTGCCACGTGTGAATTGCACACATTTTAATTTTTTCACATGATACCTTATCCTTAAAAGGTTAAGAACCAGTGATATAAACATTGTATTATTACTAGCATACAAAACCGACACCGCGAACACCATGTATGTCCCAATGCATTGGCGCCACGTGGCTTCAATCTTCAATGGATTCATTCCATTTTGAAAGGAGAACGGGGGCTCAATTTTGAAAATAGAACCTCCCGGCGGGACACACATTTTGTTCCAGATATCTGTTCTACGACATAATACTGCAATGGGTATAAACGGTAAATTATCTACACTTCCATGTAAAGCAATAAGAAATAGGTGGGCCCGGCAACACCCATTAACCTCAACTAAAAGGCCTCGTTACAGAAATAGTTAGGAAAGCCACTTGTCCGCTCAACGAAGGGTTCTCACAAAGTTACCTTACGTTACTCAATAGTTTCTTATTAAAAAACTTTGAACTACCACTTCTACCTTACATTGGTGACAAGTTACAACGAATAGCTGGTTCTAAATTGACTTTAAATTGATTACAATGTTTCCCACAAAATAGACGTATTGATGACCTGCCACGAAGTTTTATATTAAACTAGCTGACCAGGTGAACTTCGTATCGCGTTTTTTCTAAAACTATTTTTTTTCTAAAATAAAAGTAGCCTAAGTTACTTTTTGTTACATCAGCTATCTGCCAGTGAAAGTCCCGTCAAAATCGGTCAAGCCATTTCAGAGATTAGTCGGAACAAACAGACAGACACAGACAGTAGTTCAGTACTTTTTGCGTGAAAGAACAAACATACATTCATCCTCACAAACAAACATTTACATTTTTAATATTAGTAGACTATCATAATTATCGTGTCAAATCTTAAAGCATAGGTATCAATAATATCCAATCATATTTGGTTATGAATGGTGATTGTCTCTTGAAATACAATCCTGAATGATGTCTTTATACACCGTAACTCGATACCCATGACTTACTCGTAGTAGACAAGATTATGGGTTAGCCCATGTTATTGCTAAGATTTAATTACAACTTGCGATGAAATTACCAGTGTGTTACTATGTTGATGTATACCATAATAATGTAGTGTAAGCTAACGGCTTTACCAAACTTAATAAGCGTGTTTACCTTGGGCAATGTGTGTGATACACATACATACAGATACATAGCGTTACAGATAATTAAACAAGAGTGACTTCTTATTATGAAGTTATCGCCCGTATTCAATTACAGAGTTGTATAGGCTGTAAATATAACACCTGTAAAAGTTATAGAGTAACCGAAAGTTTTTTGGCCGTATTGACCCCAATCCGATGCTGGTAAGGATGTCGTAAAAACTACCGAAGTCGGCTTGCTTGGTAGGGCTTATAAAAGGCTTATATTATCAATATTATTGCATGCAAACTGCAATGAAACAAAAGCAACAGGCAAACGCGAGGATGCCGCTCCGTGGACAGATCTCGTTCTTTTCCTACGCAAACTGCAAGCAAGTGACAATTGACAATAGGGTGCGTAACTGTGAATGATGTACGTCTACGTGGACAAAATGCCTAAGTAATAGGCAAACGCGAGCATGCCGCTCCGTGGACAGATTCCGTACTTTTAAGTAAACAGTTTGCGTAGTATACTACGCAAACTGCAAGCAAGTGACAGTTGACGATAGCGTGCTTATAACGTGCGGACAGAAGGCCTAAGTTATATTGCAAAACATAAACAAATGCAAACGCAAAGATGCTGTTTCGTCGATAGATCTCGTATTTGACGACATGTGTAGCGCAAATGTCAAATCGCCGCGCCAAGGGTCCTGGGTTCAATTCCCAGCGAGGCGAAAATTTGAATGATGATTTTGAATTTCGGTTCTCGGTCTGGGTATAAGTGTCCTTGTGTTGTCCTTGTGTTGTGTGAGTTGTCCATGGCACCCCCGACACAGTGAATCCTAGTGTGGGGTTATGAGTGTGAAGCGTTATTTATTTATTTACGCAAGATGCAAGCAAGCTGCAAGCGATGAACGGTGGCGTGCGCATTACATAACGTGGACAAAAGGCCTTAAGCTGTATTGTAGAGTCCGATGAAGCGGCTATTCTCACGATGACTAGTTAATTGACCGAGCTGACCGCTGTTGAACTGACCTGATTGCAAATAGGTCGAAGTATGATCCGAGTGTATTGTTTGTTTGTTACTTGACTGCGCGGCGCAAGGGAGCATACGAAAAATAATATTTCAGGCCAGGAATCAAACCCGTTGATTTTGAAAAAAATCACCCTGTATTATTACAGCATTCGGTAGTGTTGCTAACAAGGATCAAATTCTGGGAAATAATGACATATGGCAAACTTAAGGGAAGAGCACATTTTTACCAAAAAATTTTTAATAATTTTTTTTTAAATTTTCTTTAAGTTTGCACCTCGCCATCTGAAAATTATTTACTTAATGTTAATTTTGGATCTTTACTTATAATACTAATTAATTTATTTTATTTTTCGCTTTTCATTTTCATTCGTTGATTTAATTTGTCGTTAAAAAGTAATTATGTCCTTTTAAAACATACTTAAAACTTTATTGGTCAATTTAGAATAGTTCTTCAATGAAATGTTTCAATTCCCGCAGGGTAAGGGATGAGAGAAGCAATTGCAACTGTATACATACGATGAAAAGAAAACATGAAAAAGCTTTTGGTGATTCCATTTTATACTACTAGTGTGGCTCTCACTTCGTTTCGGGAATATAGTTACCTCAATATACGGCTCACACTCGAAAAAATATATTGAGCTATATAGTAAAGATAGGGCCAATGTGTCCTCTAAACTTGGCAATTTATTTTCTTTTTGTGGAAATAGCCAAACGAGCTGACGATCCACTTGATGATGAGTGGCTAAAAATGCGCTAAAAAATGGCGCTTTAATTTGTTTAATTTGAACAATTAAACTAATCAAAGCGCGAAAGGTCGAAACCAACGCTTGGTTTTGCGACATATTATCAGAGGTTAATATTTTATCAATTATGAATGAAAAATAAAATTGAAAGTTAAGTTAGCTCATGTCAATATGGGCTTGTTACAAAATGTATTATATGTATCACATATACTCACAACATTACATAGTAAGTTTCTGTTTTTAAATAGCGTTACTCTCAAGTCGCGCATAAAGAAGTTTTACTTAAAAAAAAACTAAAAATTCTTCCCGCTATCATCGGGCCCTCGAACAATATTGTTCTAAAATAGCTCAAATGACGTGGAAAAACAATAAGTGGGACAACATATTGTCCGAGGGACGTGCCTAGAATAACCATTGAACCGAATAACCAACGAATACGTCAATTTGAAAAGCAATCTGTAGGGTAATGATGTTATGTTATTCGAAATTGGAGCCATTTTATTTATCTATATTAAAGATAAAATGGCCGACTAAATTAAAGAATTAAGAATCTTTATTTAAAAAATGTAGTTGGTCCAAGTGGTCGAAAAAATAATACATCAATGTAAGTAAACGAAATATTAATAAATTTATAAATGAACACACACTCATACTCCCATTTAGACCCCTAAATGGAAAAATGGTCTAGTCAGACCCATAATTCTGGACATGAGAAGCATTAGGTCGGATGTGTAAAATGCTAACTTTTCAGGAGAGCAAAAACAAAATTGACAAACATTTTTTCTTCATTATTATTGAACTATAAGTATTTCAGTCAGTATTCTTTTTTTAATATTTTGTAGGCAATAGTACCTCTTAATTTTTATTACAAGTATCACCCTAACTGTTAAAATGAGTTTAATACAATTTTTAATCTATTAAATTTTTGTACATCAGACTTTATGCCTGAAATATATTCATACAAAACATTATTATTACAACAATAAAATCCTATATTAAGAACAGACTTTATGCCTTTGTAGCGATAAGCAACATTTTTTAAGCATAATACTATATTTGAAGATACGTACTAAAATTTGAAGTAAACTTTAGAGGCATAAATGCATATCTGCTGATGCTACCAGCGTATTAGGCCAAACATTTTTGATTCATAATAGCTTAAGTTGAAATACGGATCATAAAACTATTAATAATTTGGTGCATAAAGATTTAAGTAAATATAAATGCTTATGGCTCTCGGGTATTTGAAAAAGTCTGTATAAGGCTTCCCGCCCACGTCCGATAATCGGTGACCGATTTTTATACCGACTGTCGGTGAGTCAGTTTTATTTCTGACCGACTTTTTGTAGGACGTGTGCGTTGCACCATTGCTATCAGTACGTTCTATTTTTCTCCTACAAAAAATCGGTCACCGATTATCGGACGTCGGCGGGAAGCCTTATCGACATTATGCATGAGTGTATCTTTACAACGGTAAGAGATAGAGATACCACGGTCAGATCGTTGGAAAGAGAAACAAAAACATAATATCGGTATACTAAAAAGTCATTTTCGTCGTATGTGCACATCCGACCTAATGATTCTCATGTCCAGAATTATTTTCAAAAATCTTTAACGATGGTATCGTTATTATACGGGGTAGACGAGAAAAAAAATCATTACCACTTTATGTGTAGGGAATGTACCCTGATAAATAAATTTTTTAAGTTTGTATTATTTGTAAATATGACTTATATGTATAGTGTATACCCATGCAACATGTCAAATTTTAGAACAGTGCTAACTGAGAGTCTGCGCTATACTGTGTATGGATAAAAGCACGGAAGTACGAAAAATAGACGGATAGACGGATGGACGAACAGCCTTATAATCAGCATGTAAAAAATAAGCATTGTAGGTCTCACTTCAGTTGCATGGTATAGAGTAATAAGTACAGAATACTTGCAGATGGCTGTCGTTTCAGAAAATGTAATAAATTAGCATAAGCCATTCATTCAGAATTAAAACAAGCAAACTGAAGCTATTAATTAGCAAAGTCCGTTCATTCTCCTCGCGACTTATTTCATTCAGAGAATTGTTCATTCTATTTAAGTTTCTATACAAACTTACAATAGACAGACGGATTAACGACTGTCGCTCGATTAGTGAAATTTATTACGCTCTTCTGTGCTTTGGAGGGCACGATAAGACGACCGTAGTCAATGGTTCCTACTTAATTATAAATGTAAAAGTTTGTTAGGAAGTTGATTACTTTTTCACGCAAAAATTACCGAACGAATTTTCATAAAATTTTGCGTATAGCTGGACTGTGATCTGGTAATAGGTTAAAGTTACTTGTTATCTCGGATAATTCTTCACAAAAATAACCGACTTCAAAATTAGGGATAACTCAAAAAATACTCGTCAGATCTCGTTCAAATTTAAGTGGGACCACATGAAAAGCACCAGCTTTTGATTAAAATAAGAATCATCAAAATTGGTTCACCCAGTCGAAAGTTCTAACTAACCTAATAAAAAATAGTCGAATTGAATACCTCCTCCTTTTTTGAAAACGCGGGCAAAGACACAGCCACAGTGCTTGTCAAACCATATTTTTATCAATTGGTATGACGATCTGGTTACGAGTAAGTCAGCCACTAATATCTACACACATCTACGTTTTAACTTGTAGGTTGGATCATTAAAGATTGATCAGATGACCCAATAACCTAGTTGGTAGTGACCATGTCTGCAAAGCGTAGGGTCCAGGATTCGATTCCCGACTGGAGCAAACATTTATATCAAATAAATCTTACAAACAAAGGTCCTATAGTGCGTTTCAACTGAAGCAGTTGGCTATAATGTTGGTAGCATAAGTTTTTTTTTATTTTAAAAACCATTAAAGGGGGATAATAATAACTTTGTTATCAAGTTCATCAAAGGTAATAACGATATAATAAGATAATATGAAACATTACATAAAATAAAACATTTTTATACTCCTATTTCAATGCTACTAACATTATAGCCAGCTGCAAACTTAGTTGAAACGCACTATACAATTCGTCAAAAATTTTTCCTTCCTCCAGATAACTAATTAAAAATATTCAATTACTTTTTAAAACCACTCGTATAAACAAGCAGGCATGCTAAGTAACCGTAATTAGTTTATGAATTATTAACCTGGTATCTCCCCGCGGCTTTGATAAAAAAGCACATAGCTACGACCAGGCTTCCCGTATCAAAAGAAGTACTTTAAGTAATGCTGGAATTAAATACGCGATGCCTTGCAATAATTTGAGAGTTCTCTACTTCTCTTAGCAGGATTGGTCATTAACCCTATAGTAGGTACTCTACTTACGAGTTTTTAGTTTTGTAAATATATTGCACCCTCAGTGAAAAAAAAACATAAGTCGTCTTACGTTGAATTTTAGTTATTAATATGATTGGAAAGAGGGACAAAAGCTGCATATACTCAATTTTTTTCAAATTTTTATCATTAATCTTGATGGTTTGTGCAAGTAATCATAATGTAAATTCCTTTGACTACTTACTGATATTTTAACAGTTTTTTTGATCTCCTGTAAAATTGCAACTTTCATCTTATGCATTTTTTTTCCACTGAAGGATTATCTGTAGTTTGTGAGGAATGTGAAGACCAATTGTACGTTAGTATATTAGTTCATTGGTGAACACAACAAATTTTATAACAATAAACTATTAAAAATCAGATAGGGCAATACTCTTATCCATAATAGAGTAATGCTGGCCATACACGATCTATCTGTCAAGTTTGCAGCGGACTTGACGCGGCACCCAGTAAACTTGACGGCGTATGGCCACGGTATGGCTATCTGGCCATATAGCTATCTCATGCAAACTGGATGGCGCATCAAGTCAAACTGCAAACTTGATAAGTACACTTGATCGTCTATGGTCAGCTTTAGGTAATGCACAAAACATATGTTAAGTGACGTTTGCAGTCTGTAAACTGTATTTGTATGTCTTGTCATATTTTGCCCCGACTTATCCTACTTTAATTTAGATATTTTTTTATGTTTTTGTAATAATATAATATGTTTGCCGGTTTTATGTTATAACAATTTAAATTTTATCGTATTCTTCATAAGTAGAGTACCTACATATTTGTTTGAATAAAAATTATTTTATTACTTGTTGTACAATTTATTTGTTGTATTACTTGTTGTATAATATAGTATTTGACTTATAGTGCGCTTTGGGGTAATCTATAAGTACAACAAGTATTTTGTTTAACAATAAATAAATCTGCTATACGGTCATTGAAGCATTATTACTAGCGTATAGAACCGACACCGCGAACACCATGTATGTCCCAATGCATTAGCGCCACGTGGCTTCAATCTTCAATGGATTCGTTCCATTTTGAAAGGAGAACCGGGGCTCAATTTGGAAATCGAACCTCCCGGGCGGGACACACATTTTGTTCGAGATGTCTGTTCTATGACATTATACTTCAATGTATACGGTATGAAAACTCAGTTCTGTTTTTTGTTTAGATGTACACAACCCCAAGGGTTTTAAACTTATACCCATCGTAAACTGCAGGAAGTAATCCATTTAAGCTCATTCACAACGCGGCCTCGCGTTTATTTTTAAAAGTATTTGTCTTCAGAAAAATAATCCACAATCTTACTTTTTCGTTAGCGAGTTACTCGTAAAATAAAGGTATAAAGTAAAAAGAAAAATGGATGTTGATTTTCTTTTGGTTGGAAGTTAATTAAAAGCTGCAGGTATTTTCCTAGAGGCAGTGAATCTCTGCGGTCTGAGAGTGATAAATACTTGTGATCTTTACTAATTAGTCTGTGGGGACTGTGACAAGTTTCAATACAGGAAAATATATTTTCTCCGGACACCCTATAACTGATTGGACGGTGAGGGATCGGATTAAGTAAAACTTGTATTCACAGTGTTCTCGTAGCGACAGCGTTGCTTCCTTACTTTGCCAAGTGTCATTTCTGAGTACGGGGGTAAGTTGCAGTGCTCTTAGCCTAGCGGCTAGAGTTGATTAGTGATCGGCTGAGTTAAACAAAAACGGGCACACTCGAACAGCGTGGTGGAGTATGCTCTAGGCTAGGCCTCCTCAAGAGGAGAGACCCATGCCTAGTAGTGGGCAATTAATGGCTTGAAACCAGCAAGGCCAAATAAGATATTTGATACCTACTCAATTTGTCACAAGCAACTTCTAATAATATCCTTCGTCTGTGGCCGAAAAATTCCGGGAAAGAAAGGTTATTTTGTCAAAGAAAAATCCTGGATCGAATAGATAAGGACACAAAGAGGAATATTTACGGAGTATGGAATATCGGACTATGAAATTCTTTGAACGAAAACTTTAGTCACAGATAAGCCTTTTAAAACGAGCCTATCAGTTTGGTAGGGAGTTAAACCGTCTCATACGATGATGAAAATTATTTATCTCTCGGAAACTAGTGCCTAGGTTTCTACCCGCGGCTATGGTTTGGTTTCATAACATTCAATCATGAATTTAAACGCGCAAATCATCTTAGAGAAATACAACCGGGATAAAATTCTATGTCCTATTCCGGGACATGGTCTATGTGTGTATTTCATCTTAATCCATACAAATGTTAGCGAGTGATGGAAACACAAACATGAAAACATCCGAACATCATCCTGAGTCCGATTCTCAGCAAGACGGTTTGAAAAATGTGTTTGAATTTCTTTTCCGGCCTGGATTGGATTGGGATTGGATTGGGTGTGTTCCTTCTTTGTGTGTTGTCCATGGCACCCACGACACGGGGAATCCTTGTGGGGCTATAAGTGTGTAGCGCTATTTCTTTAAGTTCAAAACCTCAAACATTAATAAGTTTAGGGGTTAGTAGAAAATAGTTCATTAAGGGGTTGTTAGTAATAAGTGAAGATCCTAGTAACTAAAAACGTGATTTTTTATAATCATTACACTAAAGTTGTTAAATAATTACATTACACAAAAGAACTATATTCTTTTCAAATCACTGGCCAAGAAATAAAACTTTGATGTGTTAAAATTCGAGAAAAATTAAAAAAAATGATAACATTGACATTATCTGTATAACAAAAACATTATCATCAACTTAAACAAAGTTGTGTTAGTAAGAACACTTATAACTCAAAAACGGCTGAACTGATTTTAATGATCTTTAATTCGTTAGATTCGTCAGGAATAACACTAACTAAAAAATATAGAAAAAAAAACACAAAAAACATAAGAATGAAACATAAAACTTAATATGAGAACAAATGACACCTCTCAAAACACATGATAGCTGTCAAAACAAATGTCATCTGACGATTGTCTAGTAGCTAACAAATAAAAAAGGTGACTTACATTATTATATTTCCATCTAATATCCATCTGAATTATTTATCGAAGCTAATATCCATGCTAGCATTTGAAAGGTGGTGTTGAACAAAGTAATTATTAGAATTACCTAAGTGTCTGAAAAGTAATTATTATAAAACATGAAGCAAGAACTTTATACGTCTTTTACGACAATTATACGTCTTAATTAAGAAGTATGAATTTTGGCACATTAAAGTTCACATGGTGCTGAAACTATAATTTTTTATAGCTCAGGTAACCTCTAGATTTATAAAAATTAACAGTATACACACCACCATGCATTTGACACACACACGCACAATATGCAATTTGAAGTAACCCGCCGCTTACGGTCGAAAATTGACCGCAGGGCAAGATCGTCTTTTAACAAATGAACCATTCTAAATATGGCTACACGTCTGGCATTTTGAACCGTAATTCGAAATTTAAACAGAAATATTTTTCCAAATTCATACTCCGGCAAAATTTTGTATTCAACCAGCATTTCCTGAGTTTCCTTGCCAACATTCTTTGGAACGTGGGAGATATAATTATCCCACGATAACTCTGCATAAGGATATTTACTGGTAGAAACAAAAATCGTACTATGGTATCACTTTTTGAATGATTGTCAAAGCTGACATACATTGACGTATCAGTTTCTCGTCGATATACTGTTGTTGATTTTTGCTGAATTCTATTTTCACAATGGGTAAAACTATTAAAAGTGGCGTTCGAGAACTGATATTCAAGATGATATCGATGATACTGTCAACATTTCTCTTTATAAAATACATACTATTGATAAATAAATAAAGCATTGATAAAATTATATTTTATCAAGTCAATCATAATCAATAAATAATAATATCTAGCATCAAAACCTATTATTTGACTCTATATTAGTATTGCCATAATAAAAGTTTCACTAACTACCGCTGTCACTTCATTGCAGAGTTATTGTAGGAGTACTCTATATAGGTATATCGAATTGGTCTTATTTCCTGCTGACATGTTTTATTTGTTTGAAAGTGTGTGACGTGCAGGGTCATGAAGAATACCAGAAGAGATTGGTCATGCACTACTGTTCAAAATTCTTTAGTATCGTTTGAACCTTGTTACCGAGGAATGACGTAAAGATGAGAGAATGAAAGGCCTTGTTTTTGGAGCTGATGATTTTTCTTATATAGTAACAAATTATATACAGGTACCTAATAAACAAAATGATATTATAACAATAAAATAAATATACCTTTATCTCATTTTTATTTGTACTTGAAATAAAAAAAATTAAAATACTTTTTTTCAACCAACTGATTTTAATTTATGAAGTTAATTCAAACTAGTGGAAACAATAATATTTTTCATTGAATAAGATTTGCAGATGAAGTGAAATTTTATACATACTGTACATTGAAGTATTATTACTAGCGTATAGAACCGACACCGTGTACACCATTTATGTACCAATGCATTGGAGCCACGAGGCTTCAATCGTCAATGGATTCGTTCGATTTTGAAAGGAGAACGGGGGCTCAATTTTGAAAATCGAACCCCCGGGCGGGACACACATTTTGTTCAAGATGTCTGTTCTATGACATTATACTTCAATGATACTGTAGCATTTTCTTATTCAAATTATGAGCGAAATGGCATTTTAACGGTATGGCTCGTTAATAAAACCGGCCCTCGACTAATGTAACATTACACTGAAGTCCAAGACATTCCAAGTTACTACAACAGTCCTAACAAGTTACAACAATTGTAACTTTTCGAATTATCCTTAACCACATCGTAGACATATTCTGTGATTGCCTAGTGCTATGGCGCTACGGACCCTGAATGACTTGCTTGGTTCAGTAAAAGAAAACTTGAAAGATAAGAGCCCTACTAATTCTACTTAATATGTAAGATGTTTGTTACTCTTTCGTGCAAGAACTATTGACGGATTTACGTGAAATTGAGCACACAGGGTAAAAACCTGTGGCCTGTGTACAGCAGTGATAACCTTGCGGTTAGAACGTTGGTCTCCCGAACGCGGAGGCCCGAGTTCAAATCCTGGAACGCATCTCTAATTTTCAAACATTATGTGTTAATTATCACTTGCTTCGGTGAAGGAAAACGTCATGAGGAAACCTGCACACCGGAGAGTTCTCCATAAAGTTATCAAAGGTTTGTGAAGTCTACCAATCTGCACTTGGCCAGCGTGGTAGACTATGACCTGTACCCCTCACTTTATGCGAGGAGACCCCGAGCCCAGCAGTGCGACAATTTATGGGTTGTTGCTTTGCTTTGCTTTGAGCACACAGGTAGATCACACGTTTAATAAATATGTCATTTTGTCATCCGTGATTCAAAACCAGTTCCTCAAATGCAAAGCCTTGAATTCTAATCAAAATTAAATTTACAATATTAAATCATTAACCCCTACTGCACAGTTTGCGCTGTTCCCGCAAATGACGTAATGACACCATAGCTCAAGCGTAAAGTATGATTTAGATATACTTGTCATGCAGTTCTAGGATTTATGACGCTCGAAATAAGCACCACAATCTCTTGATCTATCACTGCCAGCGTGAATAGCAGCCGTATATCAACGGCTTAATGTTAACGGGTTATCCATACAATCATTTGATAAAGCCTTTGTTTAGGAACAGCAGGTACTGTGGAGCCGTGTTTAGTCATTAAAATAATCCCATTAGAATAGAGCCACCTCGCATTATAAATTAAGACTGGTGTCTTCTGCGCTGCGGATGAAATTTGGCCGTAATTCATTTTGCCGTTTATGCGCAACAAGGTGGTACGCCAATTTTTTGTTCAAAGGTTCCGAAATTCTAATCAACTTTTAAATCTATTATCAAATATCAATCAGGTCACTGAAAACGTTATTATTTGAACAACTGCCAAATAATATACCTCAATATCGTATGTCAAAAACTAACTTCAAGTTTAATTAAAATTATTTAATCAAAGTTTCAGTAACTTGATTTAATTTGACGGAGCTGTCAAGTTAATCTACATATTAGTTGATTTTGATTTAGATCAGCTTTTCAGAAACCGGTGGTAATTGTCAAAACGTTTTAAATTTATCCTCGTAGCTGAACTGATTCATCGCGAAATAATTCCTGATTTAACAGTTCACTGATCAGACTCATATTGTCAGATTTGCATAATGAAGTAATTTGCGTTAATTTGAGATGGATCATACTCGTATATTAAATTCAAATTGAAAATCTTGTATTCATATCAATGATGCAATTTTGGATAAAATTTGATGATTCTACCACCGTTTCGAGAACGTGCTCTTTCATGGAGAAGAAACTCCGCAGTACTACTTTTAAAATGAAAACTCGTTACATAAAATAGAATGCATTGATTACAGATAAATGAATATTCGAAACCAATTGAAAGAAAGAAACAAAGAAAGAAAGAAATTATTTATTCTGTTAAGCACTGCAACAAGTTACAAATTGAATCTTAATAAAACATTCATAAAATTACTATAAGTTGTTACAAACACATAAGCTGCTGCAGCACTGCTCAACAAAAAAGGTACGCACTCAGCATATGCCGCGGTGAACCACGGCTACTGATTTTCAGTACGACCTTTATTGTGTCGCAGTTCGGACGAGTGACTTCAGTTCGCCGCATAAAGAAACAAAAAATAAAATAGAACTTATCAGCTCCATGCCTTATTGTCCTTAATATTATACTCTTATTATTATGTATTTTCAAAGTATTAACAGTCAATATTTTCGTTGAAGACTAGCAGAGTTTTGCAAGGCAATCCATCAATGTAGACAAAAGTTCTGTAAGCCTCTTTACATTATTAAAAATGTAAATGAACACCATCTGCTGCAAAGTGATCGATTTAACGTAAATTATGTGAATATTATTATACTTGCATTACAATATTGTATAGATTAAAATCCTCTCAACAATTTTTAAATGAAACCGTGCTACGTTTTGTGCCTTGTCGTCCGATGGTTTGTTTCAATTATAAATTGAGCAACGCCATAGTAATAATAATAATAATCTTTATTTCAGATGTCAGAGATCCATAGATTGTTAGTGTGTTAGTTACAATTGTGCTTAATAATATGTTAGTGTTGTTAGTGAAATTATGTATTTATTTTATTTAATTCAATTATGTCACATTAATTATTAATTAATTATTAATTAATTCTTTAACATTGAACTACTTTTTTAGGCCTAGGACAAGCTCCACCCAGTGTCTCTGGATGTGGCCGTCCGGCCGGGCAGCAATCATCTTCAGGATGCCGTTGCTACTGCTACGTAAGCGCTGTAACAAAGAGCCCGCTCTTTTACGCATAATTGCGTGAAACCCGTCAGTTCGTGCGTCCGCAAACATCTTTGAGGCGCTACAGCGATACGGCAGTTTCATCAGCATCCTGAAGGTGTTGTTATATTGTACACGCAGAGCATTGTAAGCCCGGTGCGAATATGTCACCCACAGACCGCTGGTATAAAAAGACTGACAGAATGTCTTAAATAGGGTGACTTTTACATCTGCAGTGCACCGAGCGAATCTGCGGGCAATCATATTGCCCCTGACCGCCAACGCTCTGCGTTCTCTTTCCACATCGTCGTCGTCCCTTAAGTCACTTGTGATAATGTGACCGAGGTACTTAAAACTAGCCACTAAATTAAGCGCCACACCATTGAGACATATGGGAGGAACATGGCGAGGCCGCTGTTTAGGTACTTTAAAAACCATTACCTCACTCTTTTTAGAGTTGTATTTTAGCCCATGCGCCTCTGCATATGTCTCGCAGGTGCATAGCAGCTTCCTCAGCCCCGCTATCGACGGACTCAGCAGCACCATATCGTCTGCGTAACTTATATTATTAACACACGTGTCATCAATGTGACAGCCAACATGTGTGCCTCTGAGCTCTCCGACAAGCTGGTTGATGTAAAAATTAAATAGAAAGAAAGAAAGAAAGAAAGAAAGAAAGAAAGAAAGAAAGAAAGATTTATTCAGTCGCAAGATTGCAACAGCATTAATTCCTATAACAGGACATATTATAAATTAAAACATATTATAAATATAAATAATAGGAGTGGCGAGCTCAGTCCTCCTTGCCTCACGCCGCATTCCAGCCCGTATTCATCCGAGAGAGTACCGACCCACCTCACCTGATTTTTCTGGTTAGCATACCAGTACTTGAGGAGGGATATGTATTCCGCCGGCACACCCGAGTCCCTCAACTTGCCCCACAGCACATCGTACACGACCAAGTCAAAAGCTTTGGACAAGTCAAGAAAGCACGCGTACACCGGCGTCCTCCTTGCGGTGTAGTATTTGACAGTGTGTTTTAGAGTGAGAATAGCGCTCTCCGTTGATAAATTTGCTCTAAAGCCAAATTGCGCGTCCTGTATATTGACATATTTAAGGAGGCAGCCGTTTAACACACTGTCAAATATCTTTGCCGTGATAGTAGCTAGTGAGATGGGACGGTAGTTACTCATGTCAGATGAGTCACCAGTCTTATTTTTGACGATCGGTACAACGATTGTCCGTATCAAAGGCTCCGGTAGATACGAGTGACTCAAACACAGGCCGAAAAACAGCGATAGGATACGCGGAAGGTGAACCCCCGCATATTTGAAGTGTTCAATGCTGAGACCATCGTGACCAGGCGATTTCCCACGTTCCATGCCACTAATTATTTTTGCAATGGTCTTAGCAGTTATCCGTTCATACCGCCTGGTCTCGATAGTCTCAACACCGCTCACACTGCTCGACGCATCACTCAAGGGCGAAGATACAACAAAGTGCCTCCTAAATGCATTAGCTATGTCTCTGTGATCATAAGCGCCGCCTACACTCACCGGGAGGCTCGACTTAACGTTCAGTTTATTAGTGTTTTTCCAAAAACTCCTGAAATCTTTAGATGAGTGATTTGTAGCCAGGACGTCAATTTTAAGTTGATCCTGCCTGTCTTGACACCATTTTAATTTAGCTTTAAAACGCCTTCTGGCCTCCGTCATCTCATCATATATGCGACCACTGGTGGGCTGCCCCGCCAGTGTCCACATCTGAAACTTATCCCGTGCCTCCCGATGCGGGCCAGAGACGTGCTTATTCCACCCAGTGACATAGCCTCCCTTCTTTCTACACTTCTCCCTATAGGTTTTGATTGCTGCCCATGTTAATGTGTTAACAATGCTAAAATACATATTATCTATGACTATGTGATGTTCCTGGTTATGACAGAATCCATCACAACATTCTTGGAGTTCGTGTGGTAGCCCTATCATACTCAACTTTGAATGACAAAGATCATGATATTGCCTAATCTGTTGAGCATGTCTATCACCCCATATAGCACGGTTTATAGGCCTCACATCTAGAGACTTCATGATCTTTGGCTTAAGTTTATTTAAAGCACATTCTATGACAAGAGGATAGTGGTCAGACCAATACACGTCATATTGTACCGATGCGCTAATAATGGTTTCCCTAGCTGAGTCAGTGACTATACATAGTGCACTAGTGGCAAAACTTCTCGAGCATTAAACACAATGCATTAGGCCTTAGGTCCTAACTTAATCGTTACATAACAGCGATTTCAGATACTATGATTCAGATAAAGTGGCATCATTTGTTAAACTACTACTCCACTAAACGCTAACACGCTAACACACTCATACCCCGAAGTAAGATTCACACGAACATTATATTACGGCAAAGAAAGAAGCTACAACATGCTTTTAAGACCTCATGTTAAAAGTAAGTTCCACTGCCAATATAAACTTCCACCATTACTATCATTAATCAGTCCAATAACCAGCCAATACTTCCAGCCAATCCCCAGGAAAATCTTATGACGCCGGCCCATCGAAGCGAGACGAATTGACTGGCTAATCGAAAAGAATACCGGGAACCAATCTCGATACATTATTGCTTACACCTAATGAAATACATATGCCATGATTGGACGAAAGGAGGATACCTCGGGAAATTGCTTTGAGAATAGATTCAAGCTTCCCTTGTCAGCTTTATGAGGGAAATAATATTGCTGTTTAAAAAATTACAATTGCCTCATGAAAAAAGATAAGTAAGTAATAGTAATAAAAGCTTACAAATATATGTCCCTTAAGATTCCCTGTATGGCGGGTCGCATGGACAATATAAGTCATCACTAACCACCGTGATTCTAGAAGAAACATCATCTATAAAAACCTCTATGTTTAGAAATCCGGTAGGTAACGTCTGTCAGCGCTTTGGTTACACTGCTCTCTCATATGTTATTTATCGAACAGTAAACGAATTGCGGAGAAATGACCGTAACTTAATTCACAACTTTTTACTACGGCACAGCCGGTCTTGCAAAATGCATAGAATTTTTAGATCATCTGTTATAATAATTGTCTGCCTTGATTTAGAATCTAATCTAGCCCTCTCTTTACAGCATTACCAACTTCCCGTTGTTGTCATAAGATAAAGGAAGTTACCTATACACACTGTTCCAACTTCCCTACCAGGTTAACATAAGATAAAGGAAGTTACCTACACACTGTTCAATTATGAAGTTAATATTCTTTACTAGTGGGTTCTGGATTTGGATGTGGGTAACTCTTTTAACTGGTTGATACAGTCATACCTGGGTATGACTGCATAACACATTGTAACGCGAAATCATTTCATTCTCATTCGGTATTCAGGTGATACCCATGCCCCTAAAATACAAGGTGGATAAGCAACCAGATCTTCAGGCAAATTTTTTCACACTAACGGTTAAATCCAACTATCAAACGCTTGGCTAATAACTCAGTCGATTATTATTGTGTATTAAGGCGTATGTAAGAGTCAAAGCTATCGATCCAGCGATAGAATTCTATAGGCCGAAATTGAAAAATCACTCAATTATCTCACCGGTCAAATTAAATCTAGGTTGGTTAGTTAAAACTTCAACGCACTAAACTGCCAGCCATGACGAATGCGGAGGGTGACCTAATTCCGATTCCTAAAGCCTCGCAACTTGCGAGCTACTCGTATTTATTGACAGAAACTACAGACAAAGTTTCCTCTAGTCCAACTTAGTTGAGAGTCATAGTTTGACTCATCTATCACTGGCAAATGAATAGAGATGCATTGTTGGCCAGCTTCGCAGTGAAATTATTTCACCTGTGCTCTGGTATCTTCTTTGTTTATTGTTCGCATATATGTAGTTATATGCCTGAAAAAATTACTGACATCCATAAGTTCCGTTATATTAAATTGAGTGCATGGAGTGAGTAGAAGGGCCATCTCATATGAGGGAAAAGTTGAGTGTCCAGCTGTTTACTGAAAATAGAGGTTCCAATAATGGCCATTCCAGAATGGTGCTAGTGTCTGAGAAATAGAGCGATATGAACAATTGAACATAGCTGTTGTAGACGGAGTGAAGTTTGCCGAGTTATGCCACCCGTAATGAATGGCGCTAGTGTCTGAGAAATAGATATTCGAACATAGCTGTTGTAGACCGCACCGCAGCGCCTCCCGTAATTGGATACGTTCTATCCTCCATGATTGGGTGACAGAGTTAAACTACTCTCTATGATGGTATTTGGCAACATAGCTTCGTCAGTTATTCAGGAGTTTCAAGACATCAGATTTCTTGATTATTTCTTATCTTTTCTTTCTCAGCAAGCAACGCATCGGTGGTGCCTAAGGTGTTACCTATTTTCATAATAGAAGATTTCCTTACACTCAATGACTGAAGCTGAACTGAGTATATGGGATACCCAAAATATTCATTATGTTACGGGTCTCGGAGTGAAATGGTTTTAGTAAATATATTTTAAGTTTAAATAGAGGCCCCCAATCTAGCATGGATGGTGGGATGAAACTGATGCAAGCATGTACAAGATTTAAGAGTGATCATGATGAAGAAAACTTTTGGGGAGCTGACTATGCAAATTGGGGTTCAATATTAATTATCCGTAACAGGTCGTAGAACTTCGTTCGTAGAAGCGCTTACAGCTTACGCTTACAGCTTACAGGCTTGCGTCGATTCCAAGTGATCGACAAAGTTAAAATAACAGCGGGCAAGGTCAGTAGTTGGATGGGTTGTGCCAAAAAATTCTTGAGCGTTTCCCTGCTTCGGAGGTCACGTAAAGCCATGGGTCCTGGTTGTTATCATAATATAAGAGTCGTTAAACCAAATCGGAGACCATCTGGCGGTTTGAAAACTTTCGACACTCGGGTTGGCCACTAACCCCTCCACCAATCCGCACTGGAGCAGCGGGGTGGAGTATAATCTAGGCCTCCTCAAAAAAATACCCACACCCATAGTGGGCCATTAATGGGTTGAAGCCAACAGTACGTAACCTAAAAAATATTGACAATTTGAAAATAAATGCGCCCACAATTTGTCCATTCTGTTATACCTTAGATTTACAGCATGATTTTCCTCATGTCCTGTCAGTTTGGATTTTCGATGGCCGTCCTTTTGACGGTTATATTAAAGCAAAATTCGTGTCTAGACCTTTCTCGGCTGAGCGATCAAAGATAGCCCGACGTCCATTGGGAGTGGCTGGTTACAGGTTACAGAGACTGGTTGTGCCGAGTATAACTTTGTGTTTGACAACCTTAAACATTGACAAATTGGAACGTGATTTTGGGTCCGTAATCTATATATTTAATTAATGTAATTAATGTAATTACGCAAGACTTGATATATTTTTTGTAAATATTTTATTAAGTATTGGAATATAAAGTATATAGAATGGGGTTAGTTAAGCATACATGGCCTTATAATAATATTATAATAAATATTAAAATTATTCACTGACCGTACTACACATTAAATTTAGTACCGTACTAAACTTTAACTTTATATATCAAATAAAATAAATAAAAAATATTTTAAATCTATCTTTCTACTATAAACATTTTTCAGCAATTAGTTTATTGATCAGGTTGTCTTTCGACATAGGCCTCCCCCCGTTTTTTCCACTCATCGCTGTCCCGAGCTATCTTTCTCTAACCTTTAGGTAAACCATATCCCATCTTTTGATTTGACGTCTTTTTTGTTTTTTTTCCATTTCTAGAAAACTTCTAGACAACTAGCAAATATCGAAAGAAAAACGTGTAACCCGTTTTCATAATTTCTCTGCCCGCCATCGCTACCGCGCATATAAACGAAAAATAAAAAGATGCGGAAAATTCGTTCAATGAATAGGGATGTTGACTAATTTTAGGATTCAATTTTATTTTATAGATAGAACCCCAATATTCACGAAAAAAATATTATAAAAATAATAATCTTCAATTTAAAAACAAAAATTGATAAATAAAAATCATTATCTCACCAAAAACGTCACGTGACGTCACTAAACTATATTCAATACTATCTGTCTACTAAGTTTGTTAAATTTCCATATAAAATTGTTCCAATGACGTCATATTCTCAAAATGGCGTTTGAGGTCACGTGACAGTGAGTACAATTTTTAACATTTTAAATAAATGATATTTAATTTATTGTGATTGATTTCAATAAAAGAATCATATTTTAGGCCTTTAAATGTTACCACTAATATTTTAGACATGAATTTATATTAATTTATAATTAGTGTCAACATCCCTATTGTAATTATAACTTTAGTATGGTTTTATAACAACCACAACCTGATGGTTATGATTAACTTGTATGAATCCAGACGGTGACTTACCACCTCGTCTACTCGTTAAGCCTTTAATTAAAACCAACGACATCTATATTCCAAGTTACGCAATAACAAAACATTTTACTCATATCATTTCACCAATTTACTCTTTGATTTAAAGTTATCTATTCTTTGTGTCTGCGAAAATTCACCATAAAAGAAAATGATATTGTCTGCCCCATTTTTATGACTTCTTAATCCCATTATGTTATTTTCTGTGTAATAAAGCTACTAAAATGAGGATGGTAGTGAAATAAGTACCTACTTACTCGTAGATAATGTAGGTACGTGGAATACGGGTCTGAGTTCGAATCCTTCACGGTCCTTTAATTATTCTGATATTATGTTAGAGAGTCTAAATTAATCACTATGATGGCTGAAGAAAAACAGCTTGAGAGATTTTTGTATCTCATTTATTTAACGGACTTTTGTATTTAATTTACATAGCAGTCCAATCGTACTACACAAACTATTAAATATGTATTAATATACATACATTAGGTACTAAGTTACTAACCAATTACTTGAAGTGAATTACAAATCTACAATACAAATCGCGTCCGAGGTCGGATTTGATAAGATATTGAGAGATTTGCATAGCAGATATACAAACGTGACTTATATGCAATTTGCAGTCGTATTTATATTTGTCTTGTATGATTATATAATATAATATATTATACTTACGTGTACTATTTTGTGTTGTTATTGGTAGTTGGTATTAATGTTAGTTTTAATTTTATTTGCCTAACGCATTGGATTTTCTGTGTTAGGCTGTAAAATGGAAATGAATAAATAAATAAATAAGTTTTGCCCCGCCTTAGCCTATTACAGTATAAGAGCGTTGCCCTAATTTTTTTAAGTGTATTAAAATTTTACATCTCTTCCCATTTATCCGACGCCCTTTTAAACTTCGTGTTTAACGATGACTTGACAGGAACCGTTTTATACCATAAGAATGATATCGCAGAAAGAAACTCGTTTATCCCGAGAACCGACGAAAGGAATTGATAAAGCGAGTTAGTCACTTCGCTCCTTATTCTCTTAGTTTGGGGTGTGGTACAAGTAACAAGAGATTAGCGTTAAACATATTTTTACATTCTGAAAGGAAATTCCAAAATCTGTGGGACAGTTTTCGAGCTGCAATGAAGATGATGATGCTAGAAAAGTGCGCGGAAATAATTAAATATTACTTTGGAAAAAAGCTTCAATTAATGATTGCTAATTTTATACTCCATTATTTTACCGAAACAGCTATATTAAAAGTATAAATAATGCTAAAAATAGAAAAGTATGAGACAGCTTTTGTGTATAATTTCCATTTCAATTATGATAATCACAAAATGAGGTACGTTACATTATCTTACATTTCGTATATTTATTATAACTTTTTTTTTGGGTTAACTTTGTCATAATTTCTTTAGGTTTTCAAGTGAAATACTTTATTTGTTTAAACCGTACCAAAACCAGTTTTGAGTTCAGAATTTAATGAAATGTTGCCATCGCAGACCTCACCTAGTTACCATTAATAATGTGCCAAAAAAATGCAAAAATATATATTTACGTCAACCCTGCCCAAAATAAATCTATAATATCAATTACAAAAAGGAGATCTGTCAAACAGTGCTTAAAGAATTTAGTGAAGCCCTTGGCATCCTCATAATTTCTACACCCACTGACAGAAATCTTCATTTACAGTTTCATATCCAAGCGCTTCTAACTTAGACCACTTGTGAGGTATTTCACAGCCCTAAGACCTCTCATAAGGCCGGACGATATTAAAAATGATAAGTATTCGGACCACCCTTAATATAGCTTTATTGATGAGAATTGGACTTCTTGATTTAAAATATTCTCGAAGGACGTCGATATTAACTTTCGTGTATCGATAAAACGTTTAGGATAAGTAATATTTTTTGGATACTTTCAATGTGTAATATAACGTTTTAATATTCTATAAATAATTCATTTTGTGAATAAATGACGAAATGAGTTTTGTAATACACTCAAACCAACTGAGGCATGAAACAGGCGATTTGATTATCTGTAACTGTTATCTGTCCTACCTATAGGTACTATTTTGTATTCTGTGCCTGAACTCAGGATTGCTACAGTATCCGACGGTCTCTCGTAAACTCACGGTATAAACCGCAAACTAGGTTTTAAAACTCATGGAATTTTAAGCGATGTATAATTCGTGTATAGTGCAGTACTCTATAGTCTCTCTCTATAGTCTGGATAGAGTCTGGATCCTTCCTTCCTGTCATTAAGTATTTTTGTGCATGCATCATGGTATGGCCTTAAAATCAGGAAGCTCATTGTATCGATTGGCTATTAATATTAAACAAGATTCGCATTGGTTCCGCACAAAGGAAAATACATTCAGCTCACCATTAAACGGGAAACAAAGCTACAAAATTGCATGTATTCTACGGCCAAACAACGCGCTTTTGCGCTATAATCAAATAATAAAAGCGTATGAAAGAAGCGAAAATTTCAAGAATAGCTGAGTATTCGTTTTTGTTTACCCCGCTGAGATCAGCGTTCGTATAGAAATTCATTTTGTCATGGACACAATGGCTTTCAATTTGCTCATCTAATGTGGTCTATACAAAAGTCGAGAGAACAAAACACTGATTTGAATTACTGTAGCCAATGAGCGAACGTAAATCTG
This sequence comes from Thymelicus lineola, assembly GCA_963932265.1. Classification (NCBI taxonomy): domain Eukaryota; kingdom Metazoa; phylum Arthropoda; class Insecta; order Lepidoptera; family Hesperiidae; genus Thymelicus; species Thymelicus lineola. The sequence continues at coordinate 1,318,405 of OZ010703.1, read as the reverse complement.
TTACGTCACAACGCAGTCGAGGTCATACCGTACCGAAAGAGACCGTAAAACTATGCCCTTCTCCCTCTTTTAGTGGCATAGTAATAAAGCTAGTATATTACGCGTCTGATATACGGAAAAAGTCTTCGCAGTGTTTTGGCAGGAGAATTTATGTTTTAGCTAATTAATAAAATATGTTCCGGTTTGCGGAATCTTTTGAATTTTAACGTTACTTTAAAAAGTTTTATAACTTGCTTTTGCTGACGTACATATTTAAATTTTGTTTAAAATAAGTTAGTAGCTTTAAAATAAAAAGGGCACCAAAAATCTGTACTAAAACATAAAATATTCTGATATAGATTTTCTTCTTCGCTTATCTTAGTATTGCTCCAAAACAAAGTCACTAATGGTTACTTTAATCTCTCCGTAGTAGTAACGAATGACCATACAAATTCTGTACTCAGGAGTGATTTAAGTAACCAAAGTAAATCTGAAGTAAGTTATTTTACTAATCGTTCATAGTATAAGTAAAAATGGACATACAGTTCCTTGAGTTAAGCGACCATGGATATTCGAAACAAAGTGTAATGACTGAGAAACTTAGAAAAGACAGATGGATGGAACACTGAACGAAAGTGTCACCATCATTCTTATCTTAACAACATCTGAAGTTATATCTCACCATTAAAAAGTTCTGTGCCGTTCTTTTTAAAACATATTTCTTCACATCGTTACGATAAAATAAAACTTCTGCCATTAAAAAAAATTAAAAAAAGTTTGACTTAAGAAACAGCTGCAAAAAGGGATGTTAATAATTTTCAGTTGAATAATATAATACGGTGCGTTAATTCAAGTATTGAAGTATTCGAAGTACACGAATATTTAGTAGAAAAGGAAAATGATGAGGCAAAGAAGACGAGAGCAGAACTGCAGACCCTGAAAGAATAGCCAATCATAGTTATTCTATCCAATTAATATTATTATATAATAAATATAAAAGTTTGTATGCTATCCATTATTCTTTGACGCAAAAACTACTGAATAGATTTTCATGAATGTTACCGCTTACTTTTATGCATGACACTTATGATATCACCCTTATGCTCGACAAGTATTATTATAACTGTGTACATTATGTTGGCGTTCAATAAATATATAAAATAAAAAATGAAACGCGGCCAAAGCCGCAGGCAGAGCACTAGTTATTACATTTATCTTTAACTATACTTTTGGAATGAAGCGCTCATAGCCCTGCGGCTTGTGTCGATCGCAAGTGATCGACAAAGTTAAGCAACAGCGGGCGCGGTCGGTAGTTGGATGGGTGACCGCTAGTGGCAAAAAAAAATCTTGAGCGTTTCCGTGCTTCGGAGGGCACGTAAAGCCGTCGGTCCCGGTTGTTATCATATGATAACAGTCGTTAAACCATGTCGGAGGCCCTCGGGCGGTTTGAAAACTTCCGACACTCGGGTTGGCCACTAACCCCTTCACCAATCCGCACTGGAGCAGCGTGGTGGAGTATGCTCTAGGCCTCCTCAAGAGGAGAGACCCGTGCCCAGTAGTGGGCCATTAATGGGTTGAAGCCATGCCATACTTTTGGAATTAGAAAGCAGCTGGAATGAGTCCTTGAGGAATTATTTTGCTTTTTCTTGTGGATTAGCAGGGAGGATTGAGCTCGCGAGGTTGAGTTTCGAAAATCTGCATTCTAACATGAACACTAGCTATTCTAATGTACCTACTGGCTTAATTGCTAATTTAGCCCTGAGTATGCTTTAAATGACCTTGTCTTTTAATTTGAAGGTTCATTAATTTTTATCATATACTCGAAACGACGTGCCTAATTTTATCATTCAAGAGCCAAACGCGCAGCATTGCTTCGCTATGCTTGAGAATTACATCGACACTGCAAAATATTGACCGTTCCCCTCCCTAGTCACGTTTCGTATTAAGTTGCGTCGTAAAACAGAACATTCGTCAGCAATGCTTGCTAAGCTAATTAGATTTCTAAAATATATCTGTTTTAAAGACGGCGATTGTACGCTACTGAAGATTTAATATTATCAGTATCTGATTTTAATGGTCCTTTTTAAGAGCTTGCACGATTTGATAAGTTTTTGATATCACGTTACATAGCTTTGTGTATAATTATTTTCAGTTCCTCACCTAATTTCAAATAAAATCCTTAAGTTGAAAATAGTTATTTCATAGGTAAAACATCGGGTATATGTGGCCAATCATTCGTCTATATCATTCCCACATTATGCTTCAATCGAGTGAATTAAAAAATGTTTTGGCTAACTGATAAAAAATTCCCAAAGGAAAATGCAGCAGCGGGACAGATCCAATTAGTCAGTAAATAGTATTGCAAAAGCAGATTCCCGAATAGCAGCTGAAATGTCTCCAGAAGGAATTGTTTTGCTTTTTTATTGCGGATCAGGAAACAACATTACTGAGCTAGCGAGTTTCGTTTTCGAAAATCTGTCGAACGTTGAGACGATCATTTCAAGTATGATGGAGCGCATTTTATTCTAGTCATACTATTTAGGTGTCGTCAATGATATTATAAGTAAAAAAAGAGGTAGATATGTCACTAGTGCGCCGAAGATGAAGATCGTAAGAACAGTCAATTGACCTCTGTCTGCTCGTAGTCGCTCTGTCAATACAAGATGATAGGCAGTTTTGTTGTCAGAAGTGCTTGTGATATTTTGACATACAACGTTAAAATGCCTTCGTGTATTATCACCTATGTCTGTGTGTATTATTGTAGTGTGATTGGTGTAGTGAAACAAAAGATAAACGTGTGTGTGTTGTAGCTCTTTTCGGAACAGATGTTTTGGTTGATTTGTTGTAAGGGCATGACGTATCTATAGTTTTTTAAACATGATTGTGTGTCGTTCGATGGTAATGTTGGTGTCTTCAAGTCAAGAACTCAAGAGTAAATAGACTTTTGTTATGTTAGTGCGCACCATCCACGACATAACTTCCTCTTACCATCAGGTACTTATAGTCAAACATTAGTTTACTTACGCCCCAAACAAACAGTTACTTAAATCGCTCCTAAGTAAAGAATCACCATACAAATTGTGTACTAAGGAGCGATTTAAGTAACTGTTAGTGACTCTGAGTTGGGACGTTAGTATAAAAGTGGTAAGGTTTAAGAAACATATTGTATTACATAAAATAAATATAATATACACATTTCCACTTAAATATGGTATTAAAAAATATTTCAACGATTGTAACGATAATATTTAGAATGAATGTGACCCCAACATTCATTTTTAGACACGATCCATACCTATCGACTTAATTGCTAATTTTGCCGTCAACTGACTGCTATAAATGAACTTGTCTTTTAATTTGACAGTTCATTAGTTTTTATTAATAATACTCGTTTTAATTTCATGATTTCCCTTTATTACAAAGTTTAAATACATTTTTCAGGTTAAAATTAATTTAAGTGACACAGAATTTTTAACAGTAACTTATGTTTTTTTATTAAGTAGCTATAAAACCTTTTGTAATTAGGGGTTTCTGTGACGTGCAGAAAATAAAGAGTTTGTCTATCTATGTATCTAATGTTCGAGTTTGTCGTATTACAAATAAGTCCTATTATAATATATAATATTATAAAGTAAGTTTGTGAAGATGTATGGATATTAGTTCCTCTTCCACGCAAAAACTACTGAGCAGATTTTGATGAAATTTAGCACATACGTAGATAATGATCTGTAATAAGACGTAGGGTATTTTTTATCCCGGAAAACGCGCACAAAGCCGCGCGTAGAGCACTAGTAGAAATACATCTTTTTTGTTCGTGAAACTATCAGTGCTGTTCATACTACTACTGTACAGTCGGCAAAAGAATTATGTATTTATATTTATTGAACGCCAACATAATATGCATTAGCTCAAACACAGTAGACTTATACAATGGCAGTAATTTCTTAATGCTATTATAATTATAGGCGTAGACAACATGCATCCCGTTTAGGAAGTAAATGAATAGGTAGGTAAATCTTAACTTATGTATGCAGGGCTGGTCTAAAACCTTCTGTAATTATTGATATTACAGATTTGTTTGTATTATTATTAATGTTAAATGATACCTGTATACTTAAGCTATGATTTAACATTGATAATAACGTTAACAATATGTAATATTAAACATTACAGAGGGTTTTAGAATCATGCCTTGCATACTTAATTCTTTTGTCGACTGTACATAAACTTCCAATAGATAAATAAAAAAAATTAAAACAGTCATTATTCCATTCATATAACGATAAAAGCAATATAAACAGTCGATGTAAAATGATTTTCACATCCGATGAACCTGATGCTTGGGAACTTGATGAGATTTAACCGGCCGCGGAGCTACGAAGAGGACGATATGAGCTTCAGCAAATAGATTGGCAAAGGCAAGGAATATTATAGTGTAGACGAGTATTTAAATGACAAAGATGCATGGAAATGACCAGCTCTGCAAGCAGTTCCGAATAGTAAATACTTTTGTATTATTATATTTTTAACCGACTTCAAAAAAAGGAGGAGGTTCTCAATTCGACTGTATTTTTTTTATGTTTGTTACCTCCGTACTCTAGACTGGGTGAACCGATTTTGATGATTCTTTTTTTATGCGAAAGCTGGTGCTTCTCGTGTGGTTTGACATAAATTTGAGCGAGATTTGACAGTGGCATCCATGTCAAAAGCATATAAGTCTTCAATTTGCATTAAGTATGTGCGCGATAAATGGACGAATAACTCAATATCACGTCAACCGATTTCGATGATTCTTTTTTTAATCGAAAGCTGGTGCTTGTCGTGTGGTCCCACATAAAGAGCGAGATCTGACAATGGCATCATGTACTTCATTTGAAGTCGGTTCTTTTTTTGTTAAAATTTTAGATTATTTTGTAATATTTTTTAAAGACCTGCTGAGGGGTTGCTTTAGGCTTTTCTTCTCCTCCATGAAAAAGCACCTTTCCGAAAAACCAAAAAATGACGTGCATAAGTATCAGTGATACCTATATGGTTTATTCCTTATTCTAAGCCTATATGAATAAAATATTTTGACTTTGACATTGAAAGAAAATAAATGAAGTTACCTATAAGAAAATATTGAGATATAAAAATCACGGATACAAGGTGAAGAAACAGCTAGTGGTAAAATATTCTTTACGGTTTCATACTTCGGAGAGAACGTAAAGCCGGTTCCAGTTGTTATTGTAAGGCAACAATCGTTAAACAGCTCGGAAGGCGCTGAGGCGGCATGACAACTTCCGACACTAGGTTGGCCACTAATCCCTCCACCAATCCGCACTGGAGGAGCGTGATGGAGTATGTTCCAGGCCTCCTTAAGAGGAGACACCGGTACTTACAGATCAGTAGGGCCATTAAGCCTACCTAAATCAATTGCATCTAAATCTCACTTCTGCTTTTCAAAGAAGACTCAATAAAATGAATAGAACACCAAGTATAAGCGACCATTTTCTCCTCCAATCATGGATTTCATACATCTGAGGTACGTTGTACTGCAAAGTGCGGATAGTGGTACATATTTGGTACTAAACGAGCTGAATGTAACATCACTATCGGCTCGATTCAGTTCATTTTCGTTCCGGATATAACCTCCATAATAATAGCAGAGATAGAGAATATTTTCATCGATACATCCCACTTTATCCCAAGTAATCCTCTTAACGTGTAAAAAGATAGATATTGTTTTCTATTAAAATGAACTTACCTCCACTTAATGTTATGGTTACAATCTGAAAGTGGAAACTTAATTTATTTCCATTTATTACTAATTTCAACATTGAAGAGGATACATTTGCCAATTACACGTTATTATACTAATACCACGTGCCTCCATGTTGACTTTTAATGTAGACAATCTATACAAGTTTATTCACTCGTTCACCGCATCGATTGATTGTACTTCGAAAACTTTATGGAAACCTCTCCGGTATGCAGGTTTCCTCACGATGTTTTCCTTCACCGAAGCAAGTGATAATTAACTTTGTAATACGCACATACTCGTAATATTTGAAAATTAGAGGTGCGTGCCAGGATTTGAACCCAAGCCCCTGCGTTCGGGAGACCAACGTTCTAACCACTAAGCTATCACTGCTGTTAAATAATGCAATTCCTGTTTAAATTCCAAACCAATGATACCAACAGACTGGCTACCCAGTCAGATTGGTCACTGGGAATGCATGTGTTGCGCCGCTCGCCGATCTACACGCGACTGACGGGCGCACTGAAAATCGGAGGACGTAGAAAGTGCCTGCTGCTTGCTACGCCATACTCTGAGTGCGATTCTTTTCCGGCATGTTGGTGGCTGCAACTCCGAATGCAATTTGTAATTGTTTTTTAAGTAATAGTTTTTTAACATTGTTGCAGTGCCTATGTCGGATTAAATGTTTCTTTCTTTCTTTCTTTCTTTCTTTCTTTCTTTCTTTCTTACCCATCTCTTGAAGCTTTATAGAATGGTCACTATATCGGGGTCACCAATAAGCCTCTTAACACGCTTCACCAACGAATTCCACACTGGTAAATACAATAGATCTAGATGCACTGATCTGTAAGCATTTCAAGATTTACTTTTAGAACACACTAAGTTAAAGCTGGTATTTGTTCTGGTTCAGAACAAGCCAAGACACTTATCCGGTTATATATTTGGCGTATATTATATATCTTGGATAGGATTACTAACCTTACGAGGGTGACATCGTCAAATATATGACTAAATCCTCTTTAATTAAATTAACGAAAACGTTTAACAAAAAACCGACCTCAAATGAAGTCCCTTTCCAATAAAAAAAAAGAATCATCTAAATCGGTTGGCGTGATATTGAGTTATTCGTCCATTTGTCGCGCACATACTTAATGCAAAAAGGCTTATATGGTTGTCATCTGTGGTTGTCATAGATGCCATTGTCAGATCTTGCTCAAACTTAAGTGGGACCACATTACAATCACCAGCTTTCGATTGAAAAAAGAATCATCGCTTCACCCAGTGGAAAGTTCTGAGGTTACAAATATAAAAATACAGTCGAATTGATAACCTCCTCCTTTTTTGAATTTCGTTAAAAAAAGACTATTGGATATTATTTAAGGGTCTATCTTGCAGATTTATTGGATAGCATAAAGATAATTATGTCTCATTTTCTAGTCAACCCGCAGCACAAACTAACAACTTGGTCTTGATGAATCCCCAATGAATAAAAAACAGAAAAATCTCATCTTTATGAGGTCTAAACCATTGCAGAACTTTATAAATAGGACTCGCCTCACCTCAACGACCCCGTGGTGACTAATTACAGTAAGACAGAGCTGTCTGGTTAATGGAGCGACACTGATTGGTTTTTTTCTTTCTTTAATTCCCTTGCCAATTACATTTTAATGGGCCTGACTGTATACAAGCTGTAGATTAGATCATGGTACATAAAATATGTTTATATCTGAATACGAGTAATAGAGAAGTATAATGCTAGCCCAGAAGCAGGATCTAGTTAAATTAAGTAAACAAGTAAAAGCGGTTATTCAGAACTTTTTATTTATTTATTTATGTACACACAACGGAATATACAATTAAAACAAAACACATTGCACCTTTAGTGGAAAAAAGTCATAAGATGAAAATTGCAATTTTACAGGAGAGCAAATAAACTGTTAAAATATCAGTAGTTAAGTAGTCAAAGGAAATTACATTACGATTTCTTGCACAAAACCGTCAAGATTAATGATAAAAATTTAAAAAAAATTGAGCATATGCAGCTTTTGTCCCTTTTTCCAATCATATTAATAACTAAAATTCAACGTAAGACGACTTATGCTTTTTTCCACTGAGGGCGCGATATAAGTAATAATTTACAAAGGCACTGCTTATATATCTTAAGCAATTTCTACCAGCAGACATGCGACTAGAGAAATAAACATTATGATTATATTAATATATTAAGATTAATATTCATCCACGGCAACAAATATCAAAAGTCGTTGGTTAATTTTAAAATGTCTAGGAAATACGAGTGTCTCTGCTTTAAATGTTTGAACATATCTGTTTTAATTTTACTCGGGTCGTTTCAGCTGTATGCAGTTTGCTAAAATATTAAATATTTTTAGCCTCATTTTGTAATTGTGTTTTCAGAGAGTTTTATGGGATAAATCTTTTATTCGAGCTTCTCTCGCCTCAGTTTATCTTGCTCTCCAGCGGACCTTACGGCGGAAACGTTCTAGGGAATTATAAGCATGCGAACAGCCCTGCGCTTATTTATGGACATAGAACGTGTTACATAAGAAATAAACGTGGACAATGTTTTAGCTGTAGCTTTAAGAAATGAATGTGGACATTGACATTACCTACAGAAATTAAACTTGACATTGGCGTTGTAAAAGAAAAAAAAAGGAAAAAAATACACCCGATAGCGTCGTATTGAAGCAGAATCTGCAAAAAATCTATTACGCTTTATTTTTGCCTGCGTCAGGTAATAATTCAAACACGCAGAACAGTCTTAGGTTGATCAATAAAACCCAGGCGTAAACGTTTTACACACAATAGACTGTCTGTTTGTTCTGTAGTCTATGTCGATGAATATCGACTTACCGCCAAGTTACTATGTAGTGTAACAAAGGTTCTTTGTAGCTGAAACTTTTGTACCAAATACAGTGCTCCGTGTTGTCTCATTTCATTGACGACCCTGTAGCTTAGTTGGTAGCGAACCGGCCTGCGAAGCGAGGGGTCCCGAGTTCGACTCCCGATCGGGGCAGATATTTATATGACAGATAAATACATATTTGTACTCGGGTGCAGGGTGTTATTGTGATGTGTTATATAGGGGAAGGGGGGGCATAACGGGGACGTTAAGGGAAATAGCCAATAACAGAATAAACAAAATATATTAAGTAATTATTATAATCATAACACTTTGGTTACATATTAGGGTTATCATTTGGCATAGAATTTGGCGAAGTAACTAATCAATTATTGCTTAAATTTTAATTTTACGAAACCCTCATGAAAACCCCATTGTGTTCCGTGGTAGGGGCAGTATGGGGTACATGGTTATTTTATTCACAATATGTGCTGATGTGAATTTCTTCTGGGTTCTCGTCGTCAATACCAGCACAGGCTGTATGACACCATCGTCTGTACAGCTGGCAGGCCACCCAAACCTCCGCAGACTTTAAATATGTATGTTTCTCATCAAGGCAATACAGGCATACAGTATCCTCGTCTACGTTTTGTACAATGTATGTATTGCCTCTCGAACTTTTCTTTTTGTACGTTCGTACCATATTTAATACCTAAAAAAAAATTAAAATTCCAATATCAAACATTCACATCAGTGTTTAGGCCACCATACATAATAGGGGTACCCCGTCATGCCCCCACTGGTAACATTATGTGAAATAATTGACAAAAAAAAGAAATCTACAGTTAGAGTGATTTTGTTTAAAACATATCAATAAATAATATCTCTACAAAAACACAACAAATAAACAATAATAGTAATGAAAACACTTAGCTTTTTAAATGTGTTTCCGTATTCACTCAAAGTTAGATGAAATCACATCAAAAAATATTTATTTTCGTAAAAACCAAACGAGTGCAGACTAGTCGCCGGTCACTGTCGGATTAAATACTGATACAAAATGGTCATTTATTAGTGAAAACAACAAACGTGTAGTGTGCATCGTTACTTGTTTTTTTGGGTGAACCCGTCTTGCCCCGTGACCCCGTTTTGCCCCCCCTTCCCTTACGTATGTGTCGTCCATGCCACCCGTGATACAGGTACTACTGCGAGGGTATGAGTGTGATTGCGTTTATTTATTTATTTATTTGGTACTCGCATTATCCATTTGTGACCAATGATGAGTTTAAAACTGGTCAGTGGTTTCAATTTCGAGTTTTTTGTAGGTTTATTCTGGTTTGTTCAAATTCAACATAATTTAACAACATAATAATGTGGGTATTTTTCCTATACAATTATGAACCATTAAAGTATTATTACTAGCGTATAGAACCGACACCGCGAACACCTTATATGTCCCAATGCATTGGCGCCACGTGGCTTCAATCTTCAATGGATTCGTTCGATTGTGAAAGGAGAACGGGGGCTCAATTTTGAAAATGGAACCTCCCGGGCGGGACACACATTTTATTCGAGATGTCTGTTCTATGACATTACACTTCAATGTTATGAACGTATTATTTTTCCTTGTATCAACAAACGAAACGTGCTTTATCGTTGAGTTGAAGAAACTGCAAAATAAACACCTCAGAACTTTTTAAATTCATACAGATTGTTACTGAACAAGATATCTATAGGTATTATTACAATACCAGACAAATAGTTGCTTCAGATGTATGGGTAATGATAAAAGATAAGATTTAGATTTATTATTTTACATGATGCAAAGCGAAGGCGCTACTAGTATGACAGTGGTCACTTTCGTTTCTCCATATCCCCTGACCGGTCAATTTCAAATCCAGAATTCAAGATCTAAATAACAATTTAAAATGGAAGCCACTTTGTGAAATCTGTACATAGTTTCGTTTCCAAGAGCCGCTTGGGTAATCGCAGTATTTCTCTGAGGTCTTAGGTCTAAGTAAATTACAATTATATGTGGCGATGATAATAATGAAAGTCAATACATATAAAAACTGTAACTGTTAGACATCTGTACATGGAAGATATTTGCGAAAAATTTTGACTATAGTCGCAGCATGTCGCTGCACTCGTTGACATATTCCGCGCTCACTCACACTTACATCGTAGGTCTAAGTGCAAGTGAGCGCGCAATACGTCATCGAGTGCAGGGAGATACTGCGGCTATAGAGCCGGTGCAAGTGTAAAGAATCAGAATGATGTTTAGCCGACCCAGTTCTCGATCCGAAACAAAGGGTATGACCTGCCTTGCTAACTATTTTAATATTACAATACTAGCCCCAAGCTCGGTTCTAACCGCTTGTTGTAGTACCAGCGAGTAAAGGAACAAATGCACAGACAAACAGACAAAAATTCTATAAATCATTGTTATGGGATCTATTGCGTTACTAAAAACAACTATACTAGTCGCAGTATCTTGCTGTACTCTTTGAGATATTGCGCGCTCACTCTCACCTTAGACCTAAGAGCGAGTGAGCGCGCAATATGTCATCGAGTGCAGCAAGATGTTGCAACTCTATAGTCAAAGTTTTTCGCAAATAACTTCCATGTACAGATATCTATCTTACAATTATATCTGTGTAAACGTAGAGTGCTCTTGCTAACTATTTCAATATTACAATTCTAGCCCCAAGCTCGTTCTAAGCCCCTTGTTGTAGCACCAACGAGTATCAGTAGGCGATAGAGATACATTTCGAAAAGATATGATATAGACAGAGTTTTGGCAATAAAAATATTAATATTAATGATTTATCAGGAAGCTTTATTAGTAGTAGTAAGAGCATTAACGCGCCTGAAACTTTTTCTTTTAACAACTTTTATAAACTTTTAATCTTTCATAAAGATTGCTGTTATTTTTGAAAGATTTACATTCTTATTAGTCAAATAAGATAATGAGATGTGGGAAGTTCTATGGAATCTAAGGTAGAGTGCACACATAAATGAAAACTAAAGATTTTTAAAGAAATGCATAAATTTGTAAACCAATATCTGTATATATAAAACACAAAAAATAAATATTTGTACAGATGTCCTTTATAGACTCTGAAACCATCCAACTCTGAAAACGCTGATCTGTTATTCTCACCAGAAAACTTTTAGCATAGTCGAACCACTAGTTTATAATAAATTTTAATGAAAGGGCAAAAACCTAAACTTTTGCCCAAATTTAATTTAACAAATTATAACTTTATTTAACAATCCAATATCTATTCAATATCATGCAACTCCAATATTAAATACTAAATAGCTATTCAATATTTTACCAAAATTTATAAAATACGATTCAATACTTCACAAAATTCACCAAGTACCCAATCACAGTAAAGAACAAATTGAACTTCACAAAAAAGGGAAATCCAAAAACTCATTCGATATTAACATAGCACTCAAACCATTAACATTGTGCATTTGTGTCACTGCCAGCGAATGGCGATAAGCGAAATATTACTTACGTTAAGCGAAATACTTATGTTATTGTATTGACTTTGTTTGTTGTTTAAAATTACTAAATTTTAAACTATCCAATAAAGTGAAGTCTTTTGATCAAGTAAAATACGTATGTATAATATGTATGTATAATCGCACAGGCACACAACTTATACCGACTTTAGAAAAAAGAAGGTTCTCAATTTTGTTGTATTCTCTATGCTTGTTTTCTCAAAATCCAGTTATTTATGAACCAATGTAGTTTTTTTATTTGAAATGGTATACTTCCAAGATTGTCTCATATTTATTACAAGTCAGTTCTAATAATGGGATCTATGAGTAATTGAGAAAGGTTCTCAAGTATTATAAATAAAATAATATCGCGACTTTGGTACATTATATGTTTAGCGATATTATTAATGGTGTTTATTTATTCGAAAACTATTACTTTGAAATCAGTATTTTTTTTTTGTAGAACTTATATTTAATTGCAATCTTCACTTTTTTATGAAAATAGCTGGTAAACTAGCTGACGATCCCACTTGATGATAAGTCGCTATCGTCGCCCATGGACATAAGCAACATCAAAGGCATCACTGTCGCGATAAAATATTTACATTAAGATGCTCGCTTGCCACTGCTAGTACAACAAGTCCCCAGAGGTCTATTCCACACAAGGCCTGCCAATCGAACCCTATTGTGCTGTAGTCAAATTAAATTTAGTCCCAAACTTTAACACGGCTGGGAATTAGCAATTATAAACGGGTCTTTCGACCTCTTGCTTCGTCAAGAGTGGCAACATCACTCTTAATGGCGACTTGAAATATTTATGTTCCGAACTTTAACGCTTGCTTACGTCAAAAACGTCTGTACTGTATACATTTATGTGACAAGGTTTGTTTTTGATGCACATTTTTTTGTTTTTTTTTCATTCATTATTCGACAAACTAATAGAAGAGCCACCTGATGGAAACAACCACCAATTCGTTGCTGGCCAAGAATGACGGGACAAGATAATCAAAATTTTACCAAAAAAAAACCGACTTCAAAGTGTCCTGTATGTAGTTTATATATTATATGTCAAAATTACCTTAGTAAAAATATCACGATTTTCGAGATTTTGACCGTCATTAATTCAACTTTGAAATTTCTGAAATTCGGGTCCTTTATCTTTCTTTTTTCTCTTGACTGTTGAGTCCGCAAATGAGCAGATATTATCAGGAAAAAAAAGAATTTTCCAAATTAGTTCTTAGTAACAAACATCAAAAATACAACCAACAACTAATGTCTCTCTCTTTATTTGTCGGCCATTTAAGTACATTAAATAACGTGTTGAAGGTTTTAGTGGACAACTCAGGTCGAAAGTTCTAACATCCCTCAACTAAAGAGACTACTAATTTACTTATGAGAGACCTGTCTCGTTGGCTCAAGGGAAATAGCGACGCCCACTCTCACCCCAATAAAATGACAATACAGGTTTGTTTATTGTATGGTTACAGTTTTCGTAACTCCATACGTGGAAATAAGCAATAATATCCGGAACTACCAACTTGATCCAATTGGAACTCAACTGAAGGTAGGGCTGTCACTTGCTTAATTAATTCATTCCCGTTTCAAGTTGGAGCACTCGAGGTCTGAAATTTAAAATTTTTCACAACATTTGCAAGTGAATTTTTTATACACATAGCATTACGAGTAGATGGAGTAGTTATGGATTGGTAGCGCGCACCGGGTCCTGGGAGAGAACAAGAGGTACGTGTAGTTAATAGTATCAGGCGTTACTTTGCGGAAATCCATTATTATTAAGTTAGTATTAGTCTAAGGATTGTTGCAAAGTAGACTAATACTAACTTAATAAGAGGTACGTGGTTAGATTAAGAGATACAAATTAGACATAAGTATAATTTATTAGATTATAATAGACTAGCTGTTGCCCGCAGCTTCGCACGCGGAAATTATGCTTACGGTTTAAAACATTTATTATCTCAAAAGATTTTACAAAAAATCACTTACTGAGAAATTATAGTTACAATAATACATTAAGTCATAAATTAAAATATGATAAGAAATTATGCTTATCATATTTATCCCCTATATCACGCCCTTGCGGGTTTAATTTTGAAAAATCTTTCCTTAGTGGATACCTACGTCATAAGTCAATCACTTTTGCCTTTTAGAAAGAAAGAAAGAAAGAAAGAAATTATTTATTTTGTTAAGCACTAAATATTATAAGTTATTACATCGACATAAGCTGCTGCAGCACTGCTCAACAAAAAAGGTACGCACCTCAGCATATGCCGCGGTGAACCACGGCTACCGATTTTCAGTACGACCTTTATTGTGTCACAGTTCGGACGAGTGATTTCGGTTCACCGCATAAAGAAAAAAAAAATATTATAATACATCTTACAGTTTCAACTACAGTTACATGTATGTACAGATATAGGATAAGTAAGAGTTAAATATAATTCTTACGTGCGTACATAAGTACATACACGCACATTTTTTTATTCGCTAGTGATATGGCAGGCAACCCTATTGAACGGGCGCTTGGGAAATCGAGTTCCGATATACATTAAATGAACTGCCAACTCTGTAACTGATTACAGTAAGTATTTTCTTTAATATTGCACGGAGAGGTGAAAATGAGAAAGTGAAAATTTTGTCCTTTATGTAGCTTAAATTGAGACACCATAAATATTTAGAAAACAGCTTTTTTCATAAATTAGAAACAATATTTTTCACGTAACAGATAATGAAGCATTCCCTTTTAATGTCTGTTTATACGTGCGACAGCGATGCGACAAAATATCGCATAAAGTTTGAGGGGTGCATGTTTGTATAAAATGCATGGTTTCAGTTCCACGTGTGACATTTTGCAGTCCAAATGTGCAACAATGCAGCGAAGATGCAGCGACAATCCAACGGAAGAACGACATTATATTTTGTGGTTGTGATAAAGTTTCGTAGTGACTATTCACACTGCATCTTTTTACTCGATTGCCAGGATGGGTTATGTTTTTCGCGCGTATCGTGTTACATAATATGCATGTAATTTTATTGAAGTGAAACTTCTTTAGAATCGTTAGTGATTTGAAACCGGATGCAACGACAGGTAAGATAATATAACCGCTAATTTCGACTTTCAACTTAACTCCTCCGTAGCTCAATGGTCAGGACGTAGATACACAATACCTGATGCGCAGGTTCGCGTCTCTCAGTATTTTTTTTTAGTTTTATTTTTTTTTAGTTTTATTTTTATACTGTTTTTAAATACTTTCAAATGCTCTTTTAAATATTTTCAAAGAATTTATCAACAAAAAATAAGAATTTCATTCTTTCATTCTGTCGATCGACCAACCGATTATACAGACAGTAAAAATGCTAAGTTGTATTCATAGATGGCGTGAGGAGTAAGATAGAACATTCGTTTTATTGCTAGATAGATTTTTAAAAAGTGCTAAGTTGTATTCATAGATGGCGCTTCGATTTATTGCTTTAAGATTCGATTTATTGCTTTTTCATCTCATTATCTTGAAACCAAAATTTTGGAAAGTTTCACTTCTACCACGTGTGAATTGCACACATTTTCTTTTTATTATCTCATATCTTCTAAACCACTGAACAGGTTTATTTAACCAAGATATATGTAATTAGATTCGTCTTGATAACCCAAGTGTTTTAGATAAGTGAAATTAAAAAAAATATGGTGGCTGTGAGATGCCATTGTTTGAAGCGCCAAAAAATAAAAATAAATTGAATAATGCAATATGGGTATTAAATTAAAGAGCTCACCATAAAGATTTCAATAGGTATATCATGATATCTTTTTGATCGCAGGCGGTTTTTTTTTTATTTATACTAGTAATTGTTATCTTATAGTTGTATATCGCATGTGGGAACAACATCCTTCTAATCCTGTTAATTTTAGTTTGTGAGAATGTATGGATGTTTGTAACTATTTCACGGAAATACTACTGAACGAATTTTCATTACAATTAGCACACAGATAGAATCTGATCTAGAACAACATACAGGCCACAGGGTACTTCTTATACCAGATAATCTAAAATTTTAACAAAAAAGAACCGACTTCAAATGAAGTGCATCCAATAAAAAAAAGTATCATCAAAATCGGTTCACCCAGTCCATATGTAACAAACATAAAAAAAATACAATCGAATTGAGAATCTCCTCCTTCTTTTCAAGTCGGTTAAAAACACAGACAAAGCCACGAACGGAGCGCTAGTAAGACATAATGTAAAAATAAGGGAAACTAGATGAGCTTGAGGTTTTTGCATTGACCTTTCCAAAATACACATTTAATATGTGCCTAATCTCAGGCGAAGATCATTATTCTCGCCTTAGCTTCACTGGATGTTTTTGTCATGTTTCTCGTGGGATGTTTTTTGTTATTGTAATGAAATAGTAAAACTAGGGATAAAGTTAGTAAATTCGCATTTGATAAGTTCGATATTTTGCGCGGATAAGTTACAAAACCTCAACCTCGCACGTGGCGTGTGTGAAATATTTTGTTATAAATAGGGTTTCACAATTCGTTTCTTGCTTTTGCAACAAGGTGCTATGGACATTCCTAAAACCAGTTTTATGAATGTCCATGACCGAGGCTTAGTCGTAAGACAATTAGTTTCTCTAGTTTTGTTCTCCATTTTTGAAGTCAGTTAAAAAGCCCCTATCTTACACACTAGCGCTGGCCGTTTTGCTCGTATTTTCCGTGATAATAAGCACCTTTTAAGATAAAATTGAAGATAAAAGGTGCTTATTATCAAAAATTCCAGATTATGGTCTATTTGCGTGCTAAACTACATAAAAATCCCTTCAATAGGTATTCTTATAACAGATTAATAAGCATCCATATATACAAACTTTAACGTTTATAATATTAGTAGGAAGTAGGATAAAATTATCGATACATACAAAATTTTATTTAAACCGAAATCTACGAGTACTTTGTTCTTATACCACAAAGATAGAACTCAGTCAGCGGAAATCATTTACACTGATCGGTATTGTCATGTCATCGCGTAATGCCGTCAGCCCCAGCACGGGGCGTCAATTTGCTCAGTCATTAGTTGTTTAACTTGAAATTAATGCTTGTCAATTAAGCATGGCTGATTTGGCAAGTCTAATGAAGTGAACTTCTCGTATGATGTTCATGTTGGATCTGTTGAGGACGGTTCGACGCTTCTCATATATTGTTTAAAGAAGAAAGAAAGAAAGAAAGAAAGAAATTATTTATTCTGTTAAGCACTGCAACAAGTTACAAATTGAATTTTAATAAATCATTCATAAAATTACTATAAGTTGCTACAAACACATAACCTGCTGCAGCACTGCTTAACAAAAAAGGTACGCACTCAGCATATGCCGCGGTGAACCACTGCTACTGATTTTCAGTACGACCTTTATTGTATCGCAGTTCGGACGAGTGACTTCAGTTCGCCGCATAAAGAAACAAAAAATAAAATTTATGATTAAAACTTATAGTTTCGACTAAAGCTTAAAACAAAAGAGTTACACAAACAGAGAGAACACACAGAGTTTAGTGGTTCCCATGTTGATGCTATGGTTTAATTGTCAATGTTACCTTGTAATGTACGCTTGGATGCCTGCTTAATGCGTCAACAAAGATAATAACGCTATTTTTGCATTGCGAAATTATGACACAAATAGTTTTCACCCTCGGAGTGGAGTAGAGTGTTTGGAGTGATTTGTTTGTACAAACTACTGTTCCCATTTATCTCCAAAAGGCTTGGCCAATTTTGATGCGGGTTTCCATGGAGGTTAATTAAAGGAATTGTATTTCATTTCATAAATAAACAGTAACACATTTTCATCAATCAAATAATCCATCATGTAAAAATAGATGAGTGAGATTTAATTCTATTTACATAAAGATACGCATGTCATGTACTTAATTTATATCAATATTTTGTAACAGCAAAAAACAAAATATGCACACAGATAGAATAACTTAATATCCCGGATAAACCAGGCAAAGCCAGGGGCAGCAAACAAAACTAAATAGCAGTGTTGGCAATTTAGCCCTTTCGGGGCTAGATCTAGCCCTTTTTACGGTGTTTCAGCCCTTCAAATAATTACTTAGCACCTAGCCCAATTTCTAGCCCCAAAACCATTTTCCGCCATCTTGAAAAAAGGGATAAATTAAGGTTTTCACGAACTTTTTGATGCAATCGATCGAAAAAACCAATTTAAGTGTGAAAGATATCGAAAAAATGACCGTTATCATACTTGTAGAGCGTCTGAAGACCTTTTTTTCGCGCTCACCTCTAATATATCATATTAATTAGGCAATAGCCCCTATTTTCAATGTATTGGACGAATCTGGCCCTTTTTAAAACTCTGTATAGCCCGAAAACCTGAAACCGAGTTGGCAACACAGCTAAATAGAAACAAATCGCATCCCCATCGATTTTTTGTCGGTTTGTAATGTAAATACTTTTTGTTAAGTTGTTAAAACCAAATTAATACGCTTTGTTATAACTTCTAATAAAGTAAATGCATAATTAATTCCGTGAAAGTTTACGCAACGCACTTCGGCTTTTGTTTCGGAACTTGGCGAGGTTTTTTCACTCAACGATCTATTCTTTTCCTTCGGGTATGGAACTAGTTGGTAACATCTTTCGGTTCGTGGCGGAACTATAGGATAAGTTTCTTTAAGTATTTAATGGTATATTTCGGGTTGTAGAGAGTTTGGGCTATGGGTATTTAAAAAAACAAGGGGTTGGATACTAATAACAGCGTGAATACATCGATATTTTTATATTTTCGTTATTTAATTAAAGCTAAAAAGAAATTTTATCTTTTTGCGCTAATAAACTTTAAATGCATAACGGACTCGGTTTTCGGGCATTTTTTGTAACCAGAAGGGGTTGACGAAAAATACGACGAAAAAACCTTAGTCCTGAACTCTTTTTACTTCTTTTTCAAAAAAATTCAGGTCGTAACGCTGTTAAAATACTTCAGATGGATCTATGCATGCGCGAAATATGCATAAAAAGTCATAGAAGTCTTAGTTAAATATTATAATTTTATATAATATAGTTATATAATTTTATGTAATTTTATTTACTCTTATACATATAATTTTATATAATATAGTATAAAAACATATTTAAAAAACTTTCTATAAACTTTCTTTCTTTCTTTTTTTCTCTCTTTCTTGGCCAGCAACGGAAGTGATTTTGGTGCTCATATTGTCTTTATCGCTTATCGATGATAGCCACTTACCAGATGGATCGTCAACTCGTTTGTCGGCTTTTCCATATAGAAACATTAAAAAATCAAATAGAACTGTTAGTCTACTTTACAAATAAAGCAACTTATTGATACGAATAAGTATTTTGGCTATTCCAAAGTACGACACATTTGGGACATTGCACTACAGCTGACAGCTCTAAGTTACGCCGGCGGAAATGTTTCGCGCTCAAGTTTCCTGCGAGTTTGCTATTTCAGATATTTTGTATTATTGCGAAAGTCGAAGGCGTTAATACCTAGTGGGTGTTATTGATCTAATAAGTATAATGCTATAGTTGGTTGTGAACAAAGCCTGTTAAACAAATGTCATGGGTTCGATTCTACTGTTAAGAATATTTTATGACGTAGAAAATTTTAATTACTTATTGAAAACAAGGGATACTTAGTACCCCATATGTTATTCCACATCGTGGTCTACCTGTGTGCTCAACTTCATGAAAATCTGTTCGTCAGGTTTATGTTAAAGAGTTACAAACATCTTCCCAAACTTTTACATTTATTCTATTAGCAGGATTCGCTCTGATTTTGCTCAAAATAAGATGATATGATAAGCAAGTCGACGAAAAAATTGACGATCAATTTATGGCTCATCATATATTTAATGAGCTTAGCTTGAACTTTAGTAAGGATTGGGCCATAAAACAATCAAGATAAACATACATATACGTGCAAATCTGCTGCACCAACAAAGCAATCGTTCCTAAAAATTCAAATGATTTGTAGGTAATAAAAACTGAAATAGATTGCCTGCCTAACAATGTCTTTAACAATTGCTAAATTCCACTGTAGATCACAAAGGGTCGGTCGGATTGGGGTTATAACATAAATTTCGCTGATGATTCGCCTAATTCATCCGTGAGCCTTTGTTACACGGTGTTAGGTCTGCTAATTATATCGTTAAGAAACGTAATAAAGGATTTAATTATTGAAATCGCAATTAGGGAATTTTCTGTCAAACTTGCGGCACTTATATGGCTATTGTGTTCTCTCTATGGAAATATTTTGCAAAATTTACGTGTCAGAGAAGGGTAATCCTCTACGAGACAAGTACGAGAAAGATGACGAATAATTAACTATTATGTGACACTATTACTATTGATAAATCTTAATTTATTGATAAATATTAATTTAATTACATTATTATGGTTCTGCTAAATTTTAACACAATAATAAGTTCTTAAGTTTATAATTGTTATTATTTAATGATGAACGTGTAAAGACACAATTGTTAGGCAAGGGATATTATAGTGTAGACGAGTATTTAAATGACAAAGACGCTTGGAAATGACCAGCTCTGCAACCAGTTCCGCTCAGAATAGTAAATACTTTTGTATTATTATCTTTTTTATAATATTTTTTTAAAAGATGTGCTCAGGAGTTTCTTTAGGCTTTTCTTCTCCTCCACGACAAAACACCTTTCGAAAAGCCAAAAAATGACGTGCATAAGTGTATCAGTGATACCTATATGAATAAAATATTTTGACTTTGACTTTGACTTTGATGTATAATTATTTTATTATTTAACTGCACTATTACTGTATGCCCATATGGAGCCAGGGATAAAGCGGATAATATACCTAATTACAATACTTACCTGTTTACCTACCTATATTTCTCAATAAATTGATTTTAAAATTTGAAAATTTGAAATTTGCCACTTTTTAACCCCCAACGCAAAAGTTTGACATGTCTGTGTATCTGCCTGTCTGTGGCATCGTAGCTCCTAAACGAATGGACCGATTATGATGCGGTTTTTTCTTTTAAACGTTAACGTGGACAGGACAAACACTTGCACTTTAATTTACTAAATCGCTTAAAGTCATGCGAATATACAATAACACAAGATAAATAAACAAAATATATCGGTCAAAAGCCTGCCACGACCGCTGGTAAGCTCAATTTATTATTAATTAGAGTATATAAAACCTGTTAGAAAAGCAACCACAGACGTTTTTAATGAAATATAAATTCAACTCGCTAAGTAGCAGACGCAGAAAAAATATGAAGTTGAAAAACAAACAACGCGGAGTAAACGAGAAGGAAAACCTCGGTATCTTGGATAAATTTAAATATTAAAAAAAATATTTTAAAGAGCCGTGAATTTACAATTTGCTTCATAACTGTTTCTCTTCCTTAATGCGTAAAAACTTTTTGAGGAATATCCTTTTTTTATGGAAATAGCTGGCGATCCACTGATGGTAAGTGGCTATCGTCGCCCATGAGCATCAGCAACACCAAAGGCACGGATGCGTTGCCGGACAAAAAAGAGAGAAGAAAACGAAAGAAAAAACTGGCTCTCAAGCCCCCAGCCGGAACACGACGAGTCCTTTGGCGGCTGACTCATGCTCAAGGGTAAAAACGTATAAAAAACTATTTTTATGTATTTAAAAACTGTTTGTTGATTAAACGCACAACAAAGAAAACATAACCTAACATAAAAAGTACAGTGTATTTTTTACTCGTTACAATGAGAATATAATACATATAATAAATAAACAAATAACCACTGAAAAAAGAAAAAGATGAACTGAAAATTTATAAAAAACAATATTGTGTCTACAATATTTTTGAGGAACAACATTATGCAACAAAAACACCTGTGACTTTGCTACCACCTGTCCAATTTGTTGAATATTGTTGAACTCGTCCACACCGTCATCAACATAAAAAAGAGTAGTTTATCCATCCAACGAAAATAAATGCTATCGAATTGATACCACTTATTAAGTGTTTGTAATAATGATACATAACTCAGTAACAATTACTAACTTTGCTATTAGATTTTTCTTGTATTTGAAAAATAACGTCGATCATCAAAAAGTAACTTAGATGTAAGTATAAGAACTGAACTAATCTCTTCTCAACCAGTAGCAACCGCTATTTTTAATAAAACATAATTCCAACTCTTGCAGACTTCGAAAAAGAAATGAAATTGAAAAAAGTTCAAGTCTAAGTTCAAAGCGGGGTAAACGGAACGCGAGCCCTCGGTATGAAGGATAGCTAATTAAAAATTCATCTTTTAGAGCCGAGAATTAAAAAAATATCCTTCTCCGTTTTAAGGTTCTTGACCTGTGGTAGATTATAGTGATGTGCTTTAAATGATTAAGTCGAAATGGAAAATATTATTTGTTTTCTGGCCTGCTTTGATAATTTATTTTAAAACGGCAGTAGCTAATAACCCCTTCATTAGTGATGATTTTTTTAAGAAAAATACTCTTTTTTATTAGAGCATTCATATTCTATATGCTAAAAAAATTAATTTGGCTTAAAAATAACACTGCATATCAACACAATTATATTTGTTTTGCCTCTTATCACGTATCTTTTCGTTAAATAAAATAGAGTAATTCTGTTAGAGTAGAATAATGTCAGTTACAGTTATTATTAGGAAAGTAACTTCAAACATTTTGCCAGTGAGTGCATCTATCCACAATCTTCCCGGTAAAGTACGCTCTCTGCCTAAAGTACAAAGACAAAGCTGTGTCATTAAAATACTGATGAATAGAAGGAAAGAAAAAATAATATTCAGCTTTGATAAAAATGTTACAATCTCTGTTGTTAAAAAGGTTACAATCTCTGATTTTAGACTTAACTCATCGCGGACTGAAAAAAATTTTTTTTTTTTTTAAACATTTTTTTTTCCGGTTCTTGACATCCGTCATCCGTCAAAGACTAATATCAACGTCGTTTGTCAACCTGTCAAGAGTTTCTCCACGCCACCGCAGTCTTGCCGTGACCACGATCCCTGTAACGGGGTCGAAATATCGGCGTATAATATAAAATATATATATATCGTGAGTACCCGTATTATACTTAAAATGTTACAATCTCTGTAAATATTTCGAACGCATCTCGCCGCTCCGCGATGTAATTTACAATCATTTACTCGTACCTGGTACTCCTGGCACTCCCAGTAGCTCCAGACTGAACATCATTAATTAAAAGAACTGTAATTTATATAGCAGATTTAGCTCAAGTGCAAGGTTTGTATGGCTTGGCTTACTTCCTCGGGAAAAGGAATAAGAAGTTAGATTTCAGGAAGATACTTTTCTCTACCTTTAGTATCGACAAAAATTTTAAATATGATAGTTTTGTATTCTGACATTGTATCGATATTTTATCGATAAACAGACCCCTCACAAGGCTTTGTGCATAACATATTATCACTAAGTGGCTCCTTGAGAATACACGATGGAGACCCATCGGATTTCCGCCCGAAATGCACTGAGTTTAATGGTTATTTTCCCATAAAAGACAATGATGCTTTTGTCTTTGACACGAGTAAATGTGGGACTTAGGGATTTTGGGTCTTTGTTTTGTATATCTGAAGAATATACGGAAGAGATTATTGTTATAATACTGAACGTATAAGGTAACAACATAAAAAAACAAAGAATTTAGAATCTCGAAACAACATTTTGTTGAAGTGAAAACTTCTTTAGCATCGTTGTGGTTTGAAAGTCGATGAAACGAAAAAGCGACAGTAAAAAGAGAAAGACACATTAATTCATAAGATTTAAAGTGGGAGAAAATTGTGTTACTTTAAAAAGTGCTAAGTTGTATTCATAGATGGCGCGAGGAACAAGAAAGAAGATTCGTTTTATTGCTGGATAGATGGCGCTAGCTGCTCATTTTACTCTTCATATTATGTTAAGAGATGGCGTTAGTTACCACTGTTTTCTTTGCATCACTATGATCATTACTAAAACCTATATTTATCATCTTCCCGAAATTTTATATTCGTCTCATTATCTTGAAACCAAAATTTTTTGAAGGTTTCATTTCTACCACGTGTGAATGTTTTTTTTTTATTTTCTTTTATGTATCTAGCCTGCAAACGAGCTGACGATCCACCTGATGGTAAGTCGCTACCTATTAATATTATAAATGTAACTTTCACATGTGAAGATGTTTGGATGTTTGTTCCTCAATCACGCCACAACTAATTTCGGACAATGGAGATAGCTTATACCCTGGATTAATACATAGGCTACTTTTTATCACGGAAAAGTTCAAGGTTCCCACGGGATTTGTAAAATATCGATATCCACGCGCGCGAGGCCACGGACATATAAATCTAAATTAATTAATTTAAAACTCTATCGCGGGTGAAGCCGCCGGCAAATGCTTGATAATAATATCAAAGGCATCGTTCGGAGTAACACCGAACATTCAGCGATAATGCATTATTACATCGCACGATGCTTTTCTAATTAATTATTTATTTATTATATACTCGTAATAGGTACGCAACCAGCAGCCACTCGGCCGCGTATTCATTAACCATTTTACCATTTATAATTCTTGATCTAAGTCAACCATTTGTAACCAGTTTATGTTAACCATAGTATTAAGTAGTGTAAAGTATTGTTTATTAAACCATTTAACTATCTATAAATAAACCGATCATTTATCTCCATACTCGCCGTAAAATTAAAAATAAGAACTATAAACTTTGGTAATGGGTAAGTAATTGTGTCGCATAAACGTTGCTAAATATATCAGTGATACCTATATGAATAAAATATTTTGACTTTGACTTTGAAAAACACCATACCAAACCAAAAACCCACGCAACCGTTAGAGGCATGTTTCATAATTTTCATGTTTTACTTGAAACATTTATTCTATGAACCTTTATGTTAAGCTATACAAAACTGTTATCATCTTATTGAATGACTGAACAATACGATTTTGTTTTATGAATTTACGAAGTCATTCTTTTTGAAAGGTTGATTGTATATTTCGTTGAGTGCCGTCTGGTCTCTTTATTTAATATTGTTTTCAGTTCTATTTTGGCTGCTGTAATACCGGTCCTAAATGGTTACGTCAATCAGAAAAGTCGTTAACGTGTAATGCAATCGGCTTTGTTGTTTGTGATTATAGTAACCGATTAGTTGATTACGATCTGTCCATGGCAGTTAAAGTAAAATCTATTAAATCACTTTACTGTGAATTAGTAATGGAATAGTAATGAAGCGCTCATAGCCCAGCGGCTTGTATCGATTCTAAGTAATCGATAAAATTAAGCAACAGCGGGTGCAGTCGGTAGTTGGATAGGTGACCGCTAGTGGAAAAAAATTCTTGAGCGTTTCTATGCTTCGGAGAGCACGTAAAGCCGTCGGTAGTTATCTTAAGATAACAGTCGTTAAGCCATGTCGGAGGCCCTCGGGCGGTTTGAATACTTCCGACACTCGGGTTGGCCACTAACTCTTCCACCAACCCGCACTGGAGCAGCGTGGTGGAGTATGCTCTAGGCCTCCTCAAGAGAAGAGACCCGTGATCAGTACTGGGCCACTAATGGGTTGAAGCTAGTAATTGAATACAGTTTCGTTCCAGATCATGAGTTATTTGTGTGCTATATTTCATTAAAATCCGTTCATTAATTTTGCGTTCAGTAACAAACATCCATAGATCCGTACATCCTCATAACCTTTCGCAATTTTATAATATCACTAGGAAATCGCCCTCGCTTCGCTTCAGAAAAAATAGTAAAAAAAATACATATAGCCTATGTCACCCGGGGATAGTGTATCTTCCCAACAGTGAAAGAATTTTTCAAATCGGTTCGGTAGTTTCGGAGCCTATTCAATGCAAACAAACAATCAAATCTTTCCTTTTTATAATATTAGTATAGATAATAGGATAGGAAGTAGCAAGTAAGATGTTATTTGAACCTTAAAATTAACATTTAAATAATAAAAGACATCAATCAAAGACATTATGAAAGATTTCATTTACAGAAATAAAAAAATTTAATACGTCTGGTTCCAGTATTAAATTAGTGTCTGTACTCTGTTATTAATTTACGTAGATAATTAAAACAAACGCGCGTGCCATCATTGATCATTCTTCTACCCATATTACAGGGGCTTAAAGGATAGCAACCGTCAGTGACGGCTCAAACCCTCGGTAATAGAATGTCTTTTTTATTTATACACGAGGATTTTACTCAGATACGTCTCAAAATATCACACAAAACATGTTTCAACAAGCTCTCAAATAAAATCCTCGATCTCGACTAAATATTGAAATGTTATAACTCCAAAAGACTTATTAAATCTTTTTTACTCGACTGCCAATATGGGTTTATTTTTCGCGCGTATCTTGTATGTATGTATGGATGCATGCATGTAATATTCTTTATTATCTCATATATTTTAAACCGCTAAACGGTTTTTTATAATTAAGATATCGTTAGATTTGTCTTGTTAACCCAAGTGTTCTTTGATAAGTGAAATTAAAAATAAACAAATATGGTGGCTGTGGGATGCCATTGTTTGAGGTATCAAAAATAAAAATAAATTCAATAATGAAATATGGGTAAATAAATTAAAGAACTCCTTATAAGGATTTCAAAAAGGTATATCGTGCTAGCTTTTTTGATAGTAGGCGGGATTTTTAATTGCCCGTTATTTTGTCAAAATAACGTGGTATTAAAAACATGTGCCTACATGGCTAGCTTAAACCCTCTTTCTGCTACCTTGCGCCCTGCCATTGGTCGAAGGTACACATGGATACCCTACGAGTAACTACGAGGTTAATGTCAATCAAGCGCAGGCCTATGATTGGTCGAAATTGTTCATCTAATATTTCATGATCCCGCGCTTTCCTAACGGACCAACTGCATACGCACATAGTGATACGGCAAAACTAAGTGTTCCCAACGGCACAATTACATTATTGTCAATCAATCGCAGTTTCCTAACGGATCAACTACATACGCACAACTAGTTAAACGGCACAATTAATTGTAAGTGTTCCCATTGGCACAACTAGAAAGTGTACTTGCAATTCCAAATTCAATAAATCTAATTTTAATTAATAATATATCCTACCATAGACCTTAACGTTGTTGCATGCTTGCGACGGAATGTTTCTTTCTTTCTTTTCTTTCTTATTTAGTCATTTTTGAACTCAGAAATATGAAAATTAATATTCTTCAAATACCTCTTCGAAGCTCGTCCTCCATGTATAAACTTCTTGTACAGCCTATTACGTATACCTCGGCATTAATAGATTCCCTAAGCAAATCACGTAACTGGAATAAATTGTCTAGTTATCACGCTTAAACTTTAAAGCGTAGGTACATACATCACTAACTTAGCAAGTAAGCATTATAGTTACCGCCCCAACTTGTTTCTGCGACAAACTTGTGTAAATTGAGTTTAAAGCGATCATATAACTAATCGACACTACACGCAACTAGGTATAAGTACTTCGCCTTATCTATGGCCTAGATGTAGAAGAATAGAAACAAATGTTTTATTCACATCTCTGGAATACAATTTCCTTTTTATGTCATATCGTTTCTCACTAGATCTTATTAGTTGAACTCGGTCATACTTCGCTCAAAATTTCTGTAGCACTGAAAATGATGCCAAATTATATCTCATGCTTGGAATTTTCCATTGTTTATTTATTTACTTACGTATTTATGTCACCTAAAAAGAGGAAACAAAGAGAAACTTAATGCCTAAGTATTGTTCACCACTATTCGTGGATGTGGAAATTGTAACGGATGTTAATGAAATATGAAATATTATACTTCTATTGTTGTTAAAACTACAGAATAAAAAATGTTTAAAGAAAATCATTTATTTATGTCACGAGTACTTAAACAAAATTAGATTACAAAATAAGTCAATCAATTTACTAATTTACGTGTTTCTATCAAACATAGGTAGGTACGTAAGTAATCTATACTAATATTATAAAGAGGAAAGATTTGATTGTTTGCATTGAATAGGCTCTGAAACCACCAAATCGAATTGAAAAATTATTTCACCGCTGGGAAGCTACACTATCCCCGGGTGACATAGGCTATATTATATTTTTTTTTTACTATTTTTCCCGAAGCAAAGCGAGGGCGATTTCCTAGTCTCTAATATATAAAAATCTCGTGTAACGTTTGTGGTCGCACTCCTCCAAAACGGCGCGATCGATTTTTATGAAATTTTTTGGGTATATTTGGTCGATATCAGAATAGGTCGTCAAGTAGGTAGGTATACTTCATACCGCTAGGTGATTAGGATGTCCTTATCTAGAATTTTCTTTGGCAGAACAGAGTTTGCCAAGTCAACTAGTTTTTTAAATAATGTATTATAGATTACCTAAACTAACTCAACCAAGTTGCAAAGTTAAAGGTCAGAGCTGTAGGTACAAGACATGAGCTAACAATAAACCAATTAAAAACATTCCGTTAAAGATAACCGCATCGAAGCTTCTAGAATTAAAGTTCAATTACTGCATTTTACACAGTATACATCCACTTATTCTAATTAAAACATTTTTGCGTTACGCCACCGCCGACGTTTGGTACATCGAGCTATAAATTCCCTTCCTTCGCTGACTTGTTTTTAGTACCCGCAATATGTGGATTGGATTCTGAATGGTCGACTAACAAATGCTTTTAAATGCTTAGATTTACATCATCCTACTATGTAATATTATAAATGTGAAAGTTTGTATGGCTGCTTGCAAATCTTTCACGCAAAAAGTACTGAATCGATTTTCATGATATCAATAAGATATAGGCTGAATAAGATATAGGATATAGTAGCCGACTCAAATTCCGTGGCACTCAAGCATTTAAAAACTACTTGCACTACAGCATTTAAAGCATTTATTAACGGTCTAAATACATACTCGTGTATGTATAGGATAGTAGTGCTCTGCCCGCATTGTTACAACAAATACTCTAAATTTTATTTCAGATCACCGTCTGTGTGCTACAGTCATTGAAGTATAATGTCATAGAACAGACATCTCGAACAAAATGTGTGTCCCGCCTGGGAGGTTCAATTTTCAAAATTGAGCCCCCGTTCTCCTTTCAAAATCGAACGAATCCATTGAAGATTGAAGCCACGTGGCGCCAATGCATTGGGACATACATGGTGTTCGCGGTGTCTGTTCTATACGCTAGTAATAATACTTCAATGGCTGCATGTGCTAATTTCATAAAAATCCATTCGGTGTTTTTTGCGTGAACGAGTATCAAACACCCATACGTTTTTACAAACTTCCACATCTATCTATACTATAATAAAACTCAAAGTGTCTGTTTGTCTGTCCGGGCATCACATAAAAACCATGGAACGGAATTCGATGAAAATTGTTCTACATCACCTCTCCATTCCTAGGTCTGCTGGAAGAGATTTCTGATAGAAATAAGCAGTACCTTTGTACAAAATTTCTATTATTAAGTCTCACATACTGTATTTGTGTACAAAAAATGTTAAATAAATAAATAAAATTGGCAAAATTGCTACTGATACCCTGGGTCATATTTTAGACAAATTTTCATCCCGGAAAATTAAAAAAATTCTTGGGAAAATAGGATAAAAGTTTGAATAAATTAAAATATAATTTCTGTATGCAAAGCTAGCTTATAATTGCATGTAAGCAACAGCTAGTTTATAATATTAGTAGGATAGGATTATTTTCAACTTCGTGGTTACTTATAACCGTTACAAAAACACGTGTCGGTTCAAATCTGAATCAAACAACAAAAATCACCGAAATTCTGAATAAGACTCTGCGATTGAATCAATAGGAGGAAAAATAAGAATCTCTGGTGAATTACGCCTGTTTGTATTTCATTAGTTTGCTGAACTACGAGTAGATTGGGTAAAGGTGACGATTTGTTTTACTGCATTGTTAACTAGCTATCCTACAGAGATACTAGATTTGTCCCTTTAGGGGAAGTATTAAAAAACCTGCTATACGTATTTTATAAATGCGCCCAAGAGTACCTATCTAAATACTACGTTTCAATAATATTGGACTAAATTTATTATTTCGCGATTTTTTACGTTTTATCTTCATAAAGGTTTTATGTCATTTTAATTTAATTATTCCAATACTTTTTCAGATCTATGAATTGTTACTGCTTCAATAAACTTGGAAAATCTGTAAATAAATAAACAAGAATTTTAATTTAGTGACGGGTCCTCGAAATAGCAGAGGAGAATTGCTAAGAGAGGATAGGATAGAGAATATGTTTTCGATATTCCTTCACACGTATTCACAAAAGGGTTTCAAATTATGTCGTAAGGGGGCCACGGGAGCGTTCCGCCGACATCCTGGATTTCGTCTCCCAGTCAGCGAATATCCCTTGTAAATCACTCTGACGGGCAGTCGGGGCCGCTGTAGGCTGTTTACACACTGGGCGTTGAAAAAACGGCGGGTAATGTTTCTTTATTTTTATAAATATTGCGTTATTTTGATTACTTACATTGTCGATTTATTGATTTGTTATTGTTATTATTGAAATTATATTATTATTTTTAATTCAATATAACATTTTAATGATACTTTAATTTGACATTGCTTTTTTGTTTTGTTTAGTTAATATTTTCTTTTCTTTTTGTTCGAAATTATTAACTGTATTACTTAGTGTAATTTATTTTTAGTGCTAATTAATAAATACAATAAATAAACTAGAAATAAAAGAGACGTCCGTACCTGATGGTAAGACCCCTAAAAAGACAGGTATTCCGTCAGAATTTACAGTACCAACTATAAATAGCATTATAATATAATAGCGATAACAAACATGTGATGTGCAGCTGCATTCCATACCATGCCCTCCTGGCGGAAACGACCGCATTCAGATTTAGTGTGACTAGCTACATCGCCTGATATTATATACCGTCGAGAGCGTTTATAAAACGCTTTATATATTAAAGCCTTACACCCGGCGACACAGTACCGAACGTAGAATCGCACCAATAACATTGCCAAAGGGAAAACAATAGGGATATTTCTTATTCTAGGTTCCTTCTAAACAAATTGGGGCGCTGGCAATGACGTAGCTATATCTTGCCTACAGACAGGCCATCCCATTGTAAATAGCAGAAGGGCAGAATTAAAATGCAATGTAATTCAGTTATATATGTTACAAATTAATGAAATTACTGTATTTATTGAATAAAAAACTTTATAAGGAAGTGTTGTTATTAAAATATTGTAGATAATATAATTATAATTTTCGCAATCATACAATCCCATCAAAAACATAAATGTGAAATGAGAGCTAAGTTCAATATTAGGAACCACTTAGCCCACAAAAGAATTGAGATCTATATGGGTGCCAAGTTTCTACATAGAGAAAATCCTAAAATTTTATTTACAAGAACATGTAATTCAAGCTCAAGATTTGGATAGATTTTACTAACAAGCCAAACTTTGAAAAGTAACTCTAGATCATTTTTTACCCTACCCTCTTTTGCTGACTGTACAAATACATATACACATATCATGTACAGTGTACATACAATTTCTTATACGCATCGAAAGCCACGTACGTAATACTTGGGGTTGAACACGTGTTAGGATTACTTGACCTACAAAAGGAATTATTACTCTGCTAGTTTCATATTGAGACAGATATATCTACGATTATGTAGGAATAGGAACAGATAATAGGAATAATCTGATATAGAATATTACTACCCTAATCCGTGCTCTGTTTCTATATATTAATAAGCTACAATATTAACTCAGTATTGTCTAATCTATACCTATATTAGTAGCTGTAGTAAGAAGCAGAAGAGTTTGCTTGTATTGCTTGTTTGTTGTTTATTTAAAAAAAATTTAATGTACGCAACAATTGGAGAATGTTATTTGCGCCTATAATTGAGGTAACACTTTATCTGAATATTGTATCGTTGTTTTTATCTTTGCATGTATTAGTGTGTATTTCGTTGGTGCAATTAAATAAATAAATAAAATAAAATAAAATAAGCTCTCATCAGTGAAACTGCAAGAACTGAAAAAATATTTTTGTGTGTGCTAGCCACATTCACAAGGGACTATATTACTATTTTCCGAAAAGGTTCTAATCCCGATTGAAGCAGGTTTTAACTTTGACATTACAAATATTACAACTAGAAACGGCACAAAACAGCGCCATAACTCCAACTCTGTTCCGCTCCAAATTTCCTAAACTGGATTGAAAAATAGACCTCAATAAATTTCAGTCACGTCCAAACGGCGGAAGGTCTCATTGCCTGGAAGCTTGTCTTCCGACTGAAGTACTCGTATATATCTGTCAATGATTCGCTGCTTTGTTGTATTATCTGCTACTAGCGCTCTGCCTGTGGTTTTGCCTATATCTTATTCCAAACGCATATAACGCCTCCGTTTCGTTCATTTCGTCATGGGTAAAAATGAACATCGGGGTGCGTTATATTATTGTTATAACACAATTTTATTAAATAAATAAAAATAAATATTTCTACTTACAGATTGTAACAATAATATATAAGTGGGGAAGCATTCATTTTTAAAGTAGATGATCTCTACGCATTTCGCTTCTTCATACAAATAATAATAATAATATACATACTTTATTACGCTTGAGAACTAAAATTTTGTATAACAATCATTTCATAGTATTATTATATTCTATAATACTATTACACATAAACTATAAATAACAATAAATTTTATCAAGTTTTTATGATGTAGTTTAGAATTCATGGCTTACAATTGTTGTGATTAACTGAACAAATAAGGCTTAGGCATATAGAAATTAATGACTGGTGATACGGCAAACAACTGTAAGGTTTTACTGTCGAGGCAGTAAGTTTTTGTGTACCCATCTAATGAAAATGCGTCGCCGTTCAGAGTATATTAACGTACGTTTTATTTGCAACACAGTCGGCTACAAAGGTGACCATGGTTTGGATATTAATAATTTATGAAGAGAGAGAGAGATTAACTTGAAAGTTTCTGTATCCAATGAAATAATGAAAAAAAATGTGAGCCGTCATGGGGCGGCTGGCAGATGTGAAACATCGAAATTATTTTATACTAATACTAACTAATAGGCATAAAAGTACAGATTATGACAGGAACTAAATATGGCACGATGAAAAAATACGAATTGTCTAAAGAAAATGATGACAGTTTTGTCTTACTGTATGCCTATCAAACTACGTTTATTTATGATAACCCACATTGTGTTAATATTATATATTTTTTCTTATTGCCTTACCACAATAATATAGTGCGGCAAAGCGTCGCCACTCACCTTGCCAAAAATCAGGTTTACCCCTCGCCTATAGATGTTTCACATCAAAAGTCATGAAGCAAATAATAATAAATAAACTTGAAAATATAATAGAATCCATGAAAATAATTTGATTAACGTCTGGATGCCGAATATTTTATGCGCCTGATGTCCATGGGCGACTTTAGCCACATAAGGTAACCTCGTCAGTTAGTATGTCGGCTACTTCCATTAAAAAAACTGCTAATATACAAGAAAAAATTCAAGTAACTTTTGTCACCGACTGCCCTACATACAGCGTGGTCTCCATTACGCAGAATAGGAAAAGAGCCTTGATAATAAAACTAAATACGACAAATGAGTCGTATACTGTGGACGAAAACCATTACAGTACGCCAAGTTGACGATGGCTTAATAGATATGCCGCGAATGCTACATGCTACTCCTGAAGGGGTGTGATGCGTATATGCCTTATAATTTATATTATTATGTTCAAAATTGTATCGTTGGTAACTAAGAAAGAGTGTCATTAATGTAAAACTAGTTTCCAACCACGGCTTCGCCCGCGGAAGCGTGATAACAAAACAAGAAAAAGCTACCCTATTGTCTTGTCCTGGACACGGTTTATTTATGTACCAATGTACATCTTAATTCGTACAACGGTTAGCGCGTGATTAAAATACAAACATTGAAACATACAAACATCCAGACATTTTAACAAACTTTCACATTGATAATATTAGTAGGATTCTTTGAAAATTTCCTTGGCACAGCATGAAATGACAAAATCCACATCATTATCGTGAATTATGTCATATATATATTATATTATGTCATACGAAATTCAACTCTAATTCAATGTGTTGAAGGGTTATTTCCCCGTGTCACTCAATGGGTGACAGTGGCCTCTTACCAGGTGACCCGTCGGCTCGACGGCTGTTCCCATGAGGCTCACTGTCCACGGTGCTCCATTTGACGATTGTATACGAGCTGCAAAATACAACATAGGCAATAGGCAAATGCAACGACGCCGTTCCATGGACAAACGTACTTGCACTAGGCAAGGAAAACGATAGTGTGCGTACGTGCGTCTACGTGGATAGAAGGCCTAAAGAAAAAATGTATATGTTTGTGGTGTCATTGGTGTGGAGTGTCATTGAAGTACTGCAAGACCTCAAACAGAATAGAAATATAACCACAACTAAGTCTAGGGCTTAAAACATGACTTCTAATTCGATATGTTTATGTAACAGCCGGTATCAAAGCCGTAATGTTGATACGGAACCTAGTAGGTGTTCGGGGGCAACCTAACGGGCGAAAAGATTACTCCCTAATACAGATAAAGGGATATTGTATTGTACCTGGGGATACGTAGTCCACGGTGATGTAATGTTATTAAAATATACTAACTTTGAACTGTTAGGAGGCTGAATGAGACTTTAGTGGCTACCCACACGGGAAATTTTTAGATATTTAGACTCAAGTAGTGGCTTATTGAGCAGACATTCTATGGTTGTGAAGAGTTTTGGAATAATAATTTATTTTATTTTATAATTCTACTTTATATAATCAATTGCTTAATATTTAATTTTTGACTAGTTTAATGAAATTTTATATTTATATTAGTAATAATTAATAACTTATTATATTATGATTCAACAATGACATTTGGGGTGTATACAGAACTGTGGACCTGTAACTATTATTACTAATAAAGTATATATTTAATTTGTCATTTTTTACTTGTAAAGGTCAAACTAAATGTGACACTAACTTTATGAGAACACATTAGCGAAAACCTTTGAAAATCGGTTAAGTCGTTGAGATTATCGCTAGGCTCTATACCAATTTGACAACTCAACTTATAAGAAACATGCAAACAATGTTTAAAATGAAAACCTTTATTTTATCATAATATTAGCATAGCCTGCTTATTATCCTACCTTAATAATGTAGATAATTCTGTACTAACACATTCCGCAATTCGTAGAGCTGCCGTAGCATGTTGTAGCATGTAGCTGCCGTAGCATTTTCGTAGCGCGTAATGAGCAGATTACAACGTATAGAAACCTCTGAGATAGAAACTAGAAGCAGATTGGCTTCAATTAGCTTCAAGATAAGACCTTCTTTTCACTTGAGGATTTGTAGTCTATTATGCTTCTACAGTGTTGATAAATAAAATAAATTAAAATAAAAAATATTTATTTCAGGCAATTTTAGCCCATAGGGTTAAAGTAACAATTAACTTTTAAACTATGTTAGTACAATAAAATTTAATTTAAAAATATATTAGTTTTCATTGATTAATACATTTAATTAAATTTAATATATTAAATATAATTTAATACCTTGAATTTAGTTTAGTAAAATCTATATTGCTTAACTGATTTGATAAATTACTTCAAACATGTCTGTGCTTTCAACCAATCCCATAGTTAGTTTACTACTACGCCACATAACTCACTTTAAAACTCCATAAACAGCAATCGTCGAAGCATGATAACCCCTACGATCTTCCAACCACGTACGATACAAGAACTTAGATCTCAATTCGGTTCACGGACTACCACGGTGACCATTACATCGTTTTACATTGGACAATGTTCTCCTATTTTCTCTTCTTCCTTTTTTATTTGAGGGAAATATATGTATATAAATGTAAATTATACACTTGATTTTTTAATAAAATTATAATGATTTTAAACTTATCATAGCGTACACTATTATAAATATTTGGAACTCAAATAGACACTCAAGATATTTATTACATAGATATATAATATAACTGATGTTTCAAACCATTGAAATTCAACATTATTTTGTAAAATCATTTTTATCATACAGACTTAAAGTACACAGGCTCAAAAAAAACTAAAAGTTTAAAGTATAATATAATATTTTTACGTTAAAAGCAGAATAACACTAAACTTTAACGTCTAACAGTGCGGCCGAGTTTTTATAAAACTTTTGTGACTAAAGAAAATTGTAGTGTTTCTCTACAACTAATACTCGTATAGTAACGTAGTAACTTTTACTAAATATAATTTATTTTTAATCTAAATAACAATAAAATGATGTCAGAATAAAAAAATATCAACGCGTGCTTTTTCAAGAGATTTTCAACAGCAAAGCAATTACATAATACTACCTTTTTCCCCTAACATTATCAGAAGGGACTCGAATCCAGAAATGTTAGGTTATATTGTAATTTAGATTTTCATACATACAAAGCAAAAGTATATTTTTTTACTAAAGAAGCAATCACCCTACTCCTAAGACGTAAACTTTGGAGCTTAGCCAGCAAGTCTACTATTATGTGGAATGCAATAGCAGAAAACGTGTTCGGAAACTAATTATCATGACATCGACCGCGGATCACTAAACACGATACCAAGTTTTGTGTTTCGATGAATTTGCATAATAAAAAAATAAGTTTCAATAATTGAAGCTTAGCTAGTCGATCCTAACAGGATAAAACGCACTTAGACTTAGACTTTGCTCAGACAACAGTCGAATGTACTAAATGACTGACACTTTGTTAGTACGAAAAAATAATAATTCTTGACAAAAATAATCGACTACAAAATTAGGGATAACTCAAAAACTATTCGTCAGATCTCGCTCTTTAAGTAGATCTACATGACAAGCACCAGCTTTCGATTAAAATAAGAATCATCAAAATCGGTTTACCCAGTCGAAAGTTCCGAGGTAACAAACATAAACAAAGCCTCTTTTTTTGAAGACGTAAAACAGCTAACATTAAGGTTGATTTAGGGCTATTATTTCTGTTCGAATAATTTTAAGTCTGCGCAAAACCTGAGCACGGTTTATTATTCTCATCCTCAGTGTGTGTCTAGTGAGAGAGTGGTTAGGAATCAAGAATAAACAATTAATCTCTCATTAATCTCATATTAATCTCATGAATAAACTCCACATAAGTGATGTCCCACAAAGTTTCTCACTTTTCTAAGACAAAAATTTCCACATGTGTTGTACAATAATAATATGATTTTTATTTTTGTTCCATAATAACCAAAATATCTTTTAATTAATTAATTAATTAGTATTATGAACAATATATTTAAGTTAGTATTTAACTACAATAAATTAACTACAATGGTTAGTCGCAAAGACTTAGTGACCAACCTGATAATGCTCCGTTTTGGGACGAAACACGTGTTGGTGCTGGTATGTATGTTGGTATATACTTTCAATTATTGTAGCGTATCTTTCCGTTGTGGGAACACGTAAAGTATATACCATCATACATGTTAACCGCGGATTGTTGCAAAGTACACTAATAATACTTAATAACAATGGATTTCCGCAAAGTAACGCCTGATACTATTAACGAAACAATATTTTTCTCATGTAAATTATTTTTATATTCTTTTTCAGAAATAAATATCCGAACCTAGCCGAAATTGAGTCCGGCTTGGTAGGCCACTAACAAGTAATGTGATAGTTAATTAGCTTTTTTATGGTAATACCGACAATTAATCAACTGACGACCCTCCTGATGGTAAGTGGCTATCGTCGCCCATGGACATCAGCAGTCCCAAAGGCATATCTGATGTGTTGCTGGTCAAGAAAGAGAGAAGGAATAAAGAAAGTTCCAGCTAAGGCTTGGAAATTTACTGCAAACTATACGTACTTAAATGACAAAGACGCATGGAAATGATCAGCTCTGCTGCCAGTTCCGTTTAAGTTAGTGATATTTTTTTATAATAGATATTATACCTATGTATTTTTATTTTTAAAAGATGTGGTGAGGAGTTTCTATAGGCTTTTCTTCTCCTCCACAACAAAGCACCTTCCGAAAAGCCAAACAATTACGTGCATAAGTGTATCAGTGATACCTATATGAATAAAATATTTTTATTTTGAATTTAAAAGTACGTAACTTGTTTCGTTTAAAAATTCAAACTCACACTCAAATAATTTTATTCAAAATTGGTTTTATAAAATCACTTTTTGAAAGTCAATTTACACCATTGCATCAACAAAGTTCCTACCATAAGTGGGCCTGGGAGAAGAAGCAGCAATAAACTACTAACTGAGTTGTATAGATTATAAGAACCAAAATCATTCGCCATATTGTATTGATACTCCTTCATTCTCTAATTACATACAAAAACATCAAGCTTCAGTAATCACATGTTTATTACGCAAGACGAGCAGCTGAGTCGAAATTGATGATGTTTTTTGTTTGTACACCGGAGACTATGTACGAGCAGTGTTTTTGTATAAGGCCTATTTTATTCTATCCTTTCTAATACAATTATTCTTGTAAGCCTGTTGGAGAATGTATTATGTTTTTCTTATTCCTTTGAGTATAACTTCAATCAAATGATTGTATTTTTGTAGAAGTTGTTTCATTTCATATGTATTACGAATGAAACATGAAAATGCTTTAACTTTGACTTATCGTATAACTCCGCATAGATTATATTATTTATATAAGTAGGTAC
This sequence comes from Thymelicus lineola, assembly GCA_963932265.1. Classification (NCBI taxonomy): domain Eukaryota; kingdom Metazoa; phylum Arthropoda; class Insecta; order Lepidoptera; family Hesperiidae; genus Thymelicus; species Thymelicus lineola. The sequence goes on along the minus strand of OZ010703.1, from coordinate 1,279,538 downwards.
AACAATACGTTTACAATACGAACGTGGTCACGTCTAAGCTTTACCACAAAAAAACTTTTTGAACGCAAATTTTTTAGCCTGCAACTTGTTGGAAACTCTTTGTTTTTTTTTTGGTCACTCACCATCAAATGGTTGACTCCTTTGACTATGTATTTGTTTACATTGTTTTATGTTGATCGAAATTCAAGAAAGAAAAAAATCTGACCTCAAAAAACTAGAATTAAATACTCGTAGAATCACTATATATAACAAAAAATATTGTTAATCAATCTGGAAGGAAAATTTAAAAACAAAATCGGATCATAACTGACGGATATCTGAGCTACTAAAATAGTTTAAAAACAAGCGAGTGGACAATCTCCTTTTTTGAAATCGGTTAATAAATCAGTAAGGTTTGCATATAAAATAGCATCTCTATTTTATATGCAAACTATACGAATATGCAAGTTACTTTGCATTCATCAAACAATACATCGTCCGGGCGCGTATCAATGGACGCACGTTGAAAAACATGTACTATTTTATTTGCATGCACTCAACCTTTGTTGTAGACCAGGAGCTTGCAACATATTTCATCGTAGTAAAAATTCGTGCCTACCCATTAAAGTATATTTCTCAATTGTTTCATAAATATTATATAGACTGTAGGTACGTGAAAACTAGAAGTCAAATGTAGAATTAGAATTACATGTTCTTGTGACTAAAATTTTAGGATTTACTACACAGAACTTGGCACCAATTTAGATCTCAATTATTTTTTTTAATTTGGCACATTTATGTTTTTGATGATACAAAAATAATAACAGTAATGCCACCCCGAGGATACGAGTGTCACTGTATTTAATTTCTAACAGAAATAATTCTGGATAAAACCAACATCTATCCAGTTCCTAGCCTACAGTATTAATGGATAGGTGTACCAGCTAACATCGGGTGAATGCAGTCAATCGACTCGCATTGGAATAGCTTCGTTACCACGCCCTCCGATTGTTTGGTGTCATTCTATTGAGGCCTGCTCTGTTTGTATTTGAACATAGACATATCTCCTATTTAGATATCTGTGATGATGATGATGATGAAGTCTATAATGACATCGATATCTCATCAGCCACTTCGTTTTAAAGAACCAAGGCTTTTCACTAATGAATAACTCCCACATCCACTTCCATTGTAATTTATTTGTAAAAAAATCATATTTACCTCATTCACTGATTTTCATGAACAGTTTTTTTCTGTTATCTCACAAACTTAGCCAGTATTATTATATAATTCAATCTATTACAAAAACACTATGAAAATCTGTGGAGTAATTTGCGAAAATTGGTTAATATTAAAACAACTTATTTTTAAATGTAATGATATTATTTACAATTCAAATCATGAATCTATTACCTTCAAAAGAAGAATAAATTTGTTATTCTCAACACGTAAACCAAATTCAATAGCTCTAAATATTGCGTGTACCAAATAACCTTAAAAGAACACTAGAATTATACCCGCTTATTTCTGCTTATTTCCTCACGATTTCCTCTCGCTCTCAAGAGGAAAATATATCAAAGAAAAGCGGGACGGTAAACAACGAGTAATATCTTAAAAGATTACTGTTGGAATTAAGAAACAGCCCGGTGACTCGCTAATTGCGTTTTAACGGTAACTTTACTTTGGATTAAGTCAAATCCAGGAGGGTTTTAATTACAGTACCCAAAGTTACATACATCCAATTAAAACTAAATGCCTTATAGCATGTGTGTGTCTGTTCGCCTGTCAGTCGAGCATATGTGATTGGAATGTTTTTGAAGTTTAAAAAATCCCCGACAGCTGGAACTGATAACCTTGAAACGCCTGAACATATCTTCATAACTTTGTAGCTAAGAATAATCTCGATCACGTCAGTTTTATCTCCATTCGTTTAGGATGTATGGTGCCACAGACAGACACACAGATAAACTTTATCCGTCTGTGGGTTGGTTTCCAAACAGTCTATGATTGATAAAAAAATTAAAAGTAGTCTGGCCAGAAAGTTTTTTGCCAACCCAGTCGCGACATATTTTTTAGTATACTAAATTAGATATAAAAACACTTTTCAGCCATTAAACAGATGGGTGAAGGTCTACGGTAGACCATCTCTTTTTGTTGGTATTTCACAGAAAAACAAAATTACACAGAAAAAGGAAATCAGGCATACAACCTGATTTCAGTACCTCCTGACCTAAGTTGTAAAGCGCAACTTAGTTAGGGTATTATTTGCCTTGTATTTGTTTTGTATGTTGTATATAAATAATAGTATGTTTTATATAAATATAATGGAAAGCTTTCCTATTAACTTTTCATTCATGAGAAATAATCAAAATTTTACATACGTAACTTATTAGTGATTTAATAAAAAAATAGTTAATTCTCTAATAAATAGTAACAACTTGGATAATGGCCTAAGACGCTTCAAGTATAGCTGACTACAGACCAAATATCCTCTGAAGCCTTTAAGGCTATTACAAATTTTACATACTCCTAATTTAATCTACATTGCGGTCTAACCATTGTTTAGGACCGCCGTTAATCGAGAGGCTATCACGATTATCATAACAAAGGAGGTTATTACTATATCGGCCGGATCTTAATTGGACCTGCCGAATTCGCCAATATTCGACAACGTTTGCAAATTGAACAAGATCAAATAAGTTTGCTTAAAGCGTCTATTGCGTGTGTCTATAGCGTCTATTGGCTATGTCTATCTTAAACGCTAAACACTTATAGCTCACTAGGATTCCCTGTAGTGTACCAACTACACATAGAGGTAACATACACACCCAGATCGAGAACAGAAATTCAAACTCATCATTCAAATTTTTGCCTCGCTGAGAATTGAACTCATGATTATTGGTATGGCGATCCGGCATGTTAACCATTACGCCACGCAAGTCGACATTTTTAACCGACTTCAAAAAAAGGAGGAGGTTCTCAATTCGACTGTATTTTTTTTATAAGTGATCCTCTTAAAGCCTATTGTTGCCTTTACAAATGTGGATCGTCAGTTTCTTAGTCGCATGTAACTAACAGTACCCGGATGACGGAGCTTTGCTCGGTTTAGTGTTGCTTAACAACGCCATCTACTGAAGTAGCTTTAGTGTTGCTACTCGCCAATAGATGTCGGAAGAGTCTGTTGTAGCAGTTTTTTATTGCCTAAAAACACGGATAAAACGATATTTTCTAAAAACGAATCCGAACTAGATCAATTTATCGCCCCCGAATCGTTGGAGCCGTTTCCGAGATTCAGAAAATAATATAATATACAAGAATTGCTCATTTACAGGTACAAGATAGATGGATATACTGCTCTTAAAGTAAACCCTAGACCAGCAGTGGGACATTAATAATTCAAGATACTATTATAGTATTAGTTATTAATAGAAATCATTGTTTAGAAACGTAATAATAATATTTATAAAGCCAATTAGCCATGCAGTGACAGTCTAGTGATTAGAACGTTGGTCTCCCGAACGCATCAACCCTAGTCCAAACCTTGGCACTCACCTCTAATTTTCAAATATTATGTGCGTATTATAAGTTAATTATCACTTGCTTCGCTGAAGGAAAACATCGTGAGGAAACCTGCACAACGGAGAGTTCTCCATAAAGTTCTCAAAGGTGTATGAAGTCTACCAATCTGCACTTGGCCAGCGTGGTAGACTATGGCTTGTACACCTCACATTGTTCCCGAGCCCAGCAGTGGTACAATTATGAGTTATTGCTTTGCTTTGCAATTAAATTTAATTCTAGGAAGTATCTACAGACAAACATACATAAATATTCAAGAAACGTTAATCTTGTTTTCGTTTTAGATTTAATAGCATTGATACTAATTATCTTTGCGATAATATCCTCAGTGGACAGATTTACAATTTCATAATATTGTTATTGGATATATCTAATGCCGGTGGCCCTGATCTTTGAGCGTCAGTTCTTACTGAGTTTCAAACCTTATTATTAGGCAATAAAGGTGTGCATCTGGACTGAGGGCCAATTTCTAATTTTCAAACACTGTAAGATAGTAAGAAACTAGGAAACTTACTTCTGTTCAATGCTATTAAAAAATATTGCAATTAATTTAATTTAATAGAGTCTTAGGGTTCCGAAGTAAAATCAGAAAACTTTTAGTTTCGTCATGTCCATCCATCCTTCCGTCCGTATGTCCATCTCTCCGAGGCACAACGCCGAGACCTTTAGTGCTAGAAAGCTGTTATTTGGCATGGATATACATACATACATATTTACTAAAACTCCAAAATCGTGGAATAAAACATCGAAAAATATTTATTTAGAGTACCTCTCCTACAGGTAACGTGAGGATGAAATTTTTATATACTAAATGTATACCAAACTTCAACTGTTTAAGTAGACTCTTGCTACTGTGTCGCCACCAATTAAACGCAGTCTAACGGGCACTTTTGCACAACAGTATTTTCTCCTTTTCCTGTACCATGAGTGATTATCACAAAACTATTTTCATTATAATCTATTATGCCATTCAAAATAATGTCAGTTACAGCCAAACTACCCTATAGCGGAAATCTATACAGTTTATAGCTAGCCCGCAACTAATTACCGTTTGTCCTAAGCCTGCCATTAGCCGGTTAAAGCTGAACTAATTCAAAATGGATATACTGACTATAAAGATATTGTCAAAGATAAATAGATTAATCTATTTTTAAACTTATTTAGATTCGCTTTTGTTATCGGACAATCGAGTCGTTCAATCGAGTTCCGATCATTTGGTTAAATCTAATTTGTTTTTGTGTCAATAATCGATAGTCAGAAAGGTAAGTGACCTAATGGTGGTGATATACGTGAAATAGCCAGAAAATGAATTATATATTCACCACCGATCGATTTTATCTGATTTGATTTGGCCAGGTAGATTAACCAAAAAACATGAGAAAACAAAAAAAACTTCAGTTCTGAAGATCCTCAATTAATAGTCAGAGCTGTTCTGTTAGGTCGCAGATCAGCTCAATTTGTACATTGTCTGTTTCATGATCATAAAAATTATGGTGTACAAACCACCGGTGTGGTGTGGTGGTGGTGGTGGTGGTGGTGTAAAAATTATGGTGGCGGTGGTAGGTATATGATATGAGTTGTATTGAATTGATCGTATATACGAGTAGAAGTAAACATCAACTACTTCAGTAATGCTTTCAGTAATAGAGAAAGAGAGAGAAAAGATACTCACTAATATATCCCAAATCCTTTAGAGCAGACAAGTTAATTAAGAGTTTAAAATAACTCATTAATTCCAAACTCTTAAGATATTGGAATTCATTTGGAACAGAAATAATACAGCCGAATGCATAGAACTGATATTTATTAGATTGATTTGACATAACTCTCTATAAGCCGAGCTTTTTGACAGAATATATTGACCTATGAGCTGCTTGTTTGAACGTTGAGTAGGTCAGCTCAAATGTGATGTGAATATTTGAACGAAATGTACATATAACAAGCTTGTTGTGCAAACGATACTCAGTAAGCGTAGCCTACCTCGTCTCACCGCTCCTCGTATCGATTCCATTCTCGTCGTTTCCTTCTGATTACATTGCTGGCGAATTTACAAGCCAACAGGGAATTCGTGGCACGTCCGAGGCAATGTATACGGAACTAATGTTGTGAATAGAGTGCGGTAGGGTTTATGTTTATAGTTTTACAATTATAATAATCTACATGTATACAAATAAGATTTTAACCATTAATATTGCCATTTATATGTTGCAGTGTTTCCGACTAAAACAGTTTAATCCTACTAATATTATAATCAGATAGTTGGTCAGGATGTTTATTGCTCTTTCACGCGAAAACTACAAAAGGGATTTTCATGAAATTTTGCACGTGTAAGTAAACCATGATCTGGAATACTTATACTTACTTAATATCTCGAAAAACGCAGACAAAATCGCGTGCAGAGCAGTACCTTTAACCCTCAGATATAAGCCTTTATTAGGGATGTTGGCACTAATTTTAAATTAATATAAATTTATGTTTAGGTCTAAAATATTATTCCTTTATCGAAATTGATTTAAAATGTTAAAAATAGTACTCACTGACACGTGACCTCAAACGTCATTTTGAGAATATAAACTGCTAGTACCGAATATCGGTTAGTGACGTCACGTGACGTTTTTGGTGGGAAATTTAATAGTGATTTCTGTTTAACAATTTTTATTTTTAAATGAAAGATAAAATTATGTTTATAATATTTTTTCGTGATCATTAAGGTCCTATCTATAAAATAAAATTGAATTCTAAAATTAGTAGACTTCCCTGTTATTTAAATCAAACGCCTCATACTACGAAGTTTTCTCTTCAAAAATCAAAGGTCTTCTCAAACAAGTTTTTCATCTCATTCATCATTTACCAGCATACAGTGATGAGTATGCTAGTATGCAGTGAGGAGTCCCGTTGACTGCATTCAAACTGCATCAGCCCGCATTTTTCCACCTCACTCGCATCAACAATGCAGAACGTAACGTTTGTTCACGTCCAATTACCGCAACGCGTTGATTTCGGTTCCACCGAACAGCGACCAGTTTAAGATGAACTTCGCAGAGAGTAAAGTAAATTTTTTAGACGGAACCTATTTGATTAACAATCTTGGATTTTGATTTTATCGTAATTTGTAATTTAAAAATAAGGCTGACACAAAAGAATTTGGTGATAGGAATTTTTTTAACTAATTTAAATTTAATATATCAATAAATATAATATGTATTTCAAAGACTATTTCTTTGAAGTCAATTATTATAATATAATATTTGAAAAAGTTTTGACAACCGAGAGCAATCAATGATATATATTATTGTATTGCATATGTGCCTGGGAGTCGAACCCGGGACGTTACACAATGTTAGTTACCCTACTCCTCCGAAACGGCTTGACCGATTTTTATGAAACTTTATTTACATATTCGGTAGGTCTGAGAATCGGCTACTATCTATTTTTCATACCCGTAAGTGTCCACCCCTAACATTTATTTTTATTTTTTGGAAAATTTTATTTTTATTTCCTTATAATGTGGCATTAAAATATATACAACCCTAAATTTTCACCCTTCTAACACCAACCCCTATTTTAATATGATTGTGAGGCGATACGAAGTTCGCCCGGTCAGCTAGTAGTCTATAAAGTTCCGAAACGTTTTATTCCAATCGTCAGTTACAATTTACTCTCAATGGTATTAAGCATCAGAATAGCTCCGCTCGGCCAACGACAGAGGCGTAGTTGTCAGGTGGCCTGGAATACCGAATAGTCCCGGGATTAACTGTCCCGGATCGAATTGTATGATGGTTTGTTATCATATGATGACAGTCATTAAGCCATGTCGGAAGAGATAAAACTTCCGACACTCGGGTTGGTCACTAACCTCTCCACCAATCCGCACTGGAGCAGCGTGGTAGGGTATGCTCTAGGCCTCCTTAAGAGGAAAGACCCGTGCTTTATTAATGGATTGAAGCCATTATGGTTTATACTTCCATAAAAAAATAAAAATACAAAATGAAGTAAAGCGCTCATATCCCGGCTTGTGTCGATCCTAACTGATCGACCGAGCAACCGAACGCAATCCGTGGTTGGATGGATGACCGCTAATGTCTAAAATTTCTCGAGCGCTTCCGTGCTTTGGAGTGCACGTACAACCGTCAGTCTCATTATTTTAATAACATTCACTCCTACCGTTGTAGCGGTAAAAGATATTGATTAAACTCGGAATCACTCTCCATACATTGAAATGATTAGCTCTGCAACCAGTTCCACTCAGAATAGTAAACTTTTGTATTATTATCTTTTTTGTAATATTTTTTTAAAAGATGTGCTGAGGAGTTTCTTTATGCTTTTCTTCTCCTCCATGACAAAGCACCTTACGAAAAGCCAAAAAAATGACGTGCATAAGTGTATCAATGATACCTATATAAATAAAATATTTTGACTTTGACTTCGACTTTGACATTACTTTTTTCGAAGCTCTCATCAGCAGTCTCATAGAATACATGTTTAGACACTCAAAATCTTCATACTGACAGAATGGTCCGGGAAATACTCGTCTTGTGTGGTTACCCCAGGCTCGATATTGGCGCTATGAATCACAAACGCACGGCATCGCTGCAACATTTGGCAGATTCAGACTTGAATTCTAATCGTTTATACCTATAGTATAAATGACCTGTAGGAAGTGCCTGTTTGTAAATGCATTAATCTTAAACTACTGTACGGATTTGCATGTAATTTTTACTAATAGATAGATTCATGAAGGCTTAAGTTTATGAAGTTAAGTAACAAGTAGTAAAATTAAGGAAATATTTATAAAAAAGGTAAAACCAAGTTAATTTTTTTCTGATCTTTCGCTGATTTGTAGGGGATGGAAGATTAGCTACCAGCAGGGTACGTTCATCATTTGACGACTCTAGTGGCGTCATGGTTACCATGGCTGACCGCCGTGCCAAGGGTCCTGAGTTCGATTCCCAGGAAGGCAGCAATTTATACAGTAAGTTTAAATTTTTATTCTCGGTCTGGCTGAGTTGTTGTCCATGGCACCCACGATACAAGGAATTCTAATATAAGTGTGTTCTTATTTTCTTCCTGCATAATTTTAAGATAAGATAAAATTAATAATATAATTATAATAAAATATGACATGATTTTTTATTACATTTGCTCTCACATTATGATCTTAGCTTACAGTACACTTAAACTTACAAAATAAAGAACTTATACCCAAAGATCTACTTTGTAAGAGCTTGATGCCTGAAGTAGGTATCCGAAGAACCTGAGTTACAGGTCACCAATGCCCTCCCGCGGACAGATTTAAGTTAACGATGTCTTTTATTTCTATCTTAAGTTAGTATTGCGCGTGTGTGTGTGTGTATGTGTGTGTGTGTATATCGAGTAGGTACTTGTGTACGTAAATGAGTGGTGTGTGTATAAGTATATGTATTTCTTTGCATGTGTGTGTATTTTACGGCAAAATTAATACGATATTGTCTCTGTATTTTCACTTATTTCACGATATCCAGCGAGCGATACCTAATTACTTAGTGCTACTTTGCATTTAAACAGTCAAACGGTTATCATTACGTTAGAGTTCCGTTTACCTCCCTACAAAGCTACCGACTGTTGTGTGTTTAAAACTTAGTTCATTTTGTTTGAACTACTAAACTTTTAAACGGTTTACTGCTGTTAGTAGCAATGGTTGAGAACTGTTAAAGAAAACATGCAGCATATGTAATTTAATCTATATTTTATCAAAAATAACCGATTTCAAAGCAAGACTTTTCAATAAACTTAATATGTCAAAATCGCCTACAAAACTATTTAAGAATATCCTTAAATTCTATTTGAGGAGTTCCCTTGATAATTCATGGATTACATCACCACAATTGAATTTGAAAAAATGTAACCCATGTAAAAATATATGATTTTCAGTGACAAAGTACCTGTTTATTTTAAATGAAAAAATGCAAACTGGTTGATATATGCCGAAGTTATGATGTAACGAATATAAAAAATACAGCCGCATTAAGAACAGATTCACACACACTGTTGCATAATCAGGAGTTAGATTGAACACATCTTTAATTGTACAAATTAATAGTCGCTTACATCTCATGGGTATCCGATGTTAATTGACTACAATCCCAACGGATAAGAATACGTATAAACGTCCATACCTGTCGGTATGGTGAGCAATAAGTATACTCCGATGAAATCAATCAAAGCTTGAACTCGAAAGAATAGTTTGCAAACAGTGGTTTAATAATAACCGGATCGACTTTAATTAACTCAGCCGATAACGGTGTGAACACGTCAACCTCTAGCCCATTAATTTACCCCCAAAATAAACGTCGCCCCATTATTCTTGCGTGTCATTTGTCACCGTCCGAATGCCTTTGTTGATGTTGGGACTTCTGCGAGAAAAACGCCTTTTTTGAGGCAGTTTTCCAATGGATTGATAAATTAGAACTTATGTGATTTCAATCTTGCGACAACGCTCCGACGAAAGGGATTCTTTCGTTTAATTACCTTTTACACACGTAGAGATATTAATAATAAAGGAGATAATAATTATTATGGTCATTTTATCCGCAAAAAATGTACACATTACGTAGATTTTTGATATGTTGTATGTTAATTAACCAAAATAATTTTTAGTAATTTGTAACGGTTTCTTTTTCTATATTACCCCAATAAAAACCATTTACCCCAACATATAACCATACTCAAAAGCTATACCCTATTGCTAAAAATAATATAAAATATTTGAACCCAACAACATTAAATATAAAACATCTCGGCTACCACTGATTCAACGAATATTCATCGTGAATTCATTTATTTCTCCAGACGTCGCTTGATTGGGTCTGGAGGGGAAATAAAAAAATTTTTCAAAGCGACTTTTCAATTGGCGCGCTTTTCTTCTACTTTCATTTGGTTCTACCATTACTATAGTGGAGTCCCGATAGGTATAAACCTCGAAATCCAATTACTTTGAATATATTAAAATACAAGCTTTTCTAGCATACTTTACTTATTTTTACTAGCCGCTTTATTTATTTTTTCTGAATGAATTTAGATTTTTCAAACGAAAATTTGCCTTTACATTTTTATTTAATAGGTAAACAAAATAAACTATGACAAATCAAATGTGTTATTTTTACAAGCCGCTTTATTTATTTTTTCTGAATGAATTTAGATTTTACTGAATGAATTTAAATTTTACTGAATGAATTTAAATTTTTCTGAAGAAAAATCTATAAAAAATAAATAAAGCGGCTAGTAAAAATAACACATTTGATTTGTCATAGTTTATTTTGTTTACCTATTAAATAAAAACGAACACTAAATATTGCCCAAATAATACTACAATACAACATTGAATACCGCATCTAAATTAGCTAAGCTGCTTCTGAGATCAGAGAGAACAAACGGAAAAAAATTGAAAAAAACTTACATACAATCAATTAAATTAAGTAAATTTACATATACAATCATACATAGATCAATTACAATCATTCATCATTTCATTTCATGTTATCATAAGATAACAGTCGTTAAGCCATGTAGAGGAACTCGGTCAGTTTGAAAACTTCCGACACTCGGGTTGGTCACTAACCACTCCACCAATCCGCACTGGAGCAGCGTGGTGGAGTATGCTCTAGGCCTTAAGAGGAGAGACCCGTGCCCAGTAGTGGGCCATTAATGGGTTGAAGCTCCTACATTTATGTACTGTTATGTCTTCTGTGAAACTTATTAGGTACAAAGGTAAGTTGCGTGTTCACATTATGACCTCAGATTGTACTTTTGTATTATATTTGTCATATGTATTGTATTATATTAAGAGCAGTGATAGCCTAGTGGTTAGAACGTTGGTCTCCCGAACGCGGGGGCCCGGGTTCAAATCCTGGCACGCACCTCTAATTTTCAAATATTATGTGCGTATTACAAGTTAATTATCACTTGCTTCGGTGAAGGAAAACATCGTGAGGAAACCTGCACACCTAAGAGTTCTCCATAATGTTCTCAAAGGTGTGTGAAGTCTATCAATCCGCACTTGGCCAGCGTGGTAGACTATGGCCTGTACCCCTCACATTGTGAGAGGAGACCCCGAGCCCAGCAGTGGGACAATTATGGGTTGTTGCTTTGCTTTTTGCTTTTATTGTATTATATATATTTGTCATTGTATTATATAATGATCAATGCAAAGTAATGTTATCGTACTGTGCGTGCGCTACTCGCATTGTGGCCATGTAGTGCATATGGGATTCTGATAACGTTGCTTTTTATTCATTTGATTGTATACCATGACACGCGATGGGACGACAAACCATGGAATATTTATTTCATGGTTATAGGTGTTTACTATCAAACCAAACCCATAATCACAATTAAACAATCAATAAAACCTTTTGGTTTAAGATCCGAACTAGGCACGTATCTTCTATACTATAATAAAACTCAAAGTGTCTGTCTGTCCGGGCATCACATAAAAACCCTTGAACGGATTTCGATGAAAATTGGTAAAGTTGTTACTGATACTCTGGGTCATATTTTAGACAACTTTTCATCCTGGAAGATTAAAAGGTTTCCCGGGAAAACAGGATAAAAATTTGAATAAGTTAAAACATAATTTCCGTATGCAAAGCTGCGGGCAACAGCTAGTATAGTTATAGTTTTAGTAGTATAGTTATAGTAGTAGTTATAGTTTTTTAACTCTAAACTGCCTAGAGTGGAGAGATTAGTGGCCAACCCACAAATCGCAATTACTCATACTGTCTGATACTTAACGGTTTATATTTAAACATGCCAACGATGCCAGAAGTACTATAAAATATTGCCACGATCTACTACTAAAAATGATCACCCATCCTACTAACAACCTTTCCTGTGGATGCTTAACTCAATGACTTAATTACAAGTCGGCTTATAAACTGCACTGTTTATTCTCACATGATAATAACTCCGTTTCAGACGAATAACTTATACAAAAGGGTAAGGGAAATGAAAAAATAATTATCGGAATGAACCTCCCGTCCTCATATCGCAGCACAATGCATACCATTTTTCATTTGGCTCTTTTGGGCGTCTTTTTAATTTCGTCCGAGTTCTATTTGGAATGTGTTCGGTTGTATTCTATAGTGTACAGGGTACAACTGTACAGTATACACTGTATACTGTATAATATACAGCATTGAATGTACACAAAATGTAGCGAATTGCAGATAGTGCCTCGTTGACCTAGCCACGGGCTTCGATTATAAGGATAATGTAAACAAAAGACGCGTGGGGTTTTGTACACAATGTATACTTTTTAATTATACTTAATGTATACTTAATTTTTTGTTTGTACGGAATCAAAGTTTAATTAAAATTTTATTTATATAGGGTGGCGCAAAAGTTGTCACTCGATGTTCCTTATTTTTTTTTAATAAATGAAAATCTTTAGTTTTGTGTTTATTTGATGTAATTTTTTTTCTTTTGGTATAAAAAATAATATCAGCCAAGTGACTGCTATTCATCAATAAAATTATCATTTTACATAATTATGTTTATATCAAAATCGCCATTTGTTTAATAATAGTTGAAGAGTTCCCTCAATTCCTCCTGGATCCCATCACTAGATCAGATCGAAGATTTGAAGCCTGTTAAAACGATCAACAATTTGTTATTTAAATCATACTGTATAACACACAACACAATATACTAACAACTAACACATACGTGTATTTCTCAGCGAGTTGCACACATATGCACGCGCAAGGCGACAGCAATTACAAACACTTTCTCAGGCCTCAGTTCTCACCCCTGTTCTGAGAGTCTCAGACTGAGACACAGTTACTTCCTTCCTGCAAGTCAAAAGGCCACAGTAGTTACCATTTTGCAAAAAATGCAGCTCATATTAGTAAACTGTTTCTTAGTTTCGATGTCGTAATCGCAGGATTATATTTTCAATAATATTATGGATATTTTTACTTGTTTTGGTGAAGAAATACATCGTGAGGAAATCTGATTTAATCTCCATAATGTTCTGAAATATGTGAAATCTGCCAATACGCACTTGGCCAGCTGGAAATATAGCTTTACGACCTTACTCACATATTTTAGCTATTGCACTTGCAAATATGTTTTAACTATATCGTTTTTCATAGCAGTGAAAGAAACAAAACACCTTTATAAGCCTATTTATGTCAATAAGTATTAAATTTTATACTCATAAATCTAAAATTTTGAAGTACTGGATTATTTTTTCAATTAGAATAATTCATGTCGTAAACTGATCAATCTATTTAACATATTTTAAATCAGATATAGGTAATATTATAATTTTTATACCATTCCGCTCTGATTAAAATCTTGTACAGGTTTCTGATATGGAACTGTTGAGCACACTTACGACGTATTTCTACCCAGCGAGGCAAGGTTCTGAAGGCAAGAGCGTTAATTACAGCACTAGTCTACGGTAAGTCTCTCTTCTACGAGACGATTTGTCACTTCGAACGTTTTACGGCGTCGCGACGGTTTTCAGACTATAAAATCGTAAGTAACACCGAAAAATTGTTTTTAAGGGATTTTTGGAAGTGAGAGATAACATAATTGTGATCAATATATCATCGAAGAGACAAGAAACTTCTAAGGAAAATCATTTCTGATCGCAGTTGTTAGGCAAGAGTGTTAACTACACCATTGGTCAACAGGAAGCCCCTCTTGTCAAAAAACATGCTAACATTGAGATAACCATTTAGTAAGTCTGCCATAAATTGTATTGAAGTACCAAAAAACTCCTGAGGAAAATAATTTCTATTCACAATTACTAGGCAAAAGCTTTAACTACGACACTACAGATCTACAAAGAACCTCTTCTACAAGACGATTCAACCATTTGCAGCAAAGCGACAAAATCAAATGAAATCAAATTATTCAAAATTGGTTTTCTTTACAATCACTTTTTGAAAGTCATGCAAGCTGCAACATGACCCTACTGTGAGAGGGCCCGGGAGAAGAAGCAGCAAGAAACTACCGAGGATTTTTTACAGTTACAGATAGCACTTACCTACCACAATCTATATTTATATAACTCATATCCCAGCAAACTTGCCTTTAAAATATTCTTATTAGTGTTGTCCTAGAGATCCTACTGCGGGGGTGTATGAGTGTGCTAGCATTTATTATAATTATTAATAGTGTTATCTGTGATTACTATAATAAAAGAGACAGATTAAATAGACCAATATCGGACCGTGTGTAGAAGGCCTTAAGGCCTTGACACGCACAACCCTTCGCAGTTAAATGTAGTGTGGAGGTGAATTGCTTCCGTTCGTGTAATGATGTATGCTACCTTACTACCTGGCTACTGCATCCGAAACGAGTACATATTTATTTTTGTCCAACTTAAATCTCTAGGCTATTTTAATTAAATTAATTTTGAAAATTAGTAGTTTTGTCCACTATGTCCCATTAAGTATTTGGCTGTTAACTCAGTGCTGTTTCTTTTTAAGCTAATCGTCTTAAATTTCGAATCTGTGATTCCAATTTCAAGTTCGACTCAATTTCTTTTATTGCACAGAAGACTTGTGGTATAACCCGTTCGGATACTTGTTTGTGCAACGCAGCGATTTCCAGCTTCATATGAATGTTATGAAACGAAGAATAATTTACGATTCCCAATAACATACGTACTTGAACTTTCGTGGTTTAAAATTAAATTTGGCTCCACTGAAAATTAACGTTACATAAGTGTAGAATAGTTCATACCTATGCGTGTCAGATTATAAATTCTTATTCCGTAAATTTTAAATTATTTTGTTGCTGATACTTTAAAAAAATATTCTTAAAATAATTATTCTATTGACTTACATTAATTAATAACATACAGAATATGAAGAACACTAATATATAACTGTTTAGAAAAAAATTACACTAATCTGTACGGAACCCTTAGAACGCGTTTACCGGTCTTCCCATTTTCTCGATTTTCCCCAAATCTACCAAGTACAAACATTTCTATAATAGATACCTGTTTTTTGGCTTCAACCCATTAATGGCCCACTACTGGGCACAGGTCTCTCCTCTTGAGGAGGCCTAGAGCATACTCCACCCCGCTGCTCCAGTGCGGATTGGTGGAGGGGTTAGTGGCCAACCCGAATGTCGGAAGTTTTCAAACCGCCCGAGGGTCTCCAACATGGCTTAACGACTGTTATCATATGATAACAACCGGGACTAGCTTTACGTGCCCTCCGAAGCACGGAGTCGCTCAAGAATTTTTTGCCACTAGCGGTCACCCATCCAACTACCGACCGCGCCCGCTGTTGCTTAACTTTGTCGATCACTTAAGATCGACGCAAGCCGCAGGGATATGAGCGCTTCAAACTTCAACCTGTTTTTACCCCTTAAAAAAGGGGGGTATTATAAGTTTGACGTGTCTGTGTATCTGTGTATCTGTATGTGGCATCGTAGCTCCCAAACGGATGAACCGATTTTGATCCATTTTATTTTATATGAAACGTGACTTAATCGAGAGTGTTAGTGAAAATAAAACTGTCGGGATTTTTTAAATTTTAATTTAAGATAATTTTTGGAGTAGTTTCTTCAAACGTAAGAAACGTAAAAGAAGAAAAAAGAAGTTTCTGTAAGTAAAGAAATGTAACTGTAAAAGAACGAAAAAGGACCACAGAGGGGTCATTAGGGACCGTGAAGGAACAAATCCTACCACCGTAAGTATTTGCTGATCGATTGTGCACTCCTCTCGAGCGGACGTGACAAGCTACACAACATAAGTGACTGATATATTACACAATATACGGATTAGGGTTGTCACTAATGGCTAAACCATTAGTTAAAAATTAGTTAAAAAAAAATTGTGTGTCAACGCGAAAAATAAAAAATAACATAGGAGATGTGGTGCTATTGATTTACATACTGTTAGGGTGCCCTTAATGTATGTTCATTCAGTTTCATAATATTTTCACTAATTTTAACTTAAGGAGTCCTTAAAATCTCTATAATGTCCTTATCTTATAGAGGGAGCGTGTAAAGACATTCTTACGTAATATTTTAAAACTTGCAATACTACTTAATAATAAAGATTAAAAATATTTGATTTACATCAAGTTATAAGCCGTATTGCAATTTATTCATTTTTAAAAGCAAATCAAATCTTACGTAAAAAGGGGAAGGAGATAAATAATGCTCTCAGGTGAATATTTTGAGGGTCAAAAATGGTCAAAAAGCTCACACGTACTAATAAATGGTCCCTTACCACTATACACTTATTAAAGTACAAGCATCAATGGTAAAACTGGAAATGACGTCATATTCAACAACATTCACGCATGAAGGAAAATAAATTAATATTTAATATATTTTTCTCTTTTAAAAAACTCCGAGAGCACCCTTGAAAAAATTTAAACATGATATTCATAATATCAGAGATTTATTTGCATTAGTTTTAAGAGTTCTGCAGAGATTTATGTAAAGGTATTCATTAAATCATTTGCGATCATTCAAGTTAAGAACTTCGAGTGAGTTGGTAATTAGACGAGAGACCTTAGTGGCAAAAACTAAATGGTTACTTACCAAGCATTGCCTTACGATAGTATATAGTTACCTATAGTAAATTGCAAAAATTGTTGAACAATACTAACTTTAAAATCTTCACAATTGCAGAATTTTTGCCAGATTGTTTTCTTTCTGGGCAATTTATTTCTGTCACTAGATAAAAAAGGACGAGCATATGGCGAAAGTCCTTCCTTTCGAAATTTGCTAGGCTCAAATAGCTATCAACTGCCTGGGTAGCTACCACAATTACACATACTCAAAATTATATATAATATCATTACAACATTATAAAAATCGAAAAATAGTAGTGTAATATTCTAAATAAATCACTAAATTCTTCACTTATTTATAAAAACTATGATCAATTAGTCAGTAAATTTTTGATCATATTTCTTTTTTACATTTATGAAAATATAAAATTATGAAATTTTATTGACTAATTGATCATAGTTTAAGTAAAGAAATGTAAAAAGAGTGTGTAAAGAAATGTAGAAAGAAAACCGTGCCGGCAAACGAGCTGACGATCTACTTGATGGTATGTGGCTATCGTTGCCCATGGATGACATCAGCGAATTCAAAGGCATGACTGATGCGTTGCCGGTCAAGAAAGAGAGAAGAAAAAGAAATAAACTTGATACTTTTCATTCGTTTATACTATTGTATACATGGACTCACCAATCCATACCAATCCGCAGTTGGCCAGTGTGGTAGAATATGGCCTGTACCCCTCACATTGTGAGAGGAGACCCCGAGCCCAGCAGTGGGACAATTATGGGTTGTTGCCTTGCTTTGCTTTTATACATGGACCAGAGGAAAATTTTAAATGTGAGCCTACGATAATTTCTTAAACAACAAAGCACCTTCCAAAAAGCCAAAAAATGACGTGCATAAGTGTATCAGTGATACCTATATGAATTAAAAAAAAAATCGACAACCCTAGCCGCTATCGTAACTACTCGAATACTTTTTCTTAGGATCTCATCATCTTATTTCCTCCGTCTGTCTGAGTTGTTTGTTGCATTAAGTTGCACGATTTATTTAATAGTATTTGCAACCACGCTATTTGTTTACTAGATACTGTTTTCTTTACTGAGACGCTGAGAAACTTGGGAATTGTGCTCCAGATCTTATTAATTTGACATTATTTTTACGAGACCATTTCTTTTTGCCGGGCAGGGGCGTACAGGGTGGTTTAGTATACTGACCCCTACTTCACAGAGAATTACTTCTAAGTATTAATATTATATTAATATCTTTCCATGAAGTTAGGATTAGTAAAATGTTTGCATGCCTCATACGATGGAATGTGGAGGACATAATATCAAGATTAGACCTATTTTAAGACATTGTTATATACCCACTTTCGACCAATTAAATAAATTTGAAATTTGAAGCCTGTTTGTCCATCTTTTAATAAAACATCGTATTATAAGGTCTTATGCAGTTAGAACTTAGAAGAGTGACCACTACTTTGCTAGAAAATCTTCAATCTACAAAATCCGCTTGCACCAATACCCCGAGGTCTAAGATATAAAACTGAAACATCTCTCAGGAGCATTCATTTCATTAAAAGTTTTTCGCATTGTTTCGCATAAAACTGCAAGTATAGCTGTTTCCACATTTTCAGCAGATTACGTATAAAGTTTCGTTCGAACTTCACGTAAAGTACGAGTCGCGCTCGACCCGTCTGCCTCAACAATCTACATATTTCAGGAACTTCCCCAACTTGTTAATAGTTTTACTCAACAGCCTAATTTCTAAACAACATATTTTTAAAGTTCTGTTTCCTTACCAACAGATTTTTAGTCAAGTCAGAAAAGTTTTCAACGTTTTGAACCTGATAATTGCATAACAATAAATATCAAAATCAATACTTAATTTTTATCATATTATTT
The DNA here is from genome assembly GCA_963932265.1 of Thymelicus lineola. NCBI lineage: Eukaryota > Metazoa > Arthropoda > Insecta > Lepidoptera > Hesperiidae > Thymelicus > Thymelicus lineola. Next base: position 1,260,552 of record OZ010703.1, on the reverse strand, counting down.
TCATTTATTACATTAATGAAAATAAGTTCATACTATTTCATCTCCTTAACTACATGCTATTTAATAAAATAATTTTGAATGATTTCACTATTTGTATAACACTAGCTGACCCGGCGAAGCAACTCCCTCCTCTCCCTCTCCCTTCCCCTCTCTCTATCCTTTCCCCTCTCCCTCTTCCTCGACCTTTATGTTTCTAAGGTTACATTAGAAAAGTTAATAAGGTCGTTAAGATTTCTTAAATTTTCTAATTTTCCTGACAAGTTTCTTAATGTTTTCTTAAATAATAATCTTTTATTAATGTAACAAACACAACATAAAAGTTCTCAAGTTTTGCGCTTAAGCTGGCCAAACACGATCAAGTGTACCTACTTGTCAAGTTTGCAGTTTGACTTGATGCTGTATCCAGTCTGCATGAGATAGCTATATAGCCAGATAGCTGTGGCCATACACCGTCAAGTTTACTGGATGCCGCGTCAAGTCCGCTGCAAACTTGATAAGTATACTTGATCATGTATGGCATTTTTATGAATTTATGTACGAGTAGATTATTCTCCAACTAGTTACGAAACAATTCACTTTGAACGAAGTCAATCCGGTATACAACTACAACACATAAGCATTTATATCGACGAAGGAACAGGAAGATCGATAAGGAAAAATTGACGAAGCGACATTGAACTAACTTTACTAGAAAGCAGTTTAAAGTTGATTTTTTAGAAAATTTTTTGTATATGCCACAATATAAATTATAAAATAAGGATACCAAAACAGTAAGAATAATGTCGGTAGGAGCCAGGAGGATTACAAAAAAATATATGATTTTTTTCTAAAAATTCCAACTTTAAACTGCTCTCCTGTAAAGTTAGCTCAATGTCGCTTAGTCAATTTTTCCTTTCAAGCGCCGATATATTATGCTATGATTAGAATGCGGAAGCTCGCAACTTTTTAATTATATTTTAAATCGACGCCGCGACTTTCACCTAAACGTAGTTCATGCCAATAGTTTTAATTAAATAAATTTTGAATGTCCCATTCTTAAAAGATTGTTCTAGAAGCATCCTAAGGGTGGGCGGCTTTCGCGACACCAACTTTTAATAGCGTCTTCTTTTAAAACTTCGCAATTATTACGGAAAGTATCCATAAAGCATAATTTTCCTTTTGCGTTTTATCTTTGTCTACAAAAAACAGATTCAATTATGTTAAAAGTTGAAACTATAAAGGATAAGAATAATTTACATAACTTTTTTTGCTATCTGGGTTATCTTATATGATTTAAACTTATAATCATCGCATGTACTAAACTTTTTCGCGTAATCACGATTTTTGTATATATTTAATTTGTTAAACGAGTATATATAACTGGGTCGAAATATCGGTATAAAATACAAAAATCATAAGTATCCGTTTATATTCAAAATACCTACATAATATTTTGGTTTCTTTTATGCTATGCACTAATCTTATCTTAAATATTATAAAATAAAAATAAAATATTATAAATACTATAATGGCCTATAATTTCTGAATTCCGACAAACAGAAAAATATAACGAATACACTAAAATGTTATGAAGTGGGCAACTCTAATTTTCTATTATAATATTCAGTTTAGTAAATGCTAGACGCTTAAAAATTATACTCTGTCTATTGAAGTATAATGTCATAGAACAGACATCTCGAACAAAATGTGTGTCCCGCCGGGAGGTTCTATTTTCAAAATTGAGCCCCCGTTCTCATTGAAGATTGAAGCCACGTGGCGCCAATGCATCGGGTGTTCGTGGTGTCTGTTCTATACGCTAGTAATAATACTTCAATGACTCTGTCTGATCTAAAGGGCCTTTAAGAATGTGTTGATCACACACATGCACATAATGCCACTTTGCTTCGCTGTAAAGTCACACAAAAGAAGTGCTCAACTACGTAATTAGGGCAGATTATCATAAGCGTTGTTAACTGGGATGAATACGAGCGTGAAGTAAAACTCCATGCCACATTGATCGTTATAGCTGAAAATCTATACATAACGAATGTAATTTTATTTTATGTAATGTCATTTTATTTCACCTATTATTATTATTATTTTAAATATTTTATCTTAAATGAATTGTATTTTGTAATTTCAGTTTGTATTTGCTTGTTTATATTTTTTAAATATTTTTTGTACATGACGTTGTAATTAATGGATCTTAGTTATCTGAAATAAAAAATTAATTATTATAAGTCAATAGTAAAGAAAAAATAATAAAAAAAAATTACGTAATGAATGAAATATGCATGTTGTAAATTTTTTTACGTGGGTTATTTTATTAATGTGTATGTTCCTATGACAATGGTTTTTAAACGGTTTTATTTAGCTTACCATGTTTGAGTGGGTCAAATCTTGCAAGCCTTATTAGATTCCTTATGAAGTTGGCCTTAAGTTGAAATTTTACATATTGCTTTAGTGCTACTGAAAATGCATTTATGTAATAAACATGACCTGATACTAGTTTAGTTTGGCTTCACGCGAAGGAACGGTTAAGAGCAGTCATTTTTTTTCAGCACCGGCTAAAAATACAAAAAACATGAGTCAAGAGGCACCCGGATGGAACGAAGTTCCTTTCGATTTAAGTATTGTTTTGTTGTACAGCGCCATCTCTGTAAAACTCTGTGAACCACTTCAAAAAAAGTGTCGTCATTCGTAAGAATCAAAAAGTGTCGTAATTTTCCGTCTAGCCCCCTTTCACAACGCGCGATAAGGAAGTTCGTTCCAAAATATATAATATACAAAAATAAAAATGTTATTATACTCTTTTTTATTTATCCTTTTCGAACTATTACATTTCATTTACATACAACTACTAGATGTTGCCCGTGAATTCTTACATTTATCCCTCAGGAACAAATCTATTTCCTGTGATAAAAAGTAGCCTATGTCCTTTCCCAAGCTCTATTTTATCTCTGTACCAAATTTCATCAAAAACGGTTCAGTGGTTTAGGCGTGAAAGCGTAACGGACAGACAAAGTTACTTTCGCATTTATAATAATAATAATAGTGGCGATAGGATAGTGCATTCGTTAGTAAAATACTTCTTTACTTACCTATTACATTATGTACTAGCTGTTGCCCGCAGTTTTACATACGGAAATTATGTTTTAACTTATTCAAACTTTTATCCTGTTTTCCCGGGAAACCTTTTAATTTTCCGGGATAAAATGTTGTTTAAAATATGGCCCAGGGTATCAGTAACAACTTTACCAGTTTTCATCGAAATCCGTTCAAGGGTCTTTATGTGATGCCCGGACAGACAAACAGACACTTTGAGTTTTATTACAGTAAAGATGTATACAAACTATACTTTACGCCAAACTTCATAGCCACCTCGACACTTCATGTCAATAAAAACGAAAGAACTTGGAAGGGTCGAAAAATAGATATGTGTACTATTTCTTCTGAAGGTAGGATCTGAGTTATGAAGAAGTTGATTTAGGTTGAATATTCAAGGAATGCTTTTCAGGAGCACCTACCCGGGGTAGGCTACCCTTACATAAATATGCTTTGAACTCAAAATATTCAAAGGTTACATTATTCTGCATGTTATTTTTTGTATAAAAATATATAACAGACACGCGCTCGCACAGACACAAATTTTTCATGGTAATTTAAGTTGAAGATTACTTATTAATCTGAGTTTATGTATAAATCTACGGAAGAGCGGGACATCCTGGCACAGGTAAATTTTTTTACTTAAAAGGATGTCCCAACAACGGAACAATGTAATTGTATTCATTTTTTTCAGTAAATCATTTTTCATTTTCATTTTCATTTTTCATATAAATACTATTAACTATCATACACTTATACCACAACATTGCGGGTGGCGTCGCAAAGCTACTGAACAGATTTTCATGAAACTTTGCACGCAGATAGACCAAGATCTGAAATAACATACAGACTACTCATAATCCCGGAAGATGCGGGCAAAGCCACAGCCAGAGTGCTAGTTTACTATACATTTACAGCGATGTCTTTATAAAAAATGTCGTAGTGTCGGCCAGCCTCTCAGCAAGTTATAGCAGGAAAGCTCTCTATTAATTTCTTATCTGCGCGAGTGCCAAGACAACTTATTGTAAGCCAAAAAGCAGACGGGATGAGTGCCCACATATTTTGACACGAATTTATATATCATTGTTCTCAGAATCAGGTTATCTGTGAATTTTTTTTCCGACTTCAAAATGGAGGAGTTGGTTCTATTATAAACTCTTCTTTTGATTCTTCTTTATAGAAGATAATGGAGGAGTTTATTTCCGGCCTATACACTATTATTTTATCTTTTCTTAAAAAAGCGAAAGAATAAACTACATGTGGAACATTTTACTTGCAACTGCTGTAAAATTTTACCCATGTTTTGTAACGTTGCACGTACATAGCTAAGTTTGTCAAATTTTTTGATATCATAAAAATGTTTTCTATCTATGTTAGTAATACTTATATTACTTCCCTAACGTGACGATATTTATTTTAATAATCAAATTTTATCAATGTCATAAATAAAAGGCAACTTAAATCATAGTGGATTAATATTATAGTACATATATTCACTACGACATGGAACACGAACTGTAATTAAAACAATGGTTTCATCCTTGCAACTAGGTCGATATCAACGGGCCATTGAAATGTGTACATGTCACAAATCGTCACTAGCGCTCTGCCCCTGGCATTGCCTGCGTTTTCCGGGATTACAACGTACCCTCAGTGAAAAAAGGCATAAGATGAAAATTTCAATTTTACAAGAGAGCAAAAAAGCTGTTAAGATATCAGTTAGTAGTCAAAGGAATTTTTACATTACGATTTCTTGCACAAAACCATCAAGATTAATGATAAAAATTATAAAAAATTGAGCATATTTAATTTTGTCCCTCTTTCCAATCATTTTAATAACTATTATACTATATACAAATAAATAAAATTGGAGTGTCTGTTTGTAATATTAAAATAACAGCTTTTTGCTAAGTACATTTGGATGTATACACGGTACATATTATACCAAAACAACATTTTTTACAATTTTTGTCTGTCTGTCTGTTTGTATCGGCTAACCTCTAAAAGGGCTGCACCGATTTTGAGGGGACTTACACTGGCAGATAGCCGATGTAAAAGGAGTAACTTGGGCTACTTTTGTTTTAGAAAAAAATAGAAAATAAAATAGGTTTTTTGTTAAATACCACGCGAACGAAGTCGCGGGTAACAGCTAGTTATATCATAAAATTCAAAGTAACACGACTTATGCTTTTTTCCACTGAGGGTGGGATAAATACCCTATATCTTATTCCAGATCTCGGTCTATCTATGTGTTAAATTACATGAAAATCCGTTTAGTTTTTGCGTGAAAGATTACCTAACAAACCCTCTATTTACAGTCTTTGTGGAAGAACAAAATAAACACATAATTGCATCAAGAGTCTCTGCAGTGTATGCTTCTATTTCATTGGTAAAGGATGTTTGTTCTCTGTCAGTCGTTAACGGTTTAATTAGTAAAGACTGAATATGTTTTAGCTATAGAAAAGGAGCAATACAAGACGATTATACTGGTAAATACAAAAATAATCACCAGCTTTTTCTACGTGTATCATTTCTCTCTCGTTATTTTACATGCTTTCTTCACTAATTAGCCTTGCCTCTTATCAGGATGTATCCAAACTTGGCTTACACTCACGTTATACGTGGTTCTCCCCCCTCCCTTCTTCGCCAACACCTCCATCCATCCAAATCATGTAATGCTTTGTCTACGTGAATCATTCCTTGCTAGATATTTTACGTATTTTCATTACTAAACCTTGCTCACCAGGATGTATCCAAAGTTGGCTTGGACGCAAACACGTATGGATCCCCTTACATCAAGCAAACAATTCTAGATGAATTTAGATGATAAAAAATAACTCCCATGTGTAATAACTTCTTATCTCCAGTAAAACGGAGATAGAACGAGGATATACGTCCGATGGCCGAAAATTAAGCGTTGTTGTCACTCCAGTGGCCCGCTGGCTTACTGGTGATATAAAGTTACGCCACCGCGGTAGGGTGATTGCACCAATATTGAGACTAGTTGGAAAATAAAAAAGCTCCTTTGAACAGTACTTCCAATTTTTGAAACATGCAGTTTTCAACAGGATTAAAAAAGGAGTAATTTCTCAATTTGTGTCATTCTTGCCAGATCTCTTAAATTAAGTAAACGATGTGAGTAGTGACATTAAAACTGAGTTTATAACTAAAAGATTTTGGTAAAAATGCGTTAATTCGTTTGAATATCCTGTCGCAGCTCAGATACTAAGAGCAAAGAATTAGTTTTAAATGATCAGCAATAAGCACTACTCATTTATTTTAATCAAATAAATCATGTTAATATTGTAATTGGCGCCAAGTTCCAGGCCATTCCTGACGATGCTGCACCAAATGTAATACACAATTAACTAAGTAGAAACCAAGTACATAATATTTAATGAAACATAATATTATTTATGATGTTTTAAGTATATGTAAGTACATAAATAAAAAGTCAGTGCAGTTCAAAACTAATATAAAATATTTTTGCAAGAAATAAAAATGTGTACATTTACAAATGCTATTTCCGAAAATCTCATATATAACTAAAAATTGTAATGTCTTGTTTACCAGTTCTCATTTACGTAAAAATTCAATGATTTGGTTAGTTGAACATAAGAAAATAATTAAACCTAAAATTATATTTGCAAAAGTTACTATACAAGAAAGGTCAAACATGAGCCCTTGTACCCTAACGCCCAGTTAGAGTCGGTTGAACCCGGTCAAAATGGATTACACTCACCGAATGAACCGAGGAAATAAATCTGGATTAGCGTGAGTGCATAAGATACGTCCTGGATAAAAATGGTGCCGTAATTAATTTGACTATACGAAATACTTGGAACTCTCATCTGATAGCTCCCATAAATTTCTGAATCGCTTGATTTTTGAATATCCAAAATTTTTTAGCAATAAACCAAAAGTTAACATTACGATTTGTCAGTAACATTAAACTTAAATGTTTAAGTTATTTCTATAAGTAAAAAATTAAATATGCAAATTCCTTTCTTTCTTTTTTTGTGAATAGCATGTAATAATTGAATATGGGTCATAATCTAGAATTGCATCAGAAGCAAACTTGTTTTACAACTCATGTTAGTAATTTTGATGCCTAGCTAAGCAAAGCAAAGCAAAAGCCATAATTGTCCCACTGCTGGGCTCCTCTCACAATGTGAGGGGTTCAGGCCATAGCCTACCACGCTGGCCAAGTGTGGATTGGTAGACTTAACACACCTTTGAGAACTTTATGGAGAACTCTCCGATGTGCAGGTTTCCTCACGATGTTTTCCTTCACCGAAGCAAGTGATAATTAACTTGTAATAAGCACGTAATAATTATTTTTTGATGTACGTGCGAGGATTTGAACTTAGCCCCCGCGTTCGGGCGACCAACATTCTAACTGCTAGGCTATCACTGCCTGATGCCTAGTTGAAACATTAAAAATAAATCACGAATAATATGCATGGCATGAGTTTTTCCTAAAAATCAAACTGTGACGGATTTCCCTCAAACCAAACGATGTATTATTATGGATAAAACATTTTTCTTCTACAAGTGTCGACGGAGACATTGGAATGAAGTCAAACAGTTATTCCGGACGTGACAACGAGGCGATGTATTGATGAATCAAAAACCAATCGTTGCAACCGGTTCATTAGCTATGCATTGAAAGCTGATTTAGGGCTGGAATCCACCAAAATGGAGAGGGACAGAGACGAAGCGGAGATGTATTGTAAACAAGCAAAGAAATATCATTAGCTGCACTTAGCTGGTGAGGAGACGTGGAAGTAACGATATCTCCTTATGTCTATGTACAATATTTTACTTGAGGAGTTTCCTTTATTCCTCATGGATTCCATCATCAGAACAAAATTTTGATGAAGAAATAACCCTGGACATCTGGAAGGTACCTTTTCTAATTAAATAAGAATGTTTATTTTAATTCGGTTGATAAATATCGAAGTTTTGTACCAACTACCACGAAAATAAACCTAATAGAGATCCTCCTCATTTTGTATTATGAAGTCGGTTAAAAACCAACTTCTATAATATTTAAACACAATTTGGTGTGATATTTTCAAGGAAATCCAAGTAGTTTTTGAGTTTTGCGACCACAATCATACTTAACTATATTTCTAAATCTACGTACTTATGTACACAAAAAAGTTAATAGAATATTTTTAGTATTCTCCATCTCCAACAACCCATTTTTCCTACTTTCTCTTATTTCCAATTACTTTACTCCTACAACAAAGGGCCAAATTCATCGTCACTCGGTCCTATTGTGTGCCAATCACAGCCTATATTAGTCAATCGTTTCTACGGACAACGGACCTTAGTAAAACATCTCTGGATATAGAAACTGACTGATTCAAATAAGGAAAGAAAATACTGGGTTTATTTAAAAATTTTAAAAGAATAATCAAATTAAAACCCCCCCATAGGTTTTTACCTGTAGCGGATGGCATGGACAATCATGGCATCACAATAACACCCTGCACCCGAGTACAAATATTTACCTGTCACATAAATATCTGCCCCGGCCGGGACTCGAACACGGGACCCCTCGCGTCGCAGGCAGGGTCGCTACCAACTAGGCTACAGGGTCGTCAAATTTAAGCGATGAACCATTAACACCCCATCCATAGCAAAACTTGACTGGTTTTATAATGAGGTCTGAGCGTGAATGCGGTGCGTTGCTCCAGTGCGAATTGGTAGTGGACGTATTAGTAACTAGCAAACCGCCTAATTGATGTGAACCCTATCCCACCAAAAACATAAATGTAAAAAAGGAGAGCCAAGTTCAATACAAAAATTATTCTTGGCTGTGGGCTTCGCCACAAAAAGAATGGAGATCTTAATGAGTGCCAAGTTTTATGCAAAATCTAAATATGTATTTATAGGAACAAAATAACATTATGAACAAGTATTAAACTCTATTTCTTTGCTTTATTGGATACCTATAACAATTGCTGTTATTTAAAAAAGTGAGATCTTAAAGTAGGTTAGATTTGACTTGGCCAGTTTTTATTAGAATTAAAATGTTGAATAACTTTATAAAATCACTGATGTAATGAAAACTGGCCAAGTCAAATCTAACCTACTTTAAGATCTCACTTTTTTAAATAACAGCAACTGTTATAGATATCCAATAAAGCAAAGAAATAGAGTTTAATACTTGTTCATAATGTTATTTTGTTCCTATAAATACATATTTAGATTTTGCATAAAACTTGGCACTCATTAAGATCTCCATTCTTTTTGTGGCGAAGCCCACAGCCAAGAATAATTTTTGTATTGAACTTGGCTCTCCTTTTTTACATTTATGTTTTTGGTGGGATATCATTACTTTTTGTAAAGAAAAATATACCCTGTTCACAAATCTTAGAGACTACATTGACGTTTCATGGGTGACCAGTTTCGGGTGTAAATTAAATAGTGATGACCATAAACCGAAAAAACAACAACCCATAATTGTCCCACTGCTGGGCTCGGGGTCTCCTCTCACAATGTGAGGGGTACAGGCCATAGTCTACCACGCTGGCCAAGCGCGGATTGGTAGATTTCACACACCTTTGAGAACATTATGGGGAACTTTCAGGTGTGCAGGTTTCCTCACGATGTTTTCCTTCACCGAAGCAAGTGATAATTAACTTGTAATACGCACATAATATTAGAAAATTAGAGGTGCGTGCCAGGATTTGAACCCGGGCCCCCGCGTTCGGGAGACCAACGTTCTAACCACTAGGCTATCACTGCTTGCCTTTACGTGCTGGGCCCATAAACCAAAAAGTGAATCGGAAAAACATTAGCTTTTACGGTGAGTCGAATATTTGTATGATTATTGAAGAGTCCCTAAAACTGGTATAAAAATAAGTTTAAGCAACCATAATTATCATATATAATTATATTCATAATATATTTACCCTGATTAACTGAATTCAAAGTTTATTCTGCTTACAAGAACGAGTATTTGGTTATGGTTATGTTCGGTATATAGCTAATTTTATACTATTTAGCCGAGTACTAAATATCTAGGTAAATATGACAAACAGGTGATTCTCACACTTCTCCGCGCCCCGCCACACAGCGTAGATCTGCCTCACCGCGCATTGTTTTAATTGTGTACCAAAGTATATCAGCTTCTATGGAAAACACGCATTGTTTGTTGCGTTGAATGTGTTGTACATTACAACCAATTTCCGCGAGGGACAGCAAAGCGAAAAGTGTCCGTAAAACGCGTAAAATTACGGGTGGGGCTGCGGTGTGGTCTACAACAGCTATGTTCGAATATCTATTTGGCGGACACTAGCACCATTGATTAGGGTGGCATAACTCAGCAAACTTCACTCTGTTTACAACAGCCATGTTCATATAATAATATCTATTTGTCACACACTAGCGCCATTTAGAAATGGCCATTATTGGAACCTCTATTTTTTGTAAACAGCTGGAAACTTTTTCAACTTTCCCTTCATATGAGATGGCCCTCGTTCTACCTCAATACTCCATGCGCTGAAGTATGTCATATTGAGCCCCGCGTGCACAGAGGCCTTAGTGTGAGTTTTACGTGACATAACGGGCTCACAATGTAAATGCGAGTTGGCTAAAATTTGTATGGGACCGAAGCTTTTCTTTTCACTGCCGCTAGATGGCTCTGCTTCGGTCCCATACAAATTTTGTATGGGGACACCACTTATTTTTCGACTTTTTTTTAATTTTTTGATTTTTTCCTACGCTTACACACAATTACAAAGCTGGATTCCAAATTTCATCCTTCTAGGTTATCTGGAAGTAGGTTAGATTTAGGTACTATATGTCAGTCAGTCAGTCAGTACTAAAATTTACGACTTTTTGACCTCCATATCTTTATAACCGTTTGAGCTAGCTTCATGAAATTTGGGCTTCTACATGTCCTTATGTATATAATTAAACACACGTAGTTTTATGTGCTTACGTTAAAGAGGTTTTGAGTTATAGAAGGGTCAAAAGTGGCACCAAGTGGTTCGTGTAATATTACACTCGGCGCAGGCTAGCCAGTTCCTTTGCTTGAACTTGGCTTGACACGCTGCCGCGTGTCTAGATCGAGCGAAAATTCCAAGTTCGATTGCCCGGCAAACATTTATGCAGGAGTCGGTGATGTGTGGTTGTGTCGTCACACTCAATTACATGGTCTTTGAATACCAATAAGGATATAGGCCTCTCTTACTTGGCGCCAATCAATCTTGAGCCTACTGAATCTAACCTCCTACTATTTCTTTAAGCCCTTAGTCCTATAAGAGACTTGTGTTTCTATCCAAATTGGCCATCACTCACGGACTTCTCTTCTTCATCATCTGTACTTCAATGTGGCCTGAATTAAACAAATTGAACTGGTTATAGTGAAGTTTCACCGATCAATAGCGTCAACAAGTTCACAGATCTAGGTTACTTGCTAACAGTTTCAATTGGGCGACGGTGTCGACGTCATAGCAATCAGGTAATTGGTGCAGTTTCCGCAGATGTTAAAAATGTCTGTAATTAGAGGTAGGTAGGTAGGTAGGGTTTGGTGAACCGCTTCCTGAAATTTTTTTGCTTTTTGCACGTATTTGAAGACAGCTCAGGAAAGAAAAAATAAGACTGGTCAGGTTTTTTAATCCTATGCGAAAGTTTTAGTTTACCTTGGAAAGAAGATGTTTGGAAGAGTGTTTCCAAATGTCACTTATTTTTAACCGACTTATACATAGGTATGTTCTTTTTAACGGACTACAAAAAAAGAAAGAATATATAAGTATGCTTGAAAGAAACAAATAGTTACACGTACAAAGTTTCGTTACAAAAATAGGTACATGTATAGAGATTAGAGATACATAATCAGAGGATCATGCTAGTATTTAAAAAAGGATATTTAAAAGGAATATATAAAAAAGGGAAAAACAAAAGAACTAAAAATTAAGTTACATTTTGTTTACAAGTTTCCGAAACTTAGTTATGGTCATGCAGAACCAGTGGTTTGGGAGAAAAATGCGAATATCGTTCCACATAATTTATTGGTAGTAGGTATACTCGTTCGCATCCATAATATTCACAGTGCACTTAGCGATGCAAAGGGGACAATACACTTTTGAGTGCGGACAGGACAGACAATCATTTCCTTCGAGAACCGAGAGAAGCAAATTGCTTTTGGGACCGTCGCATACTGGTCAACTGTCGCCACTTGTCTGTCTGTATGACTGTGACGATCAAGGGCGTCGCCAGCCGATAGCCCAGGGGGGAGCAAGTTGATATGAAGAATGAGAAAAGTATGAACTGTAGGTAAAGTCGAGAGCACATGAAGCTTTTCACTTGTCGAGCCATTTTCATTTACGGCGATTGTAATAACAACGGTACAGTATCCAACGTGTAAAGCTACACAAGCTCTTAACTGTACAATTAATAAAACTTGTAAATATTACAAGTTATTACATTTATTTGAAAAATAGAATAAAAATAATTTGGGAGTTTGAATAAGTGTTTTTTTTTTTTTTTTTTGTTCAATGTATTTTTTGTAATTACCAGATTTTAATATTATAATAGTCAACAAAGATTCTTTTTTGATTTGGTTGCTTTACATTTACATTACATCTATTTTAGAATCTCTAAGGGAGGGGGGCAGCTGCCCCCCCTTGGCGACGCCCTTGCTGACAATGGTGTTGAAGCCATGGGGAATTAACGCGTAAGCAAGCATCTAAAAACAATGAATGCGTGCTAGTTTCCGCTGAGCATAGAAATGGCTTAACCAAATTGGATGCAATTTTAAGTATTTTATTTTAATAATTTTTGGATTACCCAAATGTTTTTAGTTTTTGGATTTTAGTTTTAGTTTCAATCAATAGCAAAAAATAAATCAATTTAAAAGACCTTTAAGCTAATTTCGCTTAAAAAAATTGTTACAAAAGTCCCAAAACGACCAAGAAATGGGTTTTTAGAATCTTGTCTATAAATCATGACAAAAAAGGTTCCATTTAATACTATTATTTAATAATATTCAAACTTACGAGGATTACGAGTTTCTTTTATGGAAATAGCTGGCAAACGAGCTGACGATCCACCTGATGGTAAGTGGCTATCGTCGCACATGGACATCAACAACACCAAAGGCATCACTGTTGCACTTCCAGCCAAATAAGGGTGAAAAAAAGAAAGAAAGAACTGGTTCTCAAGCCCCTAGCCAGAACATGACGAGACGTTTGGCAGCTGACTCATGCTCAAGGGTTGTACATAGCTATCCAGGCGAACCCCATGGAGAAATAATAATAGTAATAATGGTATTAATTAACAATTAAAATCAGTATTACCAATATAGCCCCTGCGATGGGCCCTATGCGGGCCAGATTTAGTCGCCTCTTACGACACCTATCCAGCGTGAGATTGGGGTTAGTATTCTAATTATTTTAAGCCGTTAAAGTTAACGGGACTTTACTATTACGCAAATATTTACGTATTATATGTATAAAATTTCAGTATGCGTCTGTCTTTACAGTTGTCCATTATGTAGTTTCGTAACGTATGCATCTAGTACTCTTAGTTCAATCACCTTTTAAGATCAGTGCACCGCTGAAGTACCTTAGTGTGTTATGGCATGCATTCCCATTACTTCCCGAAATACACGAACTAGCATATATCGTCTATCTTGCAATCGAAGTACTTACGCGTAAAATTTTACGGCTGATTCCAGAGGAAAGCTAGCTACATACACACTCATACCCCGCAGTAGGAACTGTGTCTCGAACATTGAGATACAGGAGCTGCCCTACATACGAAAAAAACGTGCATACCTACGCAACAAAACATGGCGATTTTGTTTCTACTAATGTCCAATTTGACGTGACTTTGACATTCCTTTGTCAAAGTGGGTTTTAGTAGTTAGTACCTTAGTGCCTTGGTAATAAGTCACAATTTACACTGTAGTAAAAAGATAAAACAAAATGGCGAACACGGCACACGTCTGACGTCATGAAAAATTTGACAGTATAGCGCAACTGTTGCGTATAGAGTTGGATTGTTTTTATTTCATACGTTAGACAAAGACGCCACTATGTTTATTATTTCGTCCTTTAAACTATTCCATAACTAAGTATCTATATGACATTATAACAAGTCCTTATAATATAAGCCAATGGTCTCGAACTGCATGGACAAACAAATGAAACACAAACAATCTACGTTCAAGAACTTTACGCCGAAATCTGTGACGTAGCCAATGATGTTTAAATAAATATAGATACGTTATGCCCTTACAAATCAACTGAAAAATCTGTTCCGATGTCCGCAAGGCACGCTTTATTGCTTTATCGCACGTCTTTATCGCTCTCGCTTCAAAACTACATCGCTATCTCTTTCTTCACCTGAATAAGAGTTCCCAATTGGGAACTTTTTGAGTCACACAACGCGCGCGCTTATGACATATCTGCCTCTTTTTTAATATATAATATCATTGATAATATTTTACTATTATTATTTTATTTAAATAATATTTTACTATTATTGTTTTGCAACTGACGAATGAAAAAGAACTGACCAATCAAAACGCTTTACGTCTCCCACTACAACTTCATTCGTGATATACCTAGATTTATTATAATAACACTATAGTGTCCTCATGATATTACAATGTCACTAAAACCAGGCCGTTAAATTGTAAGAAATGAAGTCGATTGACAATACCGTTTAATTATAATATCACTAGTGAAATTATAATATCACGGCTTTGACAATATACCTGCGACCTACACGGCACACTTCGAAGAAGTACTTGAAGACGGATCGCGTGACATTGAATGAATGCCTGCGCTCTATCATTGGTCGAAATTACACACTGACTCGCTGTCAGTGGCTACGAATCTAAAGGTCAACGTCAATGAGGCCTGTGATTGGTCAAAATTGTTCAGTGTCTGGATCGTGTGTACACCGTGTTACTAACGTTTATGGCAATAAAAAAAAGAAAAACATGAGAGGTGTCAAGGGACACCCGGATGGAACGAATTTCCTTTCGATTTAAGTATTGTATTGTTGTACAGCGCCTGTTCAGACTTAAGATATTTAGTTTGGTTAGTTGAGGATAGATGGCGTTAGTAAATTAATTCTGAATCACGCTATCAACTTATACTTGTAACATACATAAGTTCAAGGAAACTATTATTTTTTTTGTATTCGCTATGGATACTTAGTTTCATTTACTTTATATAGTTACGCAGTTTGTACAGCGCCATCTCTGTAAAACTTACTGAATCACTTCAAAAAAGTGTCGTCATTCGTAAAATCAAAAAGTGTCGTAATTTTCCGTCTAGCCCCCTTTCACAACGCGCGATAAGGAACTTCGTTCCAAAAAGGCACTCCGGGAGTGTCGACAGAAGTGAAAACTTGAACAATTACGTCAGGAAATATTTTATTGTGCAGGAAATACTATTAAATGAAGTGATTTTTTATTCATTACATTTTTAGTGAATGGCTGCCAACGCCTCATAAAATACATGTAAACTATTATACAATATTCTATTAATACGAACTGTAAATTAAGTAACTACACTTCTGTACTTCTCTCAGAGATGGCGCCACAGGTAGGTGTCGAATAAAATCTGGCATGTCTCGAACTGTATGATTTCATCCCATCTCAAAAATACCCTAGGCGCCTTAAGAAGTTTTGGCTTCAATAAATAAATAAATTGTGAGTGCCAGGATCACCATATTCCCCCACTACATCCATACCACAGAGATCTAACGTAACTACGAGTAATTCAACGTCACCATTAGTTAGTGACGTCATAGTTCCACTCCGCTGGTCATTATGTCAAGACTCTTACATAATTTTAATGAATCACTACATTTTCTGTTATTTGACTCAATCCTAGTTAACTTTATTCGGAGTGAAAGCCGTCAGTGGATGTATTTTTTAATAAAAGGTTTTAAACTTAGATTGAAACCCCCCTAGGGTTATAGGGGAATGTTGTATTTTTATTTGAGGAACTTTTATAATATTGTGTTATGTATCTTGATTCAGTATAAATGATAATAATGATTATAATAAATGACAATGACGCCTGTAAATAACTGCACCGCGTCCATGCTACGTAGATGAGAAGATTTTCTTTAATTTTATACAAAAAACCTCCTTTGTTATTGTACAAATGTTGTATGGTGCAAGAAGTAAATAAATATAAGAGTTGTATAAGACCTCCTTTCTGAATTTATTATCTACACAGTACATAGTAAATATGTCATAAGCAAGCAGACTGGCCATCTACTAACACGAGACCGTTAGCCAGCTATTATTATATCTATAAATAAATAAAATTGGAGTGTCTGTTTTTAATAATAAAATAATCGCTTTTTACTAAGTGCATTTTGATGTATACACGGTACATATACTAAAACAACATTTTTTTAAATTTTGTCTGTATGTCTGTTTGTTTCGGCTAATCTCTGAAATGCCTGGACCGATTTTGACGGGACTTTCACTGGCAGATAGCTGATGTAACAAGGACGAAGTTAGGCTACTTTTATTTTAGAAAAAAACGCGATACGAAGTTCGCCGGGTCAGCTAGTAAAAAATAAATTTCATCCTCCGAGCTTACAAATTCCTACCCAAATATATACGTTCACTCAAGCCGTTCTCTCATGGAAGAAGGCATAGGCACTAAAAACAACTACTCAGTCGATCGACTATCATAAAAGTGATAAATGCACAGGGGTCTATTTTCAATCTGCATATATTAGCGTAGGCTGTCACTATGGTGATATTTTTCGCATATGCATCTGGAAACCGCGAAACAAAAAGTGTGAATATTTTAACACTAATTCGGGAGTGTCTGAATATATATTATTGAACGCTGAAAGAGTAAAGTATTTGTGACAACTGTGACACTGAAATTTATAGTATCTTTGACATGAATCCAAACTATAACGTATTTTTGTCCCAAATATTATCCTAAATTCGTTGAAATGTTTCTGCGTGATTGAGTAACAAAAACAACATTAAAGAGGACAATGGCTTGTTCTTTGAAGGTCCGAAGTGCTCAAGAATTTATACCATTAGCGGTCACCCGTCTACTTGCTGGCCTTGTTAGACTTGGTTGATCACAGAATCTACGCAACCCGAGTTATGTTATGGTTGCCTGGTATGGTATATATATTTATTTCTTCTTTGTTGTCTGGAAATACATCGATGTTATCTTTGACGTACTACCATCAGGGGGATTTTTGCTCGTTTATCAGATTTTTATTTTTATTTATTTACTAGTATTTCCGCAACCAAATTCCAATCAATTTTAATTTTAGATACCTTCGCTATCAGATGACAAGTACAAAGTCTATCCATGCGTTTCGTGTCAAGATAATATTCAATTATCGATAATATC
Organism: Thymelicus lineola; assembly: GCA_963932265.1. Taxonomy (NCBI): domain Eukaryota; kingdom Metazoa; phylum Arthropoda; class Insecta; order Lepidoptera; family Hesperiidae; genus Thymelicus; species Thymelicus lineola. Next base: position 1,243,093 of record OZ010703.1, on the reverse strand, counting down.
TTTAACGAGAATCGGTTCCCTGAACGCCGGACGAGTTACGGCAGCTATACAAAGACCCGTTCCAACAGAAGAATCGCGTCATTTCTCCTCATTTGATCGCTGAACGTCTCTTTATTTACGTCTAAAGAGCTCCCTCTTTTCTTAGTTACTGATCGTCTAGGAAGCTTACTAAGTAAAACGGATTAAAGCGAGTAAGTAAAACGAATTGTTAGGTGTTTGAAGGGAAAACTTGTTTGGCACCGTTGGAATTTGAAATTCAATGAAACGAAACGACACTCAAAAGAGAGAAGCGCATAATTTAATTTTGATCGTCTATAACCAATGGTTGGTTAAAACGTTTCTAAGGATACCTGTTGTCGAATAATGATAAGTACGTACTTTAGAAGTTGCGAGGGAATAGATGAACATGGCTTTAACCCATTAATTGACTATTACTGAGCACTAGAACATACTCCACCAGACGATCCAGTGCGGATTCTTGGAGAGGTTAGAGAACGACCCAAGTGTCGGATGTTTTCTTGCCGCCCGAGGGCCTCACATGGCTTAGCGACTGTTATCTTACGATAACAACCGTGACCGATGGCTTTAAGTGCCCTCTAAAGCACAGAAGCACTCAAGAATTTTTTGCCATTAGTGGTTACCCATCCAACCACGTCGCTTAACTTTGGATTGACACAGCTTGGGCTATGAGCGCTTCCATATGAACATAGGAGCTGAAATAACCTTCGCCGTAGTTGGTGAAAATTCTTTAGCATAAATCACACTTCATTATTAATGAAATAATATAACCCTTATAAAGAGACACAGGACTTGTACAGAATTAAATTTCTGCGAATACTCAACGGGTAAACATTTTAATACGACGTCAATTACGTACTTGATGGCCGACAATTTACCATTAAAATGTTTACCCTTGTTCGCATTGTGCGCTAATAAGCCACTCTGTATTTATTACATTTCACTTTTCATTGGAATTTACTTCAACCCCTTAATGGTCCACAGGGCACGAATCTCTTAATTTAGGCCTAAAGTATCCACCACGCTGCTCCAGAAGGATAGGTGGAATCTTTGGGATTCATTTTATTTTGTAATTATCTTTTAACTTAGCCGTGATCACGATTCATTCTGAATTGAAATACCGCGTCAAAATACACTTAGTGAGTACTGAGTACCCACATAGTGTTTCAAAATTTTTACAGCAGAAACATCACGCAGAAAGCATATTCATCAGATAAGTAAATGAAAAAAGTATGTTTATTTATTTATTTATTTAAGGCACGCCAACTAGGTACATAAAATACATTATTATGATACACACCAAAACTTTTATTATATGTACTTAAATTAAAGGCATGCACAACATTTACATAAGTGTCACAATCTGTCAGCACTAGGATACTTTCTGAATTCAGGCAAAGAACAGAAAAAATTATTAGTAAACTAAGTACATTTAAAAGCAAAATAAATAATAATAATAAAAACTAACTGAACGAACTTTCATGGAATAGCAGTGTTGTCGTAAAGCACATTATGAACTTTTCTCTTAAATTTTCCAATGGAGTCGGTAAATATGTTCAAAGACTATATCAATAACAAGGCCTTAAAAAATCTAAAAAAATATTCAGTGTACAAATTTTGCTCTGCCCAGACTTACTTATTACAATTTTATTATTATATTAGTAATCTTACTGAAGTAAGACTTCTTTAGGCGCGACTTGAAAGTAACTCAGATTATTTTTCGGACGGAAGTATTCGGACGGAAATGAACGCTGTAGTCTGTTGGCACCGAGTTAGAGGGAACACCGATGCAGGTAGTTTGTTCCACAGTTTACACGTGCGAGGTAGAAAATGACGTGAGAACCGAACTGTGGATGCCGCCATGTATCCAGGTAGTGTTGGTGGAACCTGGTACGTGATGTGCGGTGACGAAAATTAACTGCAGGTATTAAGCCAAACAGTTCTTCAGAACATTCCCCATTATACAGACGGTAGAATATGCAAGGAGAGCCTACATCTCTCCTCAACTCAAGCGATTCTAATCCGTCTGTAAGCTTGGGATCGTCGACAAGACGAATAGCTCGCCGTTGAATTCGGTTGAACGGATCTACTTGGCCAGCTGGGGCTCCGGCCCAAAGGTGGGAACAGTACTCCATGTGTGGTTGAATTTGCGCCTTATAGAGCATCAACCTGCGCTTAGGCGTGAAGTACTGCTTAGCTCTATTGAGCACATTGCACATTGCACACATTATTAATTGCACATTGAGACTTGTTTTCTTTAACGTTTTTTATCATTATTATTTTATTACCATCGTATGCTCGCTTGTTGTCTCTTTACATAACAAAATATATCGACTATTCCAACTAAGTCCAGTCCATGTTTACTAAAACAATACATAATATTGTTTCTGTCACATCACAAATATCGGACGCTTTTTTAACTAAAATGTAGTTTTCAGTTAAAGGTTTTTTCGTTTATTTTTACATATTTTTAGTGTAATTTGTTCATTGGAACCCTTTCATTCGTTTCAGTTCGGCCCGGTAAAAATAGCACGAACCCAAAATATATTTCCAGTCCCAATAGCACTAAGCTATAATAGCTGTGTTAAATGATTTATTCACTTATAAATTGCGTTGCAACGTTTTCGTTCCACATTTTAGATCGTATAGATTTATATGGACTTTATATTATACGGAATTGTATTAAACTGGTGGACCTACTCAAGGTTAGTTTTTTACGTGAATAGAATAATAGTGAATAGATGGAAAGGTTTGTGAATAGTCAATACCTACAAAAAAAATTGATGACTCTTTACCATAATAATGAATAATATGTTGACGGATAAAATATTATAAAATAACCATAACTATGACATCTTTATCTAATAAATTTTATTATTAAACGCTTTTATTTAGCTTCACTTCGGAGCATCAAAGCATCAAATCGATCAAAATGCTACTCTATTTACACGGCAATAAGGTTTATATTTAGCTTCACTTCGGAGGATCAAATCTTGTAACGTTAATAATGAAAATTGATGAAATTTGGCAGACATGTGTATTTCCGATGACAATACACGAAAATCAAAAAAAAAATTGAAATAAAAGCGTTTAAAAAAAAAATTTTTTTTGGATTCAACTTATTTTTTATTGTAATTGTGTAGTGTTATATGGTGTAAATTGTAATTAATATGCATATTTTAATGTTAATTGTGTTTATAAATTTACATGGATCAATTGTAATTTCGAAATATAGACCAAAGTAAATTTAAGCATTATTATTTTACTATTTTGTTATATCAGTTTCAATCATATTAAGTATTATAATATTGTTTATAGTGTTGTAATTTAAACTGTATATGTATATGTAATTTCGAAAATTAATGTATGCTTTGCTTTGCTTTGCTATACACAGTGAATATTACATTTGAGGTATAATTTAACATAATCAATATGAATTATAATAATAATCTAATTGAATGCATGGTGTGTTCACCTATAATTGCGGGAACACGAATTTTAGACTTAAGTTAGCTAGATACCGAGAAATAATTCTATAAATAAATATTTCTAAAGTAATATTAAAAATTAGTAACAAAAGTGTTAATTTTCATATCCAACAATTATTATCACCTATATCTAATTGGACAGCAAAAATATCACAGTACAAATGGCGACTAAGCTCGCTAATAATTTAATTACAAAATATTTTCTTGATGAAATTATAGTTCGAAGTGCCTAATTCTCAGACACCTGCAACATCTCCCGAACAAAATGTAATAAAAATGTAATGCGATTTTATTAGATTTTGTTGTAATGTGATTTATTATTATTATTGAAGTTATTTTATTGAATCAAAATAAGAGAATTTATTTATTTTGCTTGTCCAGGAGCTTTAATACTACATAATTTTTGCAAAAAATATATAATCAAGATCCTTTCCTGTAATTTATCCCTATCGTATGTTCAATCAATATAAGACAAGCGAATATTCCCTATCATTTACACCGTGTCGTTCAGCTGAATCAATTATTGTGGCTTCAACCCATTAATGGCCCACTAGTGAGCACGGGTCTCTCCTCTTGAGGAGGCCTAGAGCATACTCCACCACGCTACTCCAGTGCGGATTGGTGGAGGATCAATTATTGTACTTGATTAAAAAAGAGATAAGTAATACTATCTATCTTTTGCACATAACGTGTTGTTTAGTCAACCCATCACAATAAGCAGGAAAATGGCGACGAGAACTATCGAGTTCTCAGGATCCTGGTAAGTTATTGGAACGAAGTTCCTTATCGCGCGTTGTGAAAGGGGGCTAGACGGAAAATTTTCTTACGACACTTTTTGATTCTTACGAATGACGACACTTTTTTTGAAGTGATTCAGAGAGTTTTACAGAGATGGCGCTGTACAACTTTCTGGATCACGCTAGCGTAAATGCTAGCGTACGTAACTGTAAAACTTTCTGAATCACTTCAAAAAACAATACTTAAATCGAAAGGAACTTCGTCCCATCCGGGTGTCCCTTGACACCTCTCATGTTTTTTTAATAACTAAATATTTTTGTTCAATATTCTAAAGCGATGTTATATTATCATATTAATTTGTTACTCTTTGTACAAGATAATTTTCAATTTTCTGTCGCTGCACCAATGGTAAAAAGTGTAACCTTTTTACTACGAAACGGTGATGCGGTATGGTAACCATTACGCCACATGGATCGTTAAATGTAGGTGTATCGCCACCGCGTTGTTATATTTACAATTTATATGATTACCCCTAACACTGCGCCCTACGTGAGCGATCAAGAAGAAGCGACGCGGAAACAACAAGCAGTCGAAATGTATTGAAGTGTCTACGTTACCGAACGCACGTAACGCAGGACTGAGGCCTTTACGTGTTCTTACTTGTTCTACGTGACATAACGGGCTCGCAACGTGAATGTGAGTTGGATATGTATGGGACCAAAGCTTTTCTTTTCACTGCCGCTAGATGGCTCTGCTTCGGTCCCATACTTTTAGCCAACTCGCATTTACGTTGCGAGCCCATTATATATATCACGTAAAACTCGCACTAAGCACACTTGTCCATTTTGACCTATTCACCAACAGTTATCAGCTCAATTTCCGACCATACCACAAACCGTTGCTTAAATCGGTCGGTCATACATTGACACGGGTCAAGTTAGCATGACATTAAAAGGCTCTTATTAATTTCCTCTATCAATCATTAATCTGTACAAATCTGTGGATGTTCAAAAATAAAAGCAATTCATGTTATTGTCTCCAAAAGACCCACGTTCATGGAAAATGGGTCACGTTTTCTCGTTTACTCATTTTTGAAAATGTGTTTCGGCCTTTTATTATTTGTATGAGAAAAGGATGCATGCCCTTTTAGCTTGAGGGCGATTCATAAATGTAATTAAGTTGAAGAGGGTCAATAAAAATAGGAAGGCATCCACTAAACAATGGGTCACAATCCAAGTTCTATCTTGGTGGTGGTGGTGATCCATACGCGAAGTTGACCAATTATCATCCTAATCTATCGTCATCTTATAACAGCGCTTTGCCCACGACTTGAGTACTCCATATCTTATTCCAATTCATCTCTGTCTCTGGTATATCTGTGTCCTTTTCATGAGAAAATCCCTTTAGAAATTTTCCCTGACAGAGTAATAAATAAACATCCTTAAAAACTTTCAACCGCCAAACGACTCGTCGTGTTCCGGCTGGGGGCCTGAGAGCCAGTTCTTTTTTCTTCTCTCTTTCTTGGCCGGCAACGCATCAGTGATGCCTTTGGTGTTGCTGATATTCATGGGCGCCGATAGCCATTTACATGACATGGATCATCAGCTCGTTTGCCGGCTAATTCCATAAAAAAGTACCAAGCACGTAATCATTTGAATATTTATATCTGTGAAAGTTTCACGCTTCACGTGGAAATGCAAGACTTTAAAGGGTCACAAACATCCATATAACATATCCTCATACACAATCTTTCACATTTATAATATTAGTAAGAAGTAGGATCAGGTTTATTGTTTAAATAACCCTAAACGATTATTCGGAAACACCATCAGATTCATGTCTACGATACGATGAGCTTGGGGATATTTTTTACAATTTGATTAATGAAAGTTAGGCGGAAGCGTTGCTGATAATATCTGAAGCACGTTTCACAACTTGCCCGAAGCGGCCAATATTAATCTTATTAATACTAGATTATCGTAGTAAACATTAATATTCAAACCAAAATATTTAACACGACTTAGTTTAGGTAATTTAATGTTGGTAACGTTATACACGCTTATCGATAATTCAATTAGTATTTTGCGTTACTATGTTTCAAATGTGATTAAAAGTGTTTATAAATAGTTCCTAATTAAATAGCAAGTTCGTAATTAAGTGCACAATGCTTTTAGTGAAATATTTTAACATTTTAGTTATTTAATCAATCCATTAGAATCAAAACCACAGGAAACAAAACGATATTTGATATAGGTTCAAAAACTTGCTTAACAAACTTTCCACTTTTTTTTAAACAACAACTTTTTTATTTTTAAATACAAACGATAATACTCATGTAAAAATACTTTTTATTCAACAAATATCTGTAAAATTTGAATTTTCATGACTGTGAAGGTTTCACGCTTCACGCGGAAATGCAAGATTTTATTCCTAAGTGTTCTCAATAAAAGTATGCAGATTCCGTAAAAAGGTTTGGAAAAAAAACGCTTAGTGCTTAGATTTTGAAAGCAAGTCTTTACCGCAACAGAGAATAAGGGTTTTACTTAGTGGTTTACCTTCCGAGACTATCGTCACTTACCATCAAAAGGGATGGTAGTTAAATGGTAGCTTAGCTTATTATAATTAACAAAAAAGAAAAAATTATAAAAAAGAAGTCTATAATCTAAAATTTTAACAAAAAATAACCGACTTCAAATGAAGTATATCCAATAAAAAAATCATCGAAATCGGTTGGTGTGATATTGAGTTATTCATCCATTTATCGTGCACATACTTTATGCAAATTTAAGACTTATATGCTTTTGACATGGATGCCATTGTCAGATCTCGCTCAAACTTAAAAAATAATACAGTCGAATTGAGAACCTCCTCCTTTTTTTGAAGTCGGTTAATAAAGGGTGCTTATTATCCTATAAAATGCGGACAAAACCGCAGGCAGAGAGCTAGTTTATTTATAATTGAGATGCACTGTATGCTGTGGTATGCTTTGCCTATACCACGCTAAAGTGCAGATTGAAATCTCACTACCAAAACATATGACAGGAATTTTATCTATAAGCTTTTGACTGCTATCGCATTAAAATGCAGAATGCAAGGCTTTGCATTCTTCAATAAAAGAGTGAAGAGGCTTTTATTAAGTTAGTGCGTTCTTATTTTAAGTAAAAAAAATTATGTTCATGTCGTAGAATCAAAAAATGGCGTCACATAATTTTTTTGATAAATTACATAAATTATTATAAATGTAATATAAATTATGTAAGTATATTAATTAAGATTGTGATATTAATAAATTGATATATTAATTATTATTCTATTCTGTATTATCAGAATTAAGCACTGAGTGATTATTAAAAATATATCTAATAGTGACGTCATTAAATGCATCATTAAACACCAACACGAATAGATCATTTTTAGGGTTCCTAAGTAAAATCGGAACCCTTATAGTTTCGTCATGTCCGTCCGTCCGTCTGTCCGTCTGTCCGTCCGTCTATCTGTCTGCGAAATATTTGGCTTTAAAGTGCTAATTTTGGTTATAATCAAGTGCCATTGCCGGCTAAATGATTGGAGTTGAACAAGTGAAAAATTTTTCAAAAATAGGTTATATGATGAATTTACAAGGAAAACAATCACGGCTATGTTATCAAGTAGTTAATGAGGAATAGTCGATAAACTTACTACTCCGAAACTATATGTAGGTACATTGCGCGTGGCCTGACAAGCACTTGTCAGGTTTTTAATAAAAGATAATATCGTGGAATGAATAAAATACGCCTGACAAAAAAAAATGCCTGAGAAACATTTCTGTAGGCAAATGAAGCAGCGGGAGCAACGGTGCTACTGAAGAATATTAATTTTTATTTCTCTAGATTTCTATTTAATAAAATTTTCGTTTTGTCATAAATGTACTTGAGTTATTTCAATCACAAATTAAGATATACATTTATTATTTCTCTTTCTCTTTCACCAGTATTCTTATTTACATTGTAATTACTATATTCATAAATACGTAATTACATTATTTATTATTATATTCAGTAATAATACGTAATTAAGTATGAAAGACAGTTAATTGTATTAGCTAGGATTCCACAGCCATACTATTTCAGCTTATATTCACGAAGAAAGTTGAAACACGATTTCATTAGCAAGGTTTTAGATAAATATAATAACTTAATAATAATTTCACATAATGACACAGTAATTTTTAAATATTTGACCATTAAAAGACGTTTCATATGAGTTGTAGGTAACACAATAGATCACGAAAAACTAACGGAAGTTCCTATGAATCGAATAATATTAATCAAAAAGAGAAGAAAATAAATAAAACCCAAATAAGAATAAGAAAAGGCACGCAATGTGACATTCCAGATCCATTTACAGGATCTCTCTGAAATATTTACGCGAAAATAACCTAGAATCTCTAGATGCCCGGACGTTTGATCGTCCTAAAGTCGTAATCCAACAATGGTTAGGTTAAGTAAATTACTTACGGTTATGTTGGTTCTCGGCGACACACAGGCCACACATTACCACGTTTAGGACACTGTATTTATCACTGTGCACATTATTTTAATAATTTCACGATATCGGTAGCGTTTGGCCGGGACGTGCGCTCAGTTCGGCGGCGCGAAAAGTACTAACCACTCCAGTGTAAGATGACTGGGTGGCTGCATTAGGGAACCAAATTCCCGGACAGGGTGGCAAGCAGAAAACGTTCAGAGTTTTCCCTGGAAAGAATATCTTTTCAGGGAAATATACTAACGAATAAGAACGGGGTTTGAACAAGAGTTTTTGACTACCGCTAGAGCCACCTAGGTTTTGTGAGTCTATGAGATACTCAAATGAATCACTTACCCCATGGTGCAGTGTCTGTTTTTAATATATCTTAACTCCGTCCCCTTTTAATATCATGATTGGCATATATTTTTAATCCCTGACAAAAAATAGGGGTGTTATAAGTTTCACATGTCTGTGGATCCGTATGTCTGTCTGTGGCATCGTAGATCCCAAATGGATTATTACCCGACTACAGCGAAATCAAAACAAGGGTTTTTATTTCAGCCCGCATGTTTGTATGTCATTTGTTCTCGCAGAAGCCCAAAACTACTTCCTTCTTCTTACTTGTAATATTAAAAATGTGAAAGTTTGTGAGTGAGCATGTACGAATGTTTGTTAATTTTTCACGCAAAAACTATTGAACGGTTTCATGAAAATAAACATACAGATAGACCATCTGAAGACACATATAGGGTACATACTGTCCCAGAAAACGCGGGGAAAACCGCGGGCAGAGCACTAGTTTATTATAAATCGGCAAATTAATTAAGTACCTATCATTAGTAGCGTTTTGATTATCCGCTGATTATGATTATGTGACGTCATCTTCTAGATAAAACCCGTAAATTTTAAAACATATTTTACTCGACTGCCAGTAAGGGTTTTTGCGCGTATCTTGTATGTATGATATTCCTTACATGTACATGTTACATACATTCATTAGATATTTCATGTAATATTTTTAGTCCCTCATATCTTCCAAACCGCTCGACTGATTTACATAATTAAGATATCGTAAGATGCGTCTTGACATCCCAAGTGTTCTCAGATAAGTAAAATGTAATGAAATAAGTAACATTTGAATAATTTAGTTTAAGATATTTTAGTTTTATACATTAGGTAACAATTAATACATAAATAAATAAATTTATAGTAAAATTATAAAAAATACTCGTGGTGGCTGCGAGATGCCATTGTTTGAAATATCAAACAAAAAATAAAAATGAATCGAATGCTGCAATATGGATATTAAATTAAAAAGCTCATCATAAGGATTTCATAAAGGTATATCATGTTTTTTTTGCAGTTGGGTTTTTGATTTTTTTTTATTTGTGTCAGCTTGAAAGGTGCCAATCGTGTTGTGCTTTTTAAAGTTCTATCTTTTTACGAAGCAAAAATAAATAATCGATGTGTGTAGGTGAAAATAAATTTCTATTGTCCCAAGGCATTACGTCGTAACCATCTTCTTTTTTTATTTATTTATTTATTTCACTCTTTATTGTTAACCTAAAAAACTAGATAACAATGGGCGGACTTAATGCCTAATATGGCATTCTCCACCAGTCACCCTGGGTGATAGTTAAAATTTGCGGTAGGTGCTAAAAGAAATATATAGATACATACTTTTATACTTTTTTACTTTTTTTTTGTTTTTGTTTTTTGTTTGCAATTTGTCGGAGATATGGTGCCTAAACCTTGTGTGAGTTGTGTGCTATGTTACAGGTTCCGCCTTAGTTTAGGCACCCTTCAACAAATTACAAAAAAAGAACATTGTTACGACGTAATGTGGAAAGTAGATTATACCCGTAGATTGTAACCCTATGCCGTGGGACAATAGAAATTGATAATGGTAGGAAGTATGTAAGAGTAATAATATATGTATATAGTATTCCAATACACATAATTTCTACACCTATATGAACTAAGATATGTTTACATACTTTTATTTTAGGTATTCATTTTATTTATATGCCATAACATGTGTTAGGTACATAGGTGTTAGAAAAACATTTATACAATTGTTATCAGTATGACCTTGACACAGCAAACATGTCATGTGAGTTGCGAGTGTATATTTTACATATAGTTTAGTTAAATGTTATTTATTTAAGTACATAATTTTGGTATTTTTAACGCTTCACACTCATAGCCCCACACTAGGATTTCCTGTATTGTGGGTGCCATGGACAACACACAAGACAAGAACATAGACCGAGAACAGAAATTCAAACTCATCATTCGATCATCTTCTCCGCCTCGCTGGGAATCGAACCCAGGACCCTCGGTACGGCGATCAGGCATGTTAACCATTGCGCCACGCGAGTCGTCCACAGATAATAGTCACAATTTTGATATTAAATTATACAAATATGTACCTATCATATTTCTCTAGAATCCCTCTAGCAACATCAAGAATATTTCTGTAAGTACATTTGAAATTATTGCGCTCAACACACTTTAATGTAGGTATTATTACAACATATTAAATTTAATGCTATCCAACGTTCCACTCTACAGAGCCATGGGATTTTAAACGCATCATTACCATAACAGGGAGGGGTGCTTCCCTAAAATGGCATCTCTCTTCGAAAAGGCGGGAAATGGCGACAAGTGGCGGCGCCACGCGGTTGCACGCGTAAACTTTACGGCACTAAACGAATTAGGATACTGTTTTAAACCTACGTCAACTTCAGGAAACTTTTACGGTTACTGTAACCTATTTATCTATTACTGCGAGTAACGATCCGTTTCTTTTTTGTTACCTACTTATTCTTCTTAAGTATCTCAAAACGATAAATTATGGTATGATTTCGAAATAGATATAGATTCCTGGTACCAAACGCTTAACAAGTTTTCTACGTGTTGGAAATTTCGTAGCGGCTAAAATATCGTATTGGGTTATTTTATGTTTTCCTACTTCTCAGTAAAAGAAAGGTAATTATAACTAATTAAAATAAGAATTGAACTAATTGTTACCATGCCGGGTCACCGCCGATCAAATAACCGATAAATTCAAATATTTCATTCAAATATTTCATTCAAATATTGATTTGAATATATAGAAAGGCCAAGAAATGTTGTAGTTTACTAGATCAAGTACTTCTTTATTTAGAACTATTCTGGTTGGAACCTGTTTTACATTTGGTAATGTGAATTTATACATTTCATTTTTCTAGCGTTTAACATTAGATTACATTTGAACCATTGTAGTACTTGGGAAAGAGTATTATTTACATTTTGAAAACATTTTTTTCTTCTATCCACTTTAAAACTAGGGTAGTATCATTTGCAAACAATAATATTTCACACAAGTTCTTAGTGAAATAAGGAAGATCATTAATATACAGGGTGGAAATAAAAGACGGTAGTTTGAGGAAAAGTACCTTGAATATTGATGATAGCGAATTTTACTGAAAAGAAACATTCTTTTATTTTCAAAAATAAGTAAAACTGCATTCAAAGATTTTTGAAAAATCACCCGCTTGAGCCAGGAATCAAACCGATGAAATGTGAAAAATAAAGCATCCTGTATTTTATGATACCAATCGAAAGGGTCATTCATAAGGGCCTTATCACACTGGTGGTTTGCGAGCGACGTCTTCGCTGCGCACAGGCGGCGTGTTCGCTGCGCGCCCGTTTCGCTTTCAAAACGCTCGCAAACCGCCAGTGTGATAAGGCCCTAAGATCAATTTCTTTAAAGCAACATAGTAGCAACGCAACATAGGAGTACATCCCAAGCATCATAAATATATTTAAGTAGAGTGTAACATTATTTATTTAAAAAGGTCTTGAAATGTCAAACCTCCTCACAGTTGTAGTTTTCATATCGCATCATAGATGTTATTGTATCTATTCACGAGCAGTGGATCAAGTTGGATCATGTAGTGCGTTGGATCGCGCCCAACTTCGGAACTTCCGATCTGATAGGATTCAAACTTTGATTTAACTTTAATGTGGAATGCATAATAGATCACTTCGCATCGCATTATACGTTATTATTAAAACCTGTAGTAGAGTGGATACTCGTATCACTAGAACTGGTGTTTATTAAATGAGGAAATGGGTGAATATCAGAACATCCAATTTTGGTGACACTGATTTTCAATTTTGGTGGGTACTTTCGATTTTGGTGGGCGATTTTAAATTCTGCTGAACACAGTAGATTTTGAACTTAAATATCTCAAAAAGTTATCGAGATATTCAGACCTCTTGAAGATCCTTCTAGCTTAGACTTTTCATTCTTATACCAGGTCCTTATTTTTCACTAAAACTGAAGAGAAAATTTCGCCACCAAAATTGAAAAAAAAATGCTCGTTTCTGATATTCACCCAAATATTGAATGTAATGTTAACGTGCGTAACTACGTTAATAGTTACGCACGGGCCTAGCGCTTTGAACGTTTATTTTCCAGTACGTGGAGACTCAAGTTTGAATCCTGCACGCTTCTCTAACTTTCAAAGAGTGCAAGTGACACTTGCAAATCTCAAAGTTTCTACGTTCTCAAAGGTATGTGAAGAGTGCCAATCAGCACCTGACCAGACGGTAAACTATGGCCTATACCACATTGTGAGAGGAGCTCAGCAGTGGGACAGTTATGGGTTGTGTTGTGTTATATATATTGTAAATATACAAAAGGACTGATGGTATGTAAATTATCTTTCTGATTGTTGTCTAGAAGTAATCGCGGTTGCAATAAGCAATGCAACCAACGATTATTAACCGATTTCAAAAAGAAGGAGGTTCTCAATTCGGTTGTAATTTTTTAATGTTTATTACATCAGAGCTCTGTTATTTTTTTTGTGTAAAATTGTATGTTTGAATCTACCAAATGTAGTTTTTAAGAGAAGAGTGCTTGGACATGAGTTTGGGTAGTGTTTAACGAAATTTAAAACTGAATTGACATTTAATTATACGAGTATAAAACCAAGTAACTAACATGTATAGCTCTGTATATACAGTAATGAATAATAAAAGCTTATTTATTTCATTTTATTTCAGTTGCTAATGTGTGTACGCCAAAATTGCATTTGAAAACCATTTTAAAGTTTTGAGTGCTTTATACTGAAAACAAACAAGACAATATTAAGTTAACAAAGAGCGGTTTGTTTGTACGTTTCTGTTGCTTCCATAGAGTATACAAATAACAGAAATGTCAGGTGAACTTAAGGAGAAATTGAGCACATATCAATTTTTTTGTGTGCATTTCGCTTCCAAAAACACACAAACTCCTGAAAAAGTACAAATTATGTTAGTCAATTCGTCAACTAAACTTTATAGTATAAAGATTCGTATAAAGCTTATAACAGCTTTCAAAATACATATTTAAAACTAGGAAAACCATATTATTTAAAAAAATTATTGCCAAATATCCAAACTTACCTAGTACTGCCCTCTATGTCACTTAAAAGAGACTATGGAAGAAAATCTTAAAACAAACTAATTTCAAAGTTATATATCTAATCAATAATATATTTTCGTTGACATTCTTTACCAGAAAGTCTATTCATTAACTCTGTGAATAAAACTAAAATTTTACAACATACCTTAATGTTTTTGAAACTCCATTACATTGCATGCAGTTTCCAACATTCAAAGGCTTTGTGAAATTTGTGTGGATGTGTTTTTACAGTTGGATCTCTAGAGTGTGCGGGTTTCATTTACGGAAAAAGCCGGAAAACGAGCTGACGGTCCACACCAAAGGCATCACTGATGCATTGCCGACCGAAAAAGAAAAAAAACAGAAAGAAAGAAATTTTAATCATCGTTTAGAATTAAAATTAAAAAAAACCCCAACAGCTTTATTTAGACTTAACATAGCTAAGAACACTCTCTATTGAGTCACCTTTCATAAAAAAAAATTAGATCAAAATCGATTCATCCGTTTGGGAGCTACGATGCCATAGACAGACATACAGATACACAGATACACAGACACCTCAAACTTATAACACTCCTCTTTTTTCATCGGGGGTTAGTAAAATTGTCCACAAGTTTTTTCTACTTTTCGAATAACTTCCAAAATAGGAAAGGATTCTTAATTTGATTGTATTTTTTATGCTCGTTAGCTCCGACATTTATCAATCAATCTGTAAAATTATTTTTTATTTTAAAGAAAATACTTCCAGATAATTCTCATGGCTTCAACCCATTAATGGCCCACCATTGGGCACGAGTCTCTCCTCTTTGAGGAAGCCTAGAGCATACTCGCTGCTCCAGTGCGGATTGGTGGAGGGGTTAGTGGCCAACCCGAGTGTCGGAAGTTTTCAAACCGCCCGAGGGCCTCTACGTGACATGGCTTAACGACAATTATCTTATAATAAAAGCGGCCAAGTGCGAGTCGGATTCACCCATGAAGGGTTCCGTAGCAGAAAATAACATAATATAAAAGTTCTTGTAGTTCGTTGTAACTTTGATCGATTTGAGTTGATTGAATGAAAGGTAAATTACGGTGTACGATTTATGACGTATTAGAAAAACTACTTACTAGATCTCGTTCAAACCAATTTTTGGTGGAAGTTTGCATGGTAATGTACATCATATATTTTTTTAGTTCTATCATTCTCTTTTTTTAGAAGTTACAGGGGATACATTTTACCAATTTGGAAGTGTCTCTCGCGCAAACTATTCAGTTTAGAAAAAAATGATATTAGAAACCTCATTATCATTTTTGAAGACCTATCCATAGATACCCCACACGTATGGTATGATGAAAAAAAATTTTGAGTTTCAGTTCTAAGTATGGTACCAAGTTTCAACAGTATAGTTCTTATAATTTGGGAAAAAGTGGCTGTGACATACGGACGGACAGGCAGACAGATAGACATGACGAATCCATAAGGGTTCCGTTTTTTGCTATTTGGCTACGGAACCATCCAACTACTGACCGCGCCGGCTGTTGCTTAACTTTGTCGATCACTTAGGATCGACGCAAGCCGCCGGTCTATGAGCGATTAATATATTTTATTCCCGTAGTTATAAAAATTCTGATCCATGAGAAGTTGAGAGAGCTAACAAGGCGATTTTTATATTTTAGCAATATTTTTGTGGTACTCATTGAACGCTATTTTTTATTGTTAAAGCAACGTTATAAATTATTTTTTACTGACGAGCATAACTAGTTTTTCCCGTATATAAATGGACCGATGTTAAAAGCGTTAAACATTTTTTTGTTGCAGCTTATGTGAGATTTGCTCACACAACTTAAAAGCGGCTTGAGTGAAATTTGCAGACTTGCAGTTGTATAGAATAGACCGCAAAATTTTGACTTTGTTACGAATACTATGGTACTCAGATATTACTTCTGGGCTTTCTCTTTCATTGTGAAGGAAGAAATATTTTCAGAATGCTTCACAACACTTACAAGTATATAAACCCGTAGAACAAAAAATAACCGCAATTTTTTAAACTTTCCGCTCTTAATATAATTTTTTTTACATATATGTTTTATCTTACCTTTTTATATGATATAAAACATATTTAGCTTTAAAGAAGTCCAAAATAATATATTTATAAATAAGGCCGAAAATCGTAGTCATAACAAGTGTAACCCTTTCTTCCGATATCATATGGACTATCAAAAAAGAACATTGGCAAAGTTCACTTGATATCCGTTTTTGTCCGCTTACCCTTCAACATTCCGGACAATGAATATCCGAAACAAAAAATATTTAATATCCATCGTGCAGAAAAATATTCAAATAAAGCTTGCTTCTATTATTCATTACTAGTTTGTGTCTTTATTACTTGCGCTAAATAATGTACTGTCTAAGTTACTTAACTTATAGCTCTAGTGATGTGTTTGTTTTCCCTTGCCTCAGTTTGATCTCTGAGTAACATGATCATTGAATGTTTGTTTTCTGATATTGGTTCAAAGGTAGCTTCAAGATAATCAAGGTGTGGAACTTGGTGACCGCTATAACTAGATATTGAGTGACAGAGCCTTGTAAATTGGTCCGCAAATGGCCCATTTGATAGGGAGGTTGGCATAGACATTAGACGTACTATTAAGACATATCGAAAAAGTGAGTTGAGATCGAATTTGCTCCTTACTGTCACTGCCACCTTCATGACACTTCTATTTTTTCCATCTCCAATGGTTGGAACGTGATAATTAAACTTAAAACCGTTCTAAATCAGTTCGTATAAAAATAAGGCTCATTGTAAATAAGAAAATGTTATTTTCGTGAAACTATAAAATAATTTCCTGTGTTATTTAAATGCGTATTAGCCTCGTCTGAACGACGCGATAGTTATTTTCTAAAATGCAAAATTTTCAGTGTAGTCGACCGTATTTCTTTAATCATAAAAGCTAAAATGGCGAGGTGCCCGGGATATTCGCACGCGAACCGAAAGGTTTTTTAGCCCTGACCTGTTTTGTTCATTTGTTGAATAGGCTTAGGGTTGTCAAGTGTTTGTGACATAATAATGTGACGAAAGGTTGAAAGGGTAAAGTGTCTTTAGAAACACGTGGTAGGATTGTTAATGAGCATAATTTTATTATATTTTATTCATAGTCTTTACTAGGAAAATTATAAATTATTCTGGTACTTAGCAGACTGCTATTGACAACCATTTTGGTAAACTTTATAATGTTAAAATAATATATTGGTTGTACAAAAAATGAAGAAACATAGTTAATCATGTAGTTCTAGTATCAAAATGTAATGATGATTGTGATTTTGGAATTTGACGATTATCTGTGACGTCGCAGAGAAAGTGAAGTTCGAAGTTCGAACCAGTCTCGTTGTAACGTTTCGACAAATAGAGCGTCAAATTGTACTGTAAGCATACTCCCCGCTCCACTACGCCGACATACAAATCGTCTCAATTGAAAAGCACGAGAAACTGGTGTTGTTGGCACTATTGTATTGGCAGTTTGAAATACGTTATTTTTATTCAAATTCTTTGAATAATGCGTTAAGAATTTATAACAGTAGCCTAGCCCGCGATTTCGCCTTTTACTTGGTTTTATAAATCTCTAAAATGGAATTTTTATACTTATCTTAGTCTTATTACCTTTTTAAATGATTTATGATACTTGAATTAGCTTATAAAATTTAGTGTATTTGAACACAATTTTAATGATCAATTATAATAGTAATTGTTATAAAATTTGGCTAACCCTAACAGCGTAGCACGCGAATATAATCATGCAGTGTTAAAAAAGGCAGAAATGGCAATAAAGGAATAAATAGTATGGTGTTAATTACTATTTCTACGTTAAAATAACGCCTATTTCATAAACGTTTTATTTGATGACTGACTTTAACTTCGCACGTATTTTCTTTGTTTTTCGATTCGATAAAAATAAGCGTAAAGCTTTCGATTTGTATGAATTACTTTATTAGGATTCCGAAGTAAAATCGGATCCCTTATATTGTAGTTTCGTCATGTCCGTCCATCCATCTGTCCGAAGCATAACGCCGAGATCCTTAGTGCTAGAAAGCTGTAATTTGGGTTGGATACACATTTTTATAATATTAAAACTCCTTAATCATAGAATAAAATATTGAATTTTTTTTTAACTGACTTTAAAAAAAGAAGAGGTTCTCAATTCGACTGTATTTTTTTTATGTTTGTTACCTCAGAACTTTGGACTGGGTGAACCGATTTAGATGATTTTTTTTATGGAAAGCTGGTGCTTGTCGTGTGGTCCCACAAAAATTTTAACGAGTTCTGACAATAGCATCCATGTCAAAATCATATAGTTAAGTCTTAAATTTGCATTAAGTATTTGCGCGATAAATGGACGAATAACTCAATATCGCGCCAAGTGATTTCGATGATTCGTTTTTTAATTGAAAGCTGGTGCTTGTCGTGTAGCCCCACAAAAATTTGAACGAGATCTGACAATGGTATCCATGTCAAAAGTACAATGTACTTCATTTGAAGTCGGTTATTTTTTTGTTAATATGTTAGATTATTTCATCGATAGTCACGTTCCATTCTTAATGTCCGATACTCAAGGAGCCCGCAGATGCCTACACCGGTCAGCCTGGACGCGACATATTAATATTATGGCTCATACCACAATTTGTCTGTGCATATGTGAGTTTTGTACCTTTTCAACATATTATTATTTATTATGCGTTACCTCGGAGAAGAAGAAAAGCTTAAAGGAACTCCTGATAATTTCAAAGTACCTATTGAACAAATTGAAAATTCAGTTTAGTACCCATTCAACTGGAGATAGGACTAATATTGAATAATGAAAGTATTAATGATTGCACAGTTTTTAGAGTATACTCGTGCGTTACAAAAATATTATACATTTCCATCAAAGAAAATCCATAAAATCGGGATGGTTGAGAAAAATATTTCAATTATTGACAATTTGAATCCTGTACATATTTCACTTTATACAACATTTTAATATAAATCATATTTGAGAAATGGCAGCCCCTGCAGAACAACAGGGTGATCTGGATATTTCTACCAAAATGGAAGACGAGCACCTGAGGTTACAGCGACAAGTAAATATTTATTTGTTTATGATATGATGGAACCACTCGCCGAAGATTGAAGTTCCAACCACATCGCTTGGAAGCATGGAGAACCTCTACGATCCAATTCGCACGATCATTTTTGCCATGCACGTGCAAACTGTAGAATGAACTTCCTCCTGATGTATTCCCGGAGCGCTATGACGTGAGGTTCTTCGAAAAAGTTGTAATTAGAGTTCTCCTTCAGAGTCGGCGTTGCATTAGCGATTCCTCAGGTATTGCTCATGTCTATCGGCGACGAGAGCCACTTACCATCAGATGATCCATCTGCTTTTTCGTCAGCGCTTCCAGCTATAACGCTTACGCATAAAACGCTTACACACTCTTACCCCCGTAGTAGGTTTTTACCTGTGACGTGGGTGGCATGGTTGACACATATGTATAACACATCATCCTAACACCCACAAATATATGCCTCAGCCGGGAATCGAAGTCGGGACACCTCGCTTCGCAGGCAAGATCCCTACCAACTAGGCTACAAGGTTATCAAAAATATTCAACCACATTTCCCCCTCCCTCCCTTTTGAAAGACAAAGGAATCAAGCGATCAGAGATCTCCAACCAAGGACCTGGTGCCATAACCTCGTTATTCAGCAGGGTTTTTTTATTCAACTAGCATACAAATAAGCTGATGGTCAACCTGATGGTAAGTGTGATGATGGACTCCCATGGACATCAGTAACAAAAGCATCCAAAACAAACTCCTAACACTTTCAATGTCAAAAAGTTATCAGATCTCATGAAGAGCAAGCTAACTCTAAAAGGTAAAATCCCTACATCTTCGTCAAAAGTATGAGAAATACAGAGTCTCCCATGACCTTGCTATGTCATGCTTTAGTTTTAAGTAAAGGCCATGGTATGAATTTAACATGGTGTTCTTCCCCAGGTCCGCATGATACAAATAGACCGGCAGAACAGAACCATGGGCGTCCACCCTCAGTTCAGGAGGCAGGATCATCTGATGCGGACGCTTAAGAAGGAGTATCTCAACCTCGTCAAAAATCTCAAGGTGCCAGTGTTTTTCTTCAGTTTCTTGTAAGAAAATCTTTCAAATTGGTTGATAAATGACGTAGTTCTTGAGGCAACAAACTAAACAAAATACAATCGATTTGAAAACCCTTCTCCTTTTTGAAATCGGTCAAAATTCCATCAACTCCCTTCTCAAATATTTTCATGTACACACACATTCTGATCCCTAATACTCGTAGTATCCAATTGAATTAAGTGATAAAACTGCTTTTCGGTACAGATAGCAAAATCTGGAGCGCACAAAAAGAAGGACAAGAGAATGAAGGCAGACTTAAAAGCATCAATTTTACAGAGAATGAAAATGGAGTTCGAATGCGAAGGTAATAAGCATTTAACGGTTTCTAATGATTACTGAGGTCAATGCCACCGCGGTTGAAGCTTATAAATACATAATGAACATCTTCACAACTCATATCTATTTCAATGCTATAGGGACTTCTTCTGACACTAAAAAGCTCTCATAACTATTCCACCGCTACTAAGTAACAAATCTTGACACACCTTTGTGAATACACAAGTCAAAATAATTTCTAATACGTATGTCTAGTTCGTTTGATAAATGTGAAGAAATGACATTTTTAATAGACTTTACGAAATTGGATACGGCAACACTTTTTCTGAAGTAGAGTAAGGCGGGGCAAAACGTGACTTTATATTATTTGGGATGTTGACACTAATTGTAAATTAATATAAATTTGTATTTAAGGTGTTAGTGGTAACATTTAAAGGCCGAATAGCAAAATCAATCACAATAAATTAAATGCAATTAATTAAAACGTTAAAAATAGTACTTATTGTCACGTGACCTCAAACGCCATTTTGAGAATAAGACGTCATTGTTCGTATTTTAAAAGCAAATTCAACAAACTTCATTAAACAGCCAGTATTGAATATCGGTAAGTAACGTCACCGGACATTTTGGTGGGAAATTGGATATTATGTTCATCAATTTTTATTTTAAAATGGAATATTATTATTATTTTTATAATATTTTGTCGTGAACATTAAGATCCTATCTATAAAATAAAATTTAATTCTAAAATTAATCAAATCCCTACTATGACATTTGCAGGAGTAGGTATTTGTATTTGTCTTGTATATTATATTTGTCATATTTTGCCCCACCTTACTTATCCTTATCCGATTATTTTAAAAGTTTATTAAAATTTTATAAGTATTCATATTTAATCAACGCACTATACGTAACTTTGAAAAGTAGTACCAGGATTGATCCAGTCCCGCCTGTACTGGATAGGTACAAACATTCATACTTACAATCAATCAATGCTCTTATCTTTACTACTAAACAGAAAGCAAAAACAAATAAGACTCTTTGAAGTCGACAAAGACTCAGACTCCGATTGTCTTGTTTCAACAACCTTTTATTCCCCTTACCTTGTATTCGAGCGAATTACCCTAATTACCTGGAAACCCTCACATGACATTTTCCTCTTGTACACTCAATTAGGTAATTTCACATGTGTGGTAAAAGAAACGAGAAACACCTTTGTGATTCAGACTATTCTACAGATTTTTTTGGCTACGATTTAAGTACATGATAACAGCACGATTTTATGATTATCTATACTATAATAAAACTCAAAGTGTCTGTTTGTCTGTCCGGGCATCACATAAAAACCCTTGAACGGATTTCGATGAAAATTGGTAAAGTTGTTATTGAAACCCTGGGTCATACTTTAGACAACTTTTCAACCCGGAAAATTAAAAGGTTTCCCGGGAAAACGGGATTAAAATTTGAATAAGTTAAAACATAATTTCTATAATAAAATTAAATGATTATAAATTTAGTGCGTAGATTGTACACATTTTAGCTAATTATTTTCACATTAATTTATTCTGTTATTCAAAGATCGAAAATATGAGAAAATATTAGAAATAAAATGAATTGGTCCACCTCCCATAAAATTGCAACACCCTTTTAGGGTTATTTGTGTAGCATGTGATGTGACTATGTTATGTATCGTGTTACTACATATTTATGCAATAAAGTATTGAGTATTGCGCATTGAGTATTGATCAATTATTATTCAATCAATCAATCATCAATACCGTTAACAAAATTACACGTTTACTAAGGGCCGCACTTGGAGTCATTAACAGTTACTTAAATCTCTCCTTAGTACAGAAATTGTATTATGATTCTGTACTAAGGAGCAATTTAAGTAACCGTTAAGTAACTCTGAATGCGGACGTAATCAAATGTTTTTTATTAAAAATAGGTTTGGACAAATACTTATTAAGTAAGTTAAGTGACATGCTATTTTAACTACAATGAGCACATCAAACTTGTTAATTAAAGGCATGAATAACTGTTAAATACCTTATATGTATATACCCACTTAATTAGCTGTAATAGGCAAATAGATTAATTTGACTTGATACCTACAATCCAATAAAATCATGCGTAAAAGAGCTAATTAATTAAACTTAAATTACGACCCGCGTGGCGCAATGGTTACCATGCCGGATCGCCGCGCCAAGGGTCCTGGGTTCGATTCCCAGCGAGGCGGAAATTTGAATGATGAGTTTAAATTTCTGTTCTCGGTCTGGGTGTGAGTGTCCTTGTCTTGTGTGTTGTCCATGGCACCCACTACACAGGGAATCCTAGTGTGGGGCTATGAGTGTGAAGCGTTATTTATAATTATAAATTTTAATCTTCAGGAGGTCTATCATTGATGGAACAGTTAGACGGTCTCTTACAAAAGATGAAAAAAGAAAACTTGGAGCTAAGAGATATTGCTATTAGTACTGCTGGCGAGGTGAGGATCCTACTTATTACTTACTTAATTTTTCCAAGTCAAAATAATTAAGAAGAAAAGAAACAAAAAAGAAAGAACTGGCTCTCAAGCTAATAAAGAGAGAAGAAAAAGAAAGAAAGAACTTAATCCCGGAAAACGCGGGAAAAATCACAGGCAAAACGCTAGTTATCAATATTTTTAATGTTTCAGTTCACTGGCTTTTTACCCTCTTGTTCGGTTCAGCCGCCAACCGATCGTATGTCAACTACTCGCATTGGCTTCAACCCATTAATGGCCCACTACTGGGCATGGATCTCTCCTCTTGAGGGTCTTCCTCTTTTCCCGTACAACAATTTGAAGATAACAATGTAAAGATGGCACGGCAATGTCAACACAAAAAAACTGATCTGTCATTCTCAACATAAACTATTTTCAGCGTAGTGGAACACGCCGGGTAATCCACTAGTGTATTTATATATTTGTATTTTGTCATTTTTCATTTCAGTTTTAAAAAATCTATGAAACCATTCAATCTTCCAGTCATCCAGTCCATCTTTATATTTTACCAACCTCACTTCCCTATTTTCTACCAATATACCTAAATAACAAAATAATTTATCATGTAAAATTATTGCATTATTGATGTATGGCAACACAGAGTACCATACAAGTGATTATTGTACGAATCAAATATTGATTAATCTTATTTAAGTTTTAAATTGAATGACAAAACACATCATACGAGTCTTTTCGACCTAGTTCCGATCCGACAATAAAAGTCGCAATCGGTATTGTCGTACTAATGTCTCATACAATCTAATACAATGAAACTGTACGAGTACATACCTATTTCTTTCAGAAGACAATATAAGTTCAGTTTATAATTTGTATAACATTTATTAATTCAATCTTGCATTCTTAAAGTTTAAGCCTACCACATAGTCTCATCATTACCAAGTGTTGACTGGTAAAGAATGCCATTAGGCATTAAGTCCGCCCATTGTATAAAATTTGCAATGAAGGATTAAATAAATAAATAAATAAGTCCTTCTCAGAAAATGTTTCTTTTTTTTCTTTGTTTTAAAGAACATTTATTGTGCTCATATTATTCTGATCATTCTCCGATTGTTTCCGACAGCTAGAAGAACGTAAGCTACTCAGTGAAGCCAGACTGGTATCGACTGAGAACAAACTCGAAACTGTAATGTGGCGGTTCAATACAGTTCAGAGTGAAAACAAGAAGATTCGAGAAGAAATAGAGCATATGCTCAAAGATAGGTAATATAACCACCACGAGCTAAGGGACCTGGGTTCGATACCCAGTGCGAGGTGGAAAGAATGATGAATTTCTGTTCTCGATCTGGGTGTGTTCTTGTCTTTGTGTGTTGTCCATGGTACCCACGATACAGGGAATCCTTGTGTGAGGCTATTTGGTTTGTTAAGAACGTAGAGAATATTGTAGGCCCGTATTAGTGCGTAACGCTCGGTGATGCCTTTGGCTTTACTGATGTCCACTTACTTGAGCACTTACCCTAATACTCGTCTCCTTGTTTGACAACTAGTTACAGTAAAAAATGTTAATAATACCTTTCAAGGTTTCCATAGGAGATGGTGACATCTTACCGTCAGGCCGTATGTCTGTTATTAACCGACTTCAAAGAAAGAAGGAGGTTCTTAATTCGACTGTATTTTTTTATGTTTTACCTCATACCTTTTTACTAGGTTTACCGATTTTGATGATTCTTTTTATATTCGAAAGCTGGTACTTGTCATGTGGTCTTATTTAAAGGAGGATGCCCAAAAAAAACCCAGAGTCGATTAAAATAATTTATGAACAGCAAAGTAGACCTTAAATAAGAGGTCGCAAATACGCAATTAATTTCGCATAAAACTATAACCAAGCAGGCCAGCAGCATACAACAATTATTAGGTAAAGCAGAGCGCGTTGAATAAGTGGTTCATTGTTTTGTTATTGTATTTGTTGCTCACTTGTGAAAGAGATGGAGAATATAGATAAGGAATTACAATTTATGAGAAAGAAAGAGATAACAGATGTGAATCTATTCGCACCATTGTTATCCAGGTAGCGAAACCGTGACCAACCCTGTCCCGCGCGCAGTCCTTCGTAAGCTTTCGCTGTGTTGTGACAACAACCAGCGGGATTCTTTGATTCCGTACTCCTAGATTTAGGAAATAATAATATGTAACATTTTTACCATTTTATCAATAAAGGTACTTCATATTATATCATATAATTTAGTTGTTTTTATTTATTAGATTAATAGCCTTATATAATAATGCCAGTGAATTATAATAGGTATATATAATAGGTATATATTTAAAAAATGATCATAGCTCACCTGATATGACGCTGCTACATTAGAGTAGTTTTACAGAATTCAGTACGTAGTTGAAATACAGCATGTATGTGTATAAATAATGTTATATATATATATATATATGTATATATATATGTTCAGTAGACATGTATAATGTACTTAACTCTCAAAAGTCGCAATAATACGCACAATTCGTCACAATATCGTTTGTAAAACCGCTCTAAATATCACGGATTTAGTCAATTAGTTACGATTTTTTCAGTACTTGGCGATTGTTTGACTGAAAATAATTATTGGATTTGGGATATACTATGTTTACTCTACCTTGCAAAACCTAAATCG
Organism: Thymelicus lineola; assembly: GCA_963932265.1. Taxonomy (NCBI): domain Eukaryota; kingdom Metazoa; phylum Arthropoda; class Insecta; order Lepidoptera; family Hesperiidae; genus Thymelicus; species Thymelicus lineola. The sequence goes on along the minus strand of OZ010703.1, from coordinate 1,217,315 downwards.
ATTTAATCGACTCCGGGTTTTTGGTCCATACATTTTTGGGCATTATCCTTTGAGCTATACTTAATTTTCATGTCGGTTATATTTTTTAAGAATTATTCTTCTGAAAAAAATAATAGCCTACACTAACTCTTGATTTTGATGATCTTAAAGCAAATGCTTCTTCTAAGGACAAAAAAGATACACCTTATACTAAACAGTTAAAAAAAAACAATTTGTAACCTCCAGAGCGATCTTCAACCAAGCCTGGACGAAGATGCTCAATGCCTTGCACAAAGGAAAGAAGTTCCTGGATGACCTCTTCGAGTCCTCCACCCTCGCGTATGACCAGAGAGACGAATGGTGCACCAAACTGCGGTCAGTTCAGGAGAAGGGGAAGATGGATCAGATGGTACAGATCCAGGTAAGAGTAAAGAGATTTTCGTAAACGATTTCAAAAATTGAGTCCAACCCTCGTTATTTATTACTAGACTGTAGGTATGTACATAACTACAAACTTTATAATTTAAAAACCCCCGAGACAGTCTCGATAAAATCACGTACGTAGTCAGTCATCTATTACTATTATCTATTAACGATAGGTACTGTTATAACCGACTTCAAAAAAAAGGAGGTTCTCAGTTCGACTGTATTTTTTTATGTTTGTTACCTCAGAACTTTCGACTGGGTGAACCAATGAACTAATATACTAATCTGTTTTTAATCGAAAGCTGGTGCTTGTTATGTGGTCCCACTTAAATTTGAGTGAGATCTGACAATGGCATCCATGAGAAAACCATGTAAATCTTTTTGCATTAAGTATGTGCGCGACAAATGGACGAATAACTCAATATCACGCCAACCGATTTCGATGATTCTTTTTATATTGTTATTGGAAAGGACGTACTTCATTTGAAGTTGGGTTTTTTTTGTTAAAATTTTAGTTATTATGATACTATTATAGGTATTGTGTGCTATTGTCTAGATACATGGCTGTAATTTGAGCAATGTCCAAGTATAAGAGCGCTTTATAGATATCACCCTAATACTGCACGTGATTGTCTGTGTGCGTTTACATACGCTTGTACAGAGTTATCCTTCTGGGTGTTTCTATTTTATGTTCTAGGGTTATAATGATAAGTTACACATCCCTACATCCTCCAGTAAGTTATAAAAAGTTTTGGATAAAAGCTTGTTTTATTAAAGAAAGTAGCAGGCTGGATGGAACTTGCTCAATCGGAGGAACGACAATAGTTTACGCTTCACTGACCTCTACATAAAGAACCTTACTCATGTTCCGGATTAGACATCATTATTACGGATGGTTCACTTAAATAAATTGAGTATCGGAATCTCGAGTATCGGCATCTACACAAAAATCTTAGTATTTTTGGTGACATATTTAAGGTCGTTATTTTCAGGTTTGTTTTAAGAACTATTGTACTGAATTTTCTGATAAATAAATATCCATTAAGACTCCGTCATTTATGAAGTGATTTGAACAATATTTTTTTATTTGAGAGCAGATTGGTCTCATATAAATAAAAATCCAGCTCTGGTGATGGGATCCATGAGGAATTGAATGAACTCCTCAAATATTATTGGTAAACATACGGTGATTTTAATAAACTATAATATGTTTCGGGAGCAATATTTTTTTTATTTATTGTATTCGCCCGAATCTTCGGTTTACCAAATATTAGTTGAATATTCAAGCAGCAAGTATTATAAACGCAAAGAATTCATCGACTCTCTGCTGATCTCTTCCTGATTCAACCCCATCACTGAACCGTTATCGCCACCGATCCTTCATTAATGGTCTTCATCAAATAGCATTTTGGTGCTGTTTTCCATTATCAAAGTTCTCACGATAAAAGTTGGAACGTCTTACATTTCTCCCGAATGATATATTATAATCTTTTGTTTGTTTATAACATTTTATTTATCTAATTTCATTGAAAGAAAGAAAGAAATACTTTATTCCAACAGTTACTTACTACAGATAAACAGATATGGGTATAATAAAAAAACTAAAACATTAAAATTACAGTTAAGCTCTCTGCTGTAAGCACTAAGGAAATGGATCGCACTTAGTAATTGCTATGGAGAACCACAGCACTGATATTCTGTGCGAACCAGTTTTGGAATGCAGTTCGTGCCAGTATATTATGTTATACTTAAATATTGGTATAGTTATACAATTGGTATAGTTGTAGGTACAATATTTTTTATAACAATCTAATGTGTGTGGCGGGATTGTTTCTCTTTTCAAAAAATCCGCGATCGCATATGTCTATGTTTTAAGAATAACATACTATAACCATTTTAACTTCTAAAAAATGGTCACGAACGATTCTGTAACTGGAAAGTTATTTAAGCGGATACAGTATTAATCCTTATCAATTTAAATGTTTTAGTTACCATGCACATTATATCCGTGCCAAGCCAGAGCGGGTCGCTAGTTGACATTTATAATACGGACATCACAATGATTATTATTTTTAAATTCATATAACACCATGGTAATTAACCAGGCAACTGTGACACATTTAAATTCCCGTAAGAACCCTGTCAATGGATCCCCGCCGCAGTAATAACAAACCCATCAATCTATGGCACATCCCATTCATTCTTGTACCTTGTAGCGATCGCGATGGAAATCAAAATATAATATTTCATTCTAACATCAAGTAATTTGTTTTCTGTTATCATTTGTTATTTAAAGTTCGTTTTCGTTTACCTATTTTAAAAGAGTAATTTTTCTGGAAAGTCCGAATAGGTACATTAGGGCCAATGTAAGAATATTTCACCATAAATGATTTACAACATAAAAAAATAATATTTTAAAAACTAAATACACGGTTTTTAACCCCCGACGAAAGGGGTGTTAAGAGTTTGACGTATCTGTGTATCTGTATGTCTGTCTGTGGCATCGTAGCTCCCAAACGGATGAACCGATTTTGATCTAGTTTCTTTTTTATAAAATGTGACTTAATCGAGTGTGTTTTTAGCTATGTTTAGTGTAATTAAAACTGTCGGGTTCAAATTTTAATTTAATGTCAAGTTACAAATCAAAAAAATATGAGAAAGGTGTTAATGGTTAAGAGTTCCGTATCCTGAAGTGTGAGTTCTATACCTGTGCGTATTATATTATATTAGGTCTGCTGATCACAAAAATTCAGTGCCATCCATTGAAGTATTATTACTAGCGTATAGAACCGACACCGCGAACACCATGTATGTCCCGATGCATTGGCGCCACGTGGCTTCAATCTTTAATGGATTCGTTCCATTTTGAAAGGAGAACGGGGGCTCAATTTTGAAAATGGAACCTCCCGGGCGGGACACACATTTTGTTCGAGATGTCTGTTCTATGACATTATACTTCAATGGTGTCATCAGAACTAAATCAATATATGAAATGTCAACTCCTTAGGATAAAAGGAAATACGTATAGATCTAATCAGGCTTAAAAGATTGCACTTACGCAAACAGGGTGTAAACTAATAATGCTATTAATAATTCTTGACAAAAAATAACCCACATCAAAATTAGGGATAACTCAAAAACTACACGTCAAATCTTGCTCAAATTTAGTGGGACCACATGACAAGCACCAGCTTTCGAATTAAAAAAATAATTATCAAAATCGGTTCACCCAGTCGAAAGTTCTGAGGTAACAAACATAAAAAAATATACAGCCGAATTGAGAACCTCCTCCTTTTTTTGAAGTCGGTTAAAAAGGAAATAGACTAATTAGGCTTGCAAGATTTGACTTACACAAACATGGTATAAGCTAATAAAGCATTTAATAATTACAATTTAGTAACGCCAAGACCATACGTCAAGACCATATTTAGAACTAAGTATTTGAAAGATGCCAATGTACGATGCCTCTGCGAGCTACCAGTACATATTACATAGGTTCAATGTACATAACACTTGTTATTTTTAAAGCAAATCAAGTTAAAGATCAAAAATTACTGATTAAAATACGTCTACGCGTAATTTTACCTTTTCAGGAAATGCGTGACCTTCAAAAGGCGTTCGACCATGAGATGAAACTCTACTATTTTCTCGCCAAAAAAGGAGTGATGAGAATCAACACGAAGCAAGAAGAACTGGAAGCAATACAGAAGTTGAAAGAAGAAGAAGAACTGCAGCTGAAATACGATGCTCATGTCAAAATTATTGAAGACATTAATGTAAGCAATCTTAATAAAGCGATAACAGTCATTTATTATAAATAATGCATCAAATGTGCTTAAAAATTTTAATAAACATTAAAAAATCAAATAGGGCAACACTGTAGTAGGGTAAGTCGGGGTAAAATAAAACAAATAATAAGACAAACGCAAAATATTACTGAAAATCTGCCCTTTTATGTACTGTATAATTTTATGTACTGTATTACAGATAAAAGTGTTGCCGAATCAGATTTTTAAGTTTATTCAAAGGAGAATGCCCATTTAGTGTGGAGAAATGTACTGACTTTAACATTTTTGTGTCTTGATAAAAATACCTTTATTTGATTATGTTATCTTAATAAATTACACATACTAACTTTAGTCAATGTTAATATTAGGAAATAAGAGATTTTAAACAAAATTAATTTGTATTTAGGTTATAATAAACTCACAGTAATATGAACTCTATGCAGGCGTATTAAAGTCGATTGCGTATGTAATGTCGATCTTTTAAGTTTCAAATTCATTTGACAGTCCCCAAACACCATGTAGTTTGTAATGTATTATAATCACAGAACACTATTACTCCTGGCTGATTATAATAATTTTCTATGAAAAAAATAATTCATTTGACAGTCCCCTTACATCATCTAGTTTGTTGTCATGGATATACTATACTATAACTGTTGTATCATAATTATAATCAAATCAATGCAACCTATTGGCCCGAAGGATCTGAAAAGATTCCTGATTGGCCCTTATTCAAACATAAATGACCCAATGGTTTTCTTTTGTAAAACGGAAGTAAAGTTACTTATTAATTTCAGAAAATTATTCCCAATAAGGATTTTTAGGAAATAGGGTAAAATACTTGAAATATTTTAATTAAATTTTTTGTCCAAAAATCATTGTGACACAATTATTTTTTTAAGAGTACTGGCTATGGGCATTCTCCTTTAACCTCTTCACATTTGTCCGACAAACTATAGTATGTTTATTTCAAATGTCAAATACATCAGTGCAAAAAGATACATAGTATCAGTGCATATCTCTTCCTACTTTCATTTCTTGTACGATCTTTCTTCGTAGGATTACACCCAAGAGCAGGACGTAGAGAGGATAATCGAAGCCTTCGAGCGAAGAGAACAGAATAACTTCTCCACTTACAAACTACTGACTGACTTCTGCGCGGAGAACGTAGTCTTAAGCAGAGAAGTTAAGAGAATTCGTCAAGATGTTGGTAATTAGGACGTTTACACTTCACACGTACTACCCTTTTAACTTTGACACGTTCTTATATACTTACAGTATTACATTCATTACCTACATACTTGAGATTTTTATTGCGATTTATTTTCTCCCGGCTTACCATAACTAATAAAATTATAGACATGATGACAATATAAATACCTACATAATACCTTACATAAAATGTGTAGAATTATTTCTAAATCACTATTAACACATACATATTTACCCTATGCTGACAAGAGGCCTTAATGACCGGATGCATTTTTAATAGAAGGCCGAAAAGAAAAGCTAGCCAAAGACAAAAAACGATCTCGTCTTGAACGTTACAATAAATAAAAACAAAAGAAATTGTGATAAAAATTACGTCCAATTACCATTAAAAAATAACCAATTACCTACTAAGTAGAGAAATGACACTCAACATCTTACTTAACACAAAAGCGCAAACCGCTCCTAAAACAAAACAGGTTTAGACAAAGCATCTTGAAACCTTTACAAGTTATTTACAAAATAACGAAGTGTCTAACTCCCAAAGCCGGCACGAGAGGGTTGAAAGTCTTAACGACCTCCTGGCCATTCTCCAACTAAGATGACACTCGATTTCGTAAAAATTGGACACTTCCGGAAATCACTGGAGTAATTAAAGAGGCTTTGAGAGGAACTCCTTGTAACCCGTGAAGCCTTTTTGTTGTTATCCTCTGATATTGCCATATGGAGGAAACAGTACCTTTTTTTTAATTCGAAGTAAGTAGGTTTGTTACAAACGCTTTTCGAAAGTCACTCTACGATGTCGCTTCAACAAATCCTTACCGTGAGTGGTCCCTGGAGAAGAAGCGGAAAGAAACTACTGAAGTTATTTTTTCCTACTCACAGTTACAGACAGCACTTAATACTACTTATCTATAAAAATTAATGTTGCTAAGTGCAATTCGGGTAATTTTTTTTGTATGTTCCTTAAGGCACACGGAAGGTTTTAATAATAAAAAAAATTGCGTGGAAAATAGTAAAAACAAAAACATGAGAGGTGTCAAGGGACACCCGGATGGAACGAAGTTCCTTTCGATTTAAGTATTGTTTTGTTGTACAGCGCCATCTCTGTAAAACGCTCTGAATCACTTCAAAAAAATTGTCGTCATTCGTAAGAATCAAAAAGTGTCGTAATTTTCCGTCTAGCCCCCTTTCACAACGCGCGATAAGGAACTTCGTTCCAATACTTTTCTTAACTTTTTATCGTCTTCTTTTTTGTCATAAATAGCTATCTATAAAATAAAAGCACATACTTCCAATGCGTTATACTATACTGCATGCAACACTCGATCGTATGGGCTCTTTGCCAACAAGGATGACACTTCGCTCCATTATTAAATTGTAGGCTTCCGGAAACTAACAGACCATATAAATCAGTCTTTCTCAAAGAGAGGGATGACTCCCAACCTCTCACCCCTGTGTGGAATAGGGGGCAGTACAAATCACAAAAATATTTAAAGGCGTATGTGCAAAAAGCAGAAGTTTAACATGTTTTATAATACAAATAGTAAGACCGTGATACGAATATTAAATCATTAGAAGTGGATCAGTGATGAATAAAATAATTTGAATAAAAAAAAATTTTGAGTACCTATATCATTACATAAACAAAAAATGCTGATAAATAAATAATTTCTGTTCTATGATTTTATTTCGACAAATCAGTTTATTAACTTCAGGGGGCTTTTGAAAACTAATTTAATCTCAACACCGAGCGAATTGACAAACTTACTAGAAAACCCATAGAAAACCGAACTTTTTTATTTCAATAGCAAGGACTTTAGGAAGCTCAAGGGATTATTTATGCTACACCGAGCCGGGCACGAGCCGTGCGCCGGACGAGGCACGGTACTAACATTTTATATGACGCGGACATCGAGTGTTTAATGTCGTAGCTCATCTACACGACACCGCTCCCACCCAACCAAAGTATGAGAATTCAAATATAGACTTAAAATCGTGCTCTGTAGGTGCACTTTACCGTAACAACAAAAATTAGCAGCCCGCGCGCGGGAAGCAAGCTTACCGCAACCTTGCCACTCAATAGTTGCATCTACAGAGCACGATTTAAAGTTTATATTTGAATTCTCATACTTTGGTTGGGTGGGAGCGGTGTCGTTTAGATGAGCTACGACCTTTATGCTACACCGAGCGACGTCCGTGTCCGAGCCGAGTAAAATGCTAGTGAAAATGTTCGTGCTCGGCACGGCTCGTGCCCAGCTCGGTGTAGCATAAATAATCCCTTAGTTGTGTTTGACTTTCAAGGTGTTTTGAATCAATCTTCAATCATTAAATACAATGTTTAGTCATTAAAATAATATGTAAAATTATCACATTTATATCTCTTTTATACATTATTTTTGCTAAATCATAATTTGATCATCTGAAAAACATTCCTCCAATATATTTTATTACAATGACTTTTACAGAAGACCGTAGAGATTGGAATGAAATGAAAGAAAACAAAGAGAAGGAAAACATACAGCAACTGAACGAGGACTTACAGAAACAAAAAGAACGGACAGAAGAGTTAAGAAAGAAAGAGGAAGAACAAACAAAACTAATAAGTGATACAATGGAGAAGGTGGAAGATATCTTTAAGTAAGTTTTCTTTACTAGCAGTCGCGGGTTCGGTTCTCGGCCGGGGCACACATTAAAGATAAATGTTCTCCGGTAATTCACCCATGGTCTTTGCATGTGTGTGTCCACGAAACACATAGAAATGCGGGGTATGAGAGTGTCAGGATTTGGTTTACTTAAACTCACACCTAGCACCTTCCAGATAACTTCACTGAATCCCACGACCTGAAAATAAATATTCTGTCAATAATCGAACTCGGTACCCCTCGCTCATAGCTAGGGTCTCTACCATCTATGCTACGATCGTCTATTATATTTCGTTGACCCCTAATGAGAGGTCAAATCTCATTACTACGAAACGACAGCCCGTCACACACACGTGTTGACATGTCATGATACGTCACTCCGAACACTGATTATTATTAATCATGATTGTTTCATTACACTGTTATGCGTCGTCCTGATTAGCAGCGATCGTACGAGCAAACGATGCGATTTAGTCGCACGACGAAATTAAACACACACACTAAATAAGCGTGTCCTAATTAAAGCTCACAAGTCATCGCACGAGCATAATAATAATTTTCATATGAACGCATCGTTTGCTCGTACGATCGCTGCCAATTAGGACGACGCCTTAGAGTTATTACAATAATCGCTGAAATAACAGACACACGCCTTGTGAAAATGGTAATTCTTCATAATTATGTAAATATTACCACACCTATTTCTGGCGTGAAGCTCGCTAGATTACCGAAAACAAATATTTTTGCGCCATTATTTTATAGGAACCTATTGTGCGTTTTTTATACAAAACTTGTTTCGTAAACAATTTTGGCACACACACACATTTACATTAATTCAAAAAAAATATGAATAGTGGAAATTGACTTTGGCATTAAATGATTTATCGATCTAAAAAATTTTATCATTTTGTGTCAGCTTTATTTTAAAATTACAAAATTACGATTAAAAGAACTGTTTTTTATTGTTTACCAGATAGGACGCGTCTAAAAATAAAGCATCCCTTTAATAACCTCACTGACTCGTTTATATCCTCATGTCTTATGGTGGAATTTCGTAGATTTTCAAAAATGTCTCGAGACTGATATATTGCACATGTCATTACGCGGTGTGTTTGAGCGTTGGCTCCACAGACATACTGTGGTTGGCTCTATTCTCAAAATGACAATCAATTTTCTCGACTTGAATTGCTTTTATGTTGGACTTTTTTATTAATCAAGTTTCAAAATATTTTGAAACAACAAAATAAAGACATTCTTTATAATTTTATTTTGTAACAAGTTTTTATTTTGTAATTCATAATTACCTTTATCAAAGAAAATAGAACATTGAAAATTGTCATCGTCTGTGACAAATTGAATCACGGTCGAATTTTGATTGTAGAGCGCGCCTCTAGTTTATTTAATTTGCATTGAAAAAAAAAACCACATACGGATTTCATAGTTGGATATTCACTTGTTCATTTAATAAAACATTTAAATATTTAATTAATGCAACGTAAATGTCAATAATAAATGGAATACAAAAGTCTCTGATCTGACAACCCTACTGGCGAAAAACATTGCCCGACATGTAACTAGTATAAATTAAAAAAAAAAATTTTCGTAATCGTTATGGTGAGCTCTTTAATTTAAAACCCATATTGCATTATTCCATTTATTTTTATTTTTTGATACTTCAAACAATGGAATCCCACAGCCACCAAATTTGTTCTTTTTTATTTCACTTATCTAATAATACTTGGGTTTTCAAGACGCATGTAACTTATAAATCGGTAAAGAAAGGTAAAGAATATTACATGCATACATACATACATACAAGATACGTGTAAAAAACAACCCTTCCTGGCAGGCGGATAAAAAGAAAGAAATTCAATTGGAAATATCGATAACAAAGCAATCGATCAGAATAGTTACGAACACCTTTCTCGATTCCAGATAAAATTGATTACCGACTCACTGAGAGGTTAGTCTCAGAGTTGAGTCGGGGTCATCGATTATACTTCACAAGTAACTTTAACTAGTTGCTTCAATACTTGTGTATTTCGCTTTGCTTCCGTTTTCATACAGATCGCTAATCATTTAGTATATAGCACATGTCTCAGAAAGACTACTTCTATTATAAAATATCTTTTAAATCGATTCCCATGGTTCTTGAGCATATTTTCTGTAAACAAAAATATTAAAAACTTATCAGGAAAAATGTTTAATATTCGTATCGATAATTATGTTAGCAATCGATTTCAGTGAAACTAACTATGCATATCAAATGACAAACATGTGCGTTGTCTCCCTTTTTTATTTATCTGAGAGTATAGTTTACTTCTGAAAGGAACATAGTAAGTAATGAAAGGCGACGCTTAATTCCTTAATGTTAGTTTTAAGTGTTCATAAATTAATTTTAATAGGCCACAAATATGTTAGCGCTTGGACTTTTAAAGTAAAAAGAAAAAAAAACAAAAGCCGCGGGAACGAAAAGAAACGTACATTCTTTGTTTGAATACGACAATCGTATTAGCGCTCCTACATTATTCTTAAGTTTCAGTACAATTTCTTATTTAAAGCGCGGAATGACTACGATTGAAAAGCGTCGACTTCACTCACACAAGCACAATCTGAATAATATGACCGCGTAATCTAATGTTACATTTACGTGACGTTGAATAGGGTTGAAAATTGCAATTATCAACCATATTCTACGTCAAAATGGATATTTTTGTTAACGATGTAACTAGGCTGCGAATAAACATTTAATTTGCGGGTTTTCTTTAAATAATTCTGAATATACGCACTAAATTCAGTACTTATCCGTTTAACATTTTAATAAAACGACATACTTATTATATTCTTAAAAAAATATTGTTACTGCTGAAAATACAGAGAACTTCAACGCCAAAGTTTATTCATGTGAAGCAAATTACGATTTTTTTATCGAAAATATTACAGAAATATTTAATATTCTATTCGATTAACATATTTCTTTAGAATTTTTCTATGCTCTGTATTTTGTGCGTGGGATATTTTCATTGGGTTTTCTCGTACTCCAGCGTCAGGAAACCCAGTTTTGTGAATATTGAGGTAACACCACGCCTTAAATAGGTAAATTGTTTTCAACGCCGCGTCAAATGTTTAACTCTTGATTTTTAGGCTTGTGTACATCTTGTGTATGAAATGTGAAAGTTTGTGAGGACGTATGGATATTTATAACTCTGTCATACAAAACTTACTGAACGAATTTTCATCAAATTTAGCCCATGGATAAACCATGATCTAGAAATTAAACCAATACTACAAATTAAACCATGTTCTAGATTATCATGTAGTTCTAGAATAACTTATAGAATAACATACCTATTATATTATTTCATAAAACGTGGGTAGAGCATTTCATAATAACATCTCAGAAATCCCAGTCAATAACTGAACAGTTACAGAACCTTAATACATGGGTTATGGATTATAATAATTCTTTACAAAAACCGACTTCAAAATTAGGAATAACTCAAAACCTATTCGTCAGATCTCATTCAAATTTAAGTGGGACCTCATGACAAGCACCAGCTTTCGATCAAAAAAGAATCATCAAAATCGGTTCGCCCAGTTGAAAGTTCTGAGGTAACAAACATAATAAAACAGTCAAATTGAATACCTCCTCCTTTTTTGAATTTGGTTAGAAATGCAACCCAATTGCATTGAAATATTATTACTATCAATTATTATACAAGTAAATTGCATTCAAGTGCAACTCAGCCAGCATCAATTATTGCGTTAATAATAACACAATGGGATACCTAATCGACTTAATGGGATTAATAGGGTGGATGATACTGAATTGGCGGGTTAAATTAACTCAAGCGTATCAGTGTTAAATGTACAGCACCTCGATAACATAATTCACAATTGATTAAACAACGCGTTGCTCAAAAATACGATTAGCTTTTGCTTAAGAATATAGCCATACCGAATAATAAATACATGATCATTCATTCATTAGTATTTAAACATTCATTCAGTAAGTCACTCTTTATACAATTATATCTGTATCTTTAAAATACAATCAATTTTTTTATGCTTAGAGCAGGCAAACGAGCAGACGGGTCACCTGATGGTAAGTGATCACCGCCGCCCATGGACATTAGCAACACCGGGGGCGTCATCAACACGTTGCCGGCCAAGAAGATGACGATAGACCCGCTTCTTGAAGGACCACATGTCATAGCTTAGAGGGAAAACCGATGCAGGTAGTTTGTTCCACAGTTTACACGTGCGAGGTAGAAAATGACGAATGAAAATGAGGTAGAAATTTAACTTTGTTAATATAATCGTGAAAACCAATTGTTGAACTTATTCATGGATAGATGGATAGATGGAAATGGATAGTAAGTGTCTACTTAAATAATTGTTGCTGCACAATCCCTGAGTGTTCTACTAAAACAAATATAAAACAACAAAATTGTAAACAACAAATTATCCGATATGATGTTCAGTAATCTTTGCAACATACCATTTCAGACAAACAGATAGACACGTCTGATGAAAGGAATAATAATAAATTGATGCGGCTTCAGTTTATAAAATATTAGATTATTTTTCTCCAACAGAATCGAGGGGCCCGCATTACTTCTTAAAAAACATAAACGGCTCAGTCATTTTAATCAGACCGTCATCATTTTCAATTTTTAAGGAAGTAGATATTGCTTTTCTCGCAACAAAACCCAAAAAACGTTATTTACAAACCTCATAAAAGAATTCCAATATCAACTTAATACCCTCTTTTGTTGAAGCTTCCATTTTCCCGTATAACGCGGTTGCGTCACGGCCGTCACGCTTACACAAACAGATGTGACATAATTAAAATAATACTCAGTGTAATAATAACAAATCTTTGTATTACTCTTCTATTTATGATTCGCTTCTTTCTGTATTTTAAGTTTAAGGATTTACGCCCCAACTCAGAGTCACTAATGGTTACTTAAAACGCTCCTTAGGAAAGAATCACCATACAAATTATTTACCTTAAGGGGCGTAAGTCTATACCTACTAGATAGCCAACTTGCATTTGTCTAATCTAATGTACTACAAATTATACTACAGCTATCAATACAAAAATGGATGGATGGATGGTATAGTGCTAATTATCTTCCATTAATATTATAGCGAATGGAACTCTGGGTTAATATTACAGATAATATTCATACTTTCATTTATACATTCCTTAGTTCATTCTTTCATTCTTCCATTTCATTCATTCAGTCGTTCAATCATTCACCTGTTCGACTTCTTCTCAATCGATTTTCAATTTACAACGACCCCATTTCAGCATGTTCAAGTTCTTCCAGCTAATAGTTCACAACATTCACAAAGCTATTTGCATACAAGTTTGAAAGAAGTTACAAAGTTAAATTTACGTGCTAACGGTTAATCTTGTGGATAAATAATACCTAACTTAGTTCATAGTTTGTAATCGATTGTTCGCGCAAATACTTTGAGCTCAGTTGAAGCTAAATACTCCTACGAAAACTAATAGGTACATAGTTGCCCGTCTACCCATATACCATGGTATCGTATACCTATCCCATAGGATAAGGGGTACAATATATCGTATCTATGGAATAGGTTGTTCAAGAAAATTTCGGGTGTACCGAAAACCATTTATTGATTTTGGAATCCATTTACGAATATATTTTTTTTTAAATTGCAATATTTTTCTTAAACTCAAGTGAATCAGCTAAATGGTTGGATTTAGGTATTTCCAAAATCACTATGGTAGTATTAATGTATTAACCTAAAATGGAATAAAATAACAGCTAGTTAGACTTTACTATAAAAATGGACACCTAGCTCCACAAAAATATTTCCCCCTACTACAATTGATACTTGCGCCCCATTACCAAAATATTTGCTTAATTTATTTTCAGGATGATAGAGTGTTCGCTAGAGCCCTTCCAGAACCTTCTAGGAGACAAGAAGCCTTCAGTACATCATTTGGATTTGACATTTCGTCTCATTACTGAAAGAGTAAAGGAATTAGTGCAAACAGTTTACTACTGCGTAAGTTATACGATGTTTTAAGAGTATTTGACCAAAACAGCGAGGCCAAAATTGAATAAGTTTAAATTTCTGTTCTCGTTCTGGGTGTGTGTGTTCTTATCATTGTGTTATCTATGGCATCCAAGACTAGGGAATCCTAGTGTGGGGTTAATTTAATTAACAGCTTCAATACATCCATTACTTTTTTTAGGAACGTCAAGTAGAGAGAAAGAAGTTAAGCTCTTCGCGCCTGAAGAGGTTCACCGTACATCACGAAACTCTGGAGTACTTCACTCCACGACCTCTCAGTGTCCTGGTGCCCACTGAACCCTGTCCTGCGTAAGTATACATATAATTCGATGCTTATATACATTATATACATTTCTTATCCATTCTGTGCAAATGATTTATTATAGCCATGTCTGAATCCACTCACTACTTATTAAATCGTGGCCTATCTGCAGTGTAAAAGCAGTGATAGCCTAGTGGTTAGAACGTTGGTCTCCCGAACGCGGGGGCCTGGGTTCAAATCCTGGCACGCACCTCTAATTTTCAAATATTATGTGCGTATTACAAGTTAATTATCACTTGCTTCGGTGAAGGAAAACATCGTGAGGAAACCTGCACACCTGAGAGTTCTCCATAATGTTCTCAAAGGTGTGTGAAGTCTACCAATCCGCACTTGGCCAGCGTGGTAGACTATGGCCTGTACCCCTCACATTGTGAGAGGAGACCCCGAGCCCAGCAGTGGGACAATTATGGGTTGTTGCTTTGCTTTGCTTTGCTATCTGCAGTGTTGTGGACGATTAACATAAAAAGGACAGACTGATAAAGGATAATGCCAAAAACAAAATACTTTTGGCTCGTTGGTCGTTCTCAATACTCTTTATCTATCCATAATGCTGAAGCAGTTGCAAGCCTCAAAATATATTTATCTGAAGATTCAAAGTCAAAAATAATTTAATGTGGATGTTATGAATATGAATAGATAGATTACCAAAGCGGCCATAACAAAGCTTACTTAAATAAAATTTCCAAAACATTATTAATTAACTTTGTGATCTAAAACCAAAAAGCGGGTATATTAAAAAAATTATGACGTGCATAAGTGATACCTAAATGAATAAAATATTTTGACTTTGACAATGAACAGACTAAATTCACAACCCTATTATTCTTAGATATTACATTTCAGGTGTGTGGAAGCGCGCTGGCTATCCAGGGTGACAGATACTCCAGAGGTCCCGTTCGACAAGCCCATGGCTATGAAGGCCATAGAAGAGCTGATCGAAGACCCGGCGTATGAACGAAGTGACAGGATACACGCTCTCACGGAGTGCAGAGTACCACAAAGCAGGATTATACTGGCTAGACGGTATATGCAATACTGATGAGCTGGAGAAATCGCACCTTCAGTGGAAAATAGCATAAGTCGTTTTACTTTGAATTTTAGTTATTAACTATCTGCGCGTTAATTTTTGGAATAAACTAACTACTTAAATAAATGATGTTATATAGCCTTCCTCGATAAATGAACTATCAAACGCAAAAAGAATTTTTCAATTCGAACCAGTAGCTGAGATTAACGCGTTCAACGAAACAAACTCTTCAGCTTTATAATATTAGTATAGATATGATTGGAAAGAGGGACAAAAGATGCATTATGCTCAATTTTTTTCAAATTTTTTTCATTAATCTTGACGGTTTTGTGCAAGAAATCGTATTGTAAATTCCTTTGACTACTTACTAATACTTTAACAGTTTTTTTGCTGTCCTGTAAAACTGCAGTTTTCATCTTATGCCTTTTTCCACTGAGGGTGCGAAATTACCGCTACAATCAAACACTGTACATTCAAATTAACGTTTTCAAGTGTCCCTATTTCTATGATATTTCTTGTGCTGTCTAATATATCGGACCTGAAAAGAAAAAAAGCTATTTATTTACCACATTTATCCCAAATTGAATGAATTACCTGAATTACCAATTACCTAATACAATACATCCACATAACACTTTCTTAGATTAAGTAACGATAAATACAGTAATCCTCCAAAAAGTTCCATATGTTTTAACTAAGCGACGGGGAATTTCCTTTTTTACCCGAAACCCATATATTGCATATAAAAAATACCTCATTGTTTCACATCGTTTTTTTTAAACATTTCTATTAAATAAAATATTTACTGGTACAATTAGTTTTAAATACTAATAAAATATTAAACAATTTTACTTCAACTTCTAAGCGTAACCGTTCACAATTTGAAGTTATGTAAATCTAAGTAAGAGACGCGAAAGTTGCCGTATTCCTTGCACCTTTGAGTTTTTCTTCGTTTCGCAAATTAAACTTACCCTGTTTTAAAATCATTAGTAAGTAAGTGGTGTAAGTTAGTCGGCGGAGTTGTTAACTTGTTTCACTTGTTCAAACTGCGTTGTAAATGTTATAATAGTATACCTTTGTTACACAAGAGTTGGTAAAACGTTTGTTTGAAATCAACTTCAATAGTTTAGTAAACTAATTAATCATTGGTAATGCTAATTAGTGATAAGTAGAAAAGCTTTTAATTATTTTTTAAAATTTGACGAGGTTTTGCACTTTTCTCTTCAATTATTAATACATACCTTATGTTTCACTTCTCTTAAACACTGTCTTTAGGTACTATTATGTATTCTATGACTTAAGTAAAAGTTTCAGCCTGATGTTAAAGTTGAAATAATAAAAAAAGAAAATGTGTGCAATTCACACGTGGTAGAAGTGAAACTTTCCAAAATTTTGGTTTCAAGATAATGAGATGAAAAAGCAATAAATCGAATCTTCTACCTTGTTCCTCGCGCCATCTATGAATACAACTTAGCACTTTTTAAAAATCTATCTAGCAATAAAACGAATCTTCTATCTTATTCCTCGCGCCATCTATGAATACAACTTAGCATTTTTACTGTCTGTTATATTATCTTACCTGTCGTTTTTCCGTTGCATCCGGTTTGAAATCACTAACGATTCTAAAGAAGTTTCACTTCAATAATAATATTATTATAATAGATAATGTGATAACCCACGCTTCTTTTTCCTACTAGCGTCTTTCTTTCTTCAATCTTCCGCACTTGAGGCATGGATTTAACTGCTGCACGCTTGCTTTGATGAAGATAAAAATATCATGAGGAAACCTGACCATGCCCAGTGGGATACAGATCAATTTATGAAAGTAGACCGTCAGATAAGTTGACGAGAATGACTAGTCTTTCAAATTCTAAATCCGAACTGAAGTTTCTTTAAGAACTTATATCCGTGCTAATAAATATGGAAGTATTTTTGCTCGCAAGACCGTCTTTATCCCGCTAATAAAGTATTGTGTGCTCACATTCCTGGCTGGAGAAGAAATAATTAATTTACGAGTCCAAACAATACCGTACACCGAGGACTTTTACGTTAACATCAATATTTCAAGATGGCTGCGATGGCAAATTGGATTTGGGATTTATAGTCTTCCTATTGAAGGTCAGCCGTGAGTGCAAGGTCAACCTTGGCCTTTACTCCTGACTCTCGTGAGTTTATTGAGGTCAACCTGTCTATCAAACTAGCCTTGACTTTGAGTTATTTAACTGCTCTAGAACATTGTTTTAACTTATTCCTTTAGAGGAATTTACCTCTACGATTTTCACTTTGATTTTTGCCACGTGCAAACTGTGCAATGAGCTTCCTTCTGAGGTATTCCCACTATGTCATGGGGTTCTTCAAAAAAGGTGTAAAAGAGTTCTCCTTCAGGGCCGGCGTTGCATTGGCGATTCCTCTGGTATCGCCCATGTCCATAGGTAACGGTTACCACTTACCAACGGGTGGCGTGTCTGCTTTTATGAATACAGGGGAAATATAATTTATTATGAGATCATTATATTAATTTGGCATCCGGTATAAGCATGCGGCCACACAGCCGCTTTTGCGCCACGTAAATTCTGTAACACAAAGAATCTACAAGCGACCGCACTGACAGTTTTTCCCGCGACTGATTTTTTATTAAAATATTGACAGGTAGTTGACACGCGGTTAAAACCGCGGCGGAAAAAACGGTAATGCGGCCGCAGGCTAACGTATACAAAAATTCACCAGAAAGTCGGTAAAATTTAACTTGCACATCGGCACATAAAAACTACACATAACTCACAATAAGTCAAATAAAAGCTTTTAAAAACGTCTTTCGAATCATAAATAATATATTTACTGTTCAATACAGTGATGTGTATCCAAGGATATATCCTTGAATTTCAACTGTACAGATCGGATTATCTCCTTCATTTGATCTTAAATTGAATCTAAGTTAAGACGAATCTCGTTGGAATTCGAAAGTTAACGATGTTTTTTAATGTAGCATTTCAGGCTGTGACAGATACAGAAAAAAATAGACAACAAATATTCATATTACTAAGCCCAATTCCACGCCTTGGTTTCGTAAGAGGCAACTAAATCTGCCCCGATGGTGGTAGCGCCCCTCGCTGGAATTATATTGATAATATAAATAAATAAATAAACACTTACACACTCATACCCCGCAGTTGGATTTTACTTGTGTCGCGGGTGGCATGGACTACACATATAACACATCACAATAACACCCATAACCAGAGTACACATACTTATATGTCACATAAATATGTGTTCCCGTGCGGGAATCGAACCTGGAACCCTTCGCTTCGCAGGCAGGGTCGCTACCAACTAGGCTACAGGGTCGTCAAAGTATTAATTAATTAATAATTCATTAACACTATTATTATTTCTCCATGGGGTCCTCCTAGATAGCTACCACCCTCATGAGTCTGCCAAAAGACTCGTCTTGTTCCGACTGGGGACTTGAGAGTCAGTTCTTTGTTTCTTTTTCTTCTCTCTTGGCCGGCATCGCATCAATCCCTTGGTGTTGCTGATGTCCACGGGTGATGATATCCACTTTCCATCAGATGGGTCGTCGGCTCGTTTGCCGACTATTTCCATAAAAAAATCATATAACGAGAAAAATCGATCATTAGTTAAGAGAATATCGAATGAATCAGTATAAGAATTAAGAAATATATCAACATATTGTATATCAAGAAAGAAGATAGAAAAATGAAAGAACTGGCTCTAGGCCTCTAGGCAAACTTTAGGGTGATAAAAGTTAGATTAATTCCCCAAATTCATTTAGCAAGGTCGAAGTCGCATCTTTTATACGGGTCGCGCGTTAAACTTTGACGAGGGTTGCCAGAGTATGCGTTGAAGATATCCTAAAATAATGGGGGAAATAACGTGGCCAATGGCTTACATTTTTTTGTGTGATTATTTCTGAACTTGACGTTGTTCCAAAGGAATTTGGTAAAGGGATTAGTGCAAAAAACTTTGATGCGCCCTGAAGACCTCGCAGCGAAACTTCTATCTGTATCTAATGGATACTGTAGTGTAGTATTAGTAGAAATACAGATTAGTAATTACTAACGATTATAATCGAGATATCTCGAGACATCTTCAAAATCGAATGATTCCATTAGTATATATAATCGCCCACCACTACTTGCCGCGCACTCTCTGTCCGGACGCCGAGCGAGTAGGACGTGTAGTGAAAGCGATTACATAGTTTATTATTGGCACCAATCGAACCACTACAGATACAATCTGGTCGAGAGGACTTGCAGAGCGCGAAGCACGAAAGCACTCAAGATATTATACTACTCGCCAACACCCATGTCTAACAGGTAAAATTAAACACTGTTTTGGACTTTGTACTGTGGAACGGAATGAGCATCCGATCTCTCCATGATAATCCTAATATTAAATCGAAGCCTTATGTAGCTACAGTAGAATTTATTACATTAACAACATTGTTCCAACAAATACTACAGCTAATTTTAACGTAGATATCATACACAGAATAGTAACTTTTTTAAGTAGCTATAGCCGATAAGCGATTAGACGAGTCACCTGATGGTAAATGACACCATCGTCCATGAACATCCAAGAAAGAATAACGCTACACATTCATAACCAAACTAGGATTTCCTGTGCCGTGGACAACACACAAACACAAGAAAACACAGAGACCGAGAACAGTATAAACTCATCATTCAAAATTCCGCCTCGCTGGGAATCGAACCGGCATGGCACGGCGATCCGGCAAAGGTAACCAACAACAAAAAACCTCAGAAACTACCGAACCGATTATGATGAAATTTGGCAGGGAGATAGATTATGCTAAGGAGACGTCAGCTAAGAACGGATTTTTGGAAATTCATCCCCTAACTAGCAAAAATAGGGGTCCGAAGTCATCTATATATATATATAAAATTGAAAAGAGACACACCACTGATTAAACAAAAAATCTCAGAAACTACCGAACCGATTATGATGAAATTTGGCAGGGAGATAGTTTATGCCAAGGAGACGTCAGCTAAGAACGGATTTTTGGAAATTCATCCCTTAACTAGCAAAAATAGGGGTCCGAAGTCATTTTCATACAAACCAACTTCGTCAGTTTTAGAGTTATAAGTATGAATTTTTTTATGTAAGTTTATAGTAATAAACAAAAATTAAGTATAGCACATTTTTTTGGAAAATCATCCCTTAAAGGGTTAATTTAGAGGACAACAGTCAGTGCTCAACTTCGTCATTTTTGAAGTTAAAAACATGAAAAATTACATATTAGCTCAAAATTAGAAACTAAATTTTGAAATATTACGTTTTTTTTTGGAAAATCATCCCCTAAAGTGTTAATTAAGGCGGCGCAAGTTGGTATGGGAACTTCGTCAGTTTTGAAGTAAGAAGGGTGAAAATTTGTATTTAAGCCAATATTTAGACACAAAAAATAACTGCATCACGGTTTTCTCGAAATTCATCCCCTAAAAATAGGGGTTGGTAGTCAATTACATACAAATCAACCTCACCAGTTTTCGAGGTATAAATATGATTTTTTTTTATGTAAGTTTATAGTAATAAACAAAAATTAAGTTTAACCCATGTTTTTGGAAAATCATCCCTTAAAGTATTCATTAAGACGGCGCAAATTGGTATGGGAACTTCGTCAGTTTTGAAATAAGAAGGGTGAAAATTTGTATTTAAGCCTATATTTAGACACAAAAAATAACTGTATCACGGTTTTCTCGAAATTCATCCCCTAAAAATAAGCGTTGGTAGTCAATTACATACAAATCAACCTCACCAGTTTTCGAGGTATAAATATGAAATTTTTATATAAGTTTATAGTAATAAACAAAAATTAAGTTTAACACTTTTTTTTGGAAAACCATCCCTTAAAGGGTTAATTTAGAGGACAACAGCCAGTACGCAACTTCGTCATTTTTGAAATTAAAAACATGAAAATTTACATATTAGGTTAAAAAATAGAAACTAAATTTTGAAGTATTGCGTTTTTTGGAAGGTCATCCGAAAAAGGGTTAATTAAGGCGGCGCAAGTTAGTATGGGAACTTCGTCAGTTTTGAAGTAAAAAGGGTGAAAATTTGTATTTAAGCCTATAGAAGGGTGAAAATTTGTATTTAAGTCTATAGTTAGACATAAAAAATAACTGTATCACGGTTTTCTCGAAATTCATCCCCTAAAAATAGGGGTTGGTAGTCAACTACATACAAATTAAGCTTACCAGTTTTCGAGGTATAAATATGAATTTTTTTATGTAAGTTTATATTAATAAACAAAAGTTAACTTTTTAACACATTTTTTTTGGAAAGTCATCCCTTAAAGGGTTAATTTAGAGGATGGAACTCAGTACGCACGTCATTTTTGAAGTTAACAACATGAAAATTTATATATTAACTAGGTTTTCGCGTGGGGCGCGCGCTGCTAAAGCAGCGCGCGTGCCTTTCTCTTTCGCAAAAGACAAAATAAATAAATAGTTTTTTTCAAAATTGTCATCGGTCTTGGAAATTTATTTTTCGATTCAGGGGTCTGTTTGCGAAATCAAACTACTAATTTTGGTATGTCTATTTTTTCGGCATGATTAACAGAATATGAGAGGGAGAGGGAGAGAGAGGGGGTGAAGGAGAGGGATAGGGAAAGGGAGAGGTAGACGTAAAGAGAGTGGGCGGGAGAAGAAGGGATAGTGAGAGGGAGGAAGTGGGAGAGGGGTAGGAAGAGGGAGAAGGAGAGGGAGAGGTAGGAAGAGGGAGGGTGAGACGGAAAGGTAGCGAATGGAAGTTGAAGAGGGAGTGGGAGAGGTAGAGAGAGGGGAGGGAAAGGGAGGAGGAAAGGTAGCGGGAGAGGGAGGGCAAGGGGGAGTTAGAGGGGAAGGAAAGCGATGGAGAGAGAGAAGGAGAAATTGGTAGCAGGTACAAAGTTTGCCGGGTCAGCTAGTTGATAACTAATAATAACCCTTAATACTAATAAACGATTCATACATTGTATTGACATTCAATGGACAAACCATCTGAAATATTCGACACAAAATACATTTGTATGAAAATTAATATTTTTATATGGCAACTCTGCAATATTTTTCCTCCGATGTGTACGATCTATAAGTACCAACAACCTCCTGATGTATTGTAATGACATAAGATTGATGAAATAGCCTGAAATATTACATAAAAAAGAACATTTGTATGAAAACTTTTATTTTTTGTATGGCAACCCTAAAATATTTTTTCACCATCATTTACGTACTATTGGAACCTACAATTGCCCTATACATTATAAGGCCATCAAATGAAGACAACCACCTCAAATATTTGAAAAAAGAAAACATTTGTATGAAAATTATTATTTTTTGTATGGAAACACTGAAATTTTTTTTCACCAAAATTCATAAAATATTAGTACCTACAAATGCCCCATACATTATAGTAGCGAAATATTCAATCCGAAAATAAATTTGTATGAAATTTTTTTTTTTGTATGGCAACACTAAAATTTTATTGTATTCCCTAAACAAATGATTTAATTAAGAAATATCTCCCATACATTTCTTATACTCTTGATCTATAGTTTAGGCTCAATTACTCGAAAAGTGAAAAAAATTCTGGACTCCAATGTTGCCAGTTTATTAAGATGAAAATAGTCAAATGTCATTACGACAGCCACTTGAAATGTTTTGGGGAAATATTTTGATTAAAAATATTTTTCCTTCTACTTTTTATGTTTTTAAATAGAAAGTCCAAAAAATTGTATGAACAAAGAAAAGAAAAACCAAACATGGCAACACTTTCGGTCAAGTTACATAACCGTCCCATACAAAACAACCCCCTCAAGTGTTGCCAACCTACTAATTTTTTCCTTCAAAAAATGCAATTTTTCGTACATTTTACAAAATGGCCGCCACGGGTGTCCGCCATCTTGTTGAAAAAAAAATTATCCCCAAAATATCAAAATTGAGGACACTTTTAAGGGAA
Organism: Thymelicus lineola; assembly: GCA_963932265.1. Taxonomy (NCBI): domain Eukaryota; kingdom Metazoa; phylum Arthropoda; class Insecta; order Lepidoptera; family Hesperiidae; genus Thymelicus; species Thymelicus lineola. The sequence continues at coordinate 1,193,882 of OZ010703.1, read as the reverse complement.
AACAAAAAGAATATTATAAAAAAGTTAAAAAACTACCCCGATGCGAGCCCACAAAGTCACCTCTAAAATTTCAAAACTTTAAAGCAAAATATCTCGGCGGCCATCTTGTTTTTTAAATTTTTTCTAATTTCATCGTATTAGTCGTCCCAAAATTATTCGAAAATGACTCCAATATTGGGTAAGTGCTCACATAAATAAAAAAGTTGACAATCGCCGAGCGGCCGCCATCTTGAATTTTCGAACGGTCGGATTTTTCCCATAGTAACCATAGATAGTCAAGCAACTTTCTCATACATCATTATAACCCCCCACCAATACTTTCGGCTGGGCTACTCGAAATGTGAAAAAACGGGAAAAAAAATTCTAGCTCCCAGTGTTGCCAGTTAATTTAGATAAAAATGGTCAAATGTCATTACGACAACCACTAAAAATTTTTTGGTGAAATTTTTTGATTAAAAATGTTTCTCCTTCTACTTTTCATATTTTTGAATGGAAAGTTCACAAAAATGTATGAAAGAAAAAAAAATCAATGTAACCTGGCAACACTTCAGACTAAGACCCACAACCGCCCCGTACAAAGTGACCCCCTCAAATGTTGCCAACCTAAAAAAATTTTCCTTCAAAAAATGCAATTTTTCGTACATTTTATAAAATGGCCGCCACGGGGTCCGCCATCTTGGTGAAAAAAAAAATATACCCCAAACGTCAAAATTGGGGATAGATGCAAGGCAACAAAGCAAAAAAATCGCAAAAAAGTTACAAACCCAACGTAATCCGACCCCGCAAAGTCACCTCGAAAATTGAAAAATTTTAAATCAAAATATCTCGGCGGCCATCTTGTTTTTTCAAATTTTTCCAAATTTTTCGTAACACTTTTCCCAACATTAGTCGAAAACGACACCAATCTCGGGTAGCTGCATAATAAAAAAAAAAGTTGGTCATTTCACCTCGGCCGCCATCTTGGATTTTCGAAAAGTCGGATTTTTCCCATAGACAAGAGAGTTAATCAAAAATTCCCGCATACATAATATTCACCCCCCACCACTCCTTCTGGGAGATCAATTCGGGTTTTCATAAAACGAAAAAAAAAATCCAGCAGTCAGTGTTGCCAGTCGACATCGACGAAATGGTCAAATGTCATAGCGACGACCGCGACACGGTTTCCTGTGTGACATTTGTATCAAAAATCTTGCTCCTTCTACTTTTCATGTTTTTGAATAGAAAGTCCAAAAAAATGTGTGAACGAAGATAAAAAAAATAAAACCTGGCAACACTTTGGGTCAAGTTACACAACCGCCCGGAACAAAGGGACCCGCTCAAATGTTGCCAACCAGAAGAAAAACGCACCCAAAAAATGTCGTTTTTCGTACATTTTTCAAAATGGCCGCCACCGCGTCCGCCATCTTGTTAAAAAAATAAATATCCCCAAAATATCAAAATTGAGGATACTTCCAAGACAACACAAAAAAAATATCAACAAAAAGTTGAAAAACCTCCCCGATGCGACCCCTCAAAGTCACCTCTAAAATGGAAAAAATTCAAACCAAAATAACTCGGCGGCCATCTTGTTTTTTAAATTTTTTCTTATTTTTTCGTAACTTCCTCCCTAAACTTTACGAATAACCCCAAAAAAATTTTGCAAAAAGCCATAAACAAAAAAGTTGACAATCGCCGCGCAGCCGCCATCTTGAAAATGGGAAATGTCAGATTTTTCCCGAGGTGTCGGAAGGAGATGGAGAACTTTCGCCATAGACAACAAAATCCCATCTCGCCTCCTTCTGGGAGAACAATTCTATAGTTCACTACGTGGTAAGTCTAGGATTATATATTATAAACTAGGTTTTCGCGTGGGGCGCGCGCTGCTAAAGCAGCGCGCGTGCCTTTCTCTTTCGCAAAAGACAAAATAAATAAATAGTTTTTTTTCAAAAATGTCATCGGCCTTGGAAATTTATTTTTCGATTCAGGGGTCTGTTTGCGAAATGTTTGGCTTCAAACTACTACTTTTGGTTTGTCTATTTTTTTGGCACGATTAAGGGTAGACGTAAGAGGTAGACGTAGTGAGAGTGGGCGGAAGAGGGAGAGGGAGGAAGAGTGAGAGGTAGCGGTAGAGGGAGATGGAGAGGGAGGGAGAGGGGGAAGAAGAGGGAGATGGAGAGGGTGAGAGAGGAAGAGGGAGGGGGAGACGGAGAGGTAGCGGTAGAGGGAGATGGAGAGGTAACGGGAGAAGGAGCGGGAAAGGGCCAGGGAAAGGGTAAGAGGGGAAGAGGTAGGGAGAGGGGAGGGAAAGGGAGGAGGAGAGGTAGCGGGAGAGGGAGGGCAAGGGGGAGGTAGAGGGGAAGGAAAGCGATGGAGAGGGAGAAGGAGAAATTGATAGGCGGTAAAATGTTTGCCGGGTCAGCTAGTTGATAACTAATAATAACCCTTGATACTAATAAACTCCTCATACATTGTATTGACATTCAATGGACAAACAATCTGAAATATTCGACACAAAATACATTTGTATGAAAATTAATATTTTTATATGGCAACACTGCAACATTTTTCCTCCGATGTGTACGATCTATAAGTACCAACAACCTCCTGATATATTGTAATGACATAAGATTGATGAAATGATTACATAAAAAAGTACATTTTGTATGAAAACTTTTATTTTTGGTATGGCAACCCTAAAATATTTTTTCACCATCATTTACGGACTATTAGAACCTACAATCGCCCCATACATTATAAGGCCATCAAATGAAGACAACCGCCTCAAATATTTGAAAAAAGAAAACATTTGTATGAAAATTATTATTTTTTGTATGGCAACACTGAAAGTTTTTTCACCAAAATTCACAAAATATCAGTACCTACAAATGCCCCTTACATTATAGTAGCGAAATATTAAATCCAAAAATAAATTTGTATGAAAAATATTATTTTTTGTATGGCAACACTAATATTTTATTGTTTTCCCAAAACGAATGATTTAATTAAAAAATATCTCCCATACATTTCTTATACTCCTGATCTATAGTTTAGGCTCAACTACTCGAAAAGTGAAAATAATTCTGGACTCCAGTGTTGCCAGTTTATTAAGATGAAAATGGTCAAATGTCATTACGACGACCACTTGAAATGTTTTGGGGAAATATTTTGATTAAAAATATTTTTCCTTCTACTTTTCATATTTTTGAATGGAAAGTCCAAAAAATTGTATGAACGAAGAAAAGAAAAACCAAACATGGCAACACTTTCGGTCAAGTTGCACAACTGCCCCATACAAAGTGACCCCCTCAAATGTTACCAACCTACAAATTTTTTCGTTCAAAAAATGCCATTTTTCGTACATTTTACAAAATGGCCGCCACGGGGTCCGCCATCTTGTTGAAAAAAAAATTATCCCCAAAATATCAAAATTGAGGACACTTTCAAGGGAAAACAAAAAGAATATTATAAAAAAGTTGAAAAACTACCCCGATGCGACCCCACAAAGTCACCTCTAAAATTTCAAAACTTTAAAGAAAAATATCTCGGCGGCCATCTTGTTTTTTAAATTTTTTCTAATTTCATCGTATTAGTCGTCCCAAAATTATTCGAAAATGACACCAATATTGGGTAAGTGCACACATAAATAAAAAAGTTGACAATCGCCGAGCAGCCGCCATCTTGAATTTTCGAACGGTCGGATTTTTCCCATAGTGACCATAAGTAGTCAAGCAACTTTTCTCTATATCATTATAACCCCCCACCAATACTTTCGGCTGGGCTACTCGAAATGTGCAAAAACGGGAAAAAAAAATCTAGCTCCCAGTGTTGCCAGTTAATTTAGATGAAAATAGTCAAATGTCATTACGACGACCACTAAAAATTTTTTGGTGAAATTTTTTGATTAAAAATGTTTCTCCTTCTACTTTTTATATTTTTGAATAGAAAGTTCACAAAAATGTATGAACGAAAAAAAAATCAACGTACCCTGGCAACACTTCAGACCAAGACCCACAACCGCCCCATACAAAGTGACCCCCTCAAATGTTGCCAACCTAAAAATTATTTCCTTCAAAAAATGCAATTTTTCGTACATTTTATAAAATGGCCGCCACGGGGTCCGCCATCTTGGCGAAAAAAAAAATATACCCCAAACGTCAAAATTGGGGATAGATGCAAAGCAACAAAGAAAAAAAATTGCAAAAAAGTAAAAAACCCAACGCAATCCGACCCCGCAAAGTCACCTCGAAAATTGAAAAATTTTAAATCAAAATATCTCGGCGGCCATCTTGTTTTTTCAAATTTTTCCAAATTCTTCGTAACACTTTTCCCAACATTAGCCGAAAACGACACCAATCTCGGGTAGCTGCATAATAAAAAAAAAAGTTGGTCATTTCACCTCGGCCGCCATCTTGGATTTTCGAAAAGTCGGATTTTTCCCATAGATCCGGGGGTGAACAAAAAATTCTCCCATACAAAGGACTCACCCCCCACCACTCCTTCCGGGAGATCAATTCGGGTTTTCGTAAAACGAAAAAAAAATTCCAGCAACCAGTGTTGCCAGTCGACATCGACAAAAATGGTCAAATGTCATTACGACAACCACGACACGGTTGCCAGTGTTACATTGTTATCAAAAATATTGCTCCTTCTACTTTTCATGTTTTTGAATAGAAAGTCCAAAAAAATATATGAACGAAGATAAAAAAAATGAAGCCTGGCAACACTTTGGGTCAAGTTACACAACCGCCCGGAACAAAGGGACCCGCTCAAATGTTGCCAACCAGACGAAAAATGCACCCAAAAAATGACATTTTTCGTACATTTTTCAAAATGGCCGCCACCGCGTCCGCCATCTTGTCAAAAAAATTAATATTCCCAAAATATCAAAATCGAGGATACATTCAAGCAAACACAAAAAAAATATTGCAAAAAAGTTGAAAAACCTCCCCGATGCGACCCCTCAATATCACCTCTAAAATCGAAAAAATTCAAACCAAAATAACTCGGCGGCCATCTTGTTTTTTCAATTTTTTCTCATTTTTTCGTAATTCTCCTTACAATTTTAACAAAACACCCGAAAAACATCTGGCAAAAGGCCATAAACAAAAAAGTTGATAATCGCCGCGCAGCCGCCATCTTGAAAATGGGAAATGTCAGATTTTTCCCGAGGTGTCGGGAGGAGAAGGAGAACTTTCGCCATAGACAACATTATTGTATTTCGACTCTTTCTGGGAGAACAATTATATAGTTATCACGGTGGTAAGTCTAGGATTATATATTATAATAAATAATTTTGGAGTGGGAGGGGAGAGGGAAAAGAAGCAGAAAAGAGACCAAGACCGGGAGAGGGAGAGGGACAAGAAGCGGGAGAGGGACCGGGAGCGGGAGAGGGACAGGGAGCGGGAGAGGAACAGGAAGCTGGAGAGGGACCGGGAGCGGGAGAGGGAGAGGGATAGGAAACAGGTGAGGGTGAGGGACAGGGAGCGGGATTTGGACCGGGAACGGGACAGGCAACAGGAGAGGGAGAGGGATAGAGAGCTGGAGAGGGAGAGGGGCAGGAAGCGGGAGAGGGAGTGGGGCAGTAAGCGGGCGAGAGACCAGGTATGGGAGAGGGAGAGGGAAAGGGAGCGGAAGAGGGACCAGGAACGGGACAGGCAGCAGAAAAGGGAGCGGGAGAGGCAGAGGGACAGGAAGCTGGAGAGGGTCTATGAGTGGAAGAGGGTGAGAGAGAAAAAGAGGGAGAGGGATTAATATTGAAATTTTTAACCAATAAATAACACTTCAATAACATGTTAGAGCACCAAAAATTTGTTTTTAAAATTATTGTTTGTCTGTCCGGGCATCACATCAAAACCCTTGAACTGATTTTGACGGAAATTAGTTAAGTTGTTTCTTATACTTTTGGTCATATTTTAGAAAACTTTTCATCCAGAAAAATTAAAAGGTTTCCCTGGAAACAAGATGAAACTTTGTATGGATTATTTTTAAAATATCAACAATTTGCTTTAAATTTGCTTCAAACGTTTCTCCTTTAATTGATGGAATACATGTTTTAGAATTTTTCAAATTTTTCATGAAAAAGAAAAAAAACAAATTAATGTGAATATTGTTTATTTTTCAAAACCCGCAGCCGGAGGAATGATTTGTGATTGTATCGTAGGTTTTACTTTATAAAGACCTAAATTCAATATAAATTAACCTGTTATTAAATTTTCTTCTGTGAGGGGTACAAATATAATTTCTTAATAAGCATAATTTCCGCGTGCGAAGCTGCGGGCAAAAGCTAGTATTATATATAGCATTACAATACCATGACATGAAATAGAGAGACCAATTCTCACTACAACTACTTTACCTTTATTCGGGTAGTTAACCCAATGCGGGCAACACAGTGTTTCAATTCGACTTTGTTGTTGGAGTGTTTAGAGAACCGCTGTAATTGTTTCCCTTCCTCAGGTACCCTTGAAGAATTAAGATTAAAAAACTTTCCAGTGCCTCATGGAAACTTTTATACCAACTAATTGTTTCTGAATTTGACAATCAGACGACGGCTTTAGATATTGCTTTTGCGTTTTTTGTTTGAAATAATACGATATTTAAAAGTATTATCACATTGAAGTATTATGTCATAGAACAGACATCTCGAACAAAATGTGTCCGGCCGGGGGGTTCGATTTTCAAAATCGAGCCCCTGTTCTTTCAACATCGTACGAATCCATTGAAAATTGAAGCCCATTGGCGCCAATTCATTAGGATAAAAATCGTGTTCGCAGTATCGGTTCTATACTCTAGTAATAATATTTTAATGTATTATCATCTGTTATTCACCAGCGCTCTGCCTGGGGCTTTGTTCGAGTTTTCTGGGATAATGAGTACTCTATACATTCAAGTATTATTACTAGCGTATAGAACCGACACCGCGAACACCATGTATGTCCCGATGCATTGGCGCCACGTGGCTTCAATCTTCAATGGATTCGTTCGATTTTGAAAGGAGAACGGGGGCTCAATTTTGAAAATCGAACCTCTCGGGCTGGACACACATTTTGTTCGAGATGTCTGTTCTATGACATTATACTTCAATGACTCTATATCCTATTCCAGATCGTGGCCTACCTGTGTCTGAAATTTCATAAACATTCATTCATCCTCACCAACTTTCACATTTATAAAATTACTAGCTGTGCCTCGCGGTTTCACCCGCGTTCATTTGTGGAAATAATCTAACATTTTAACAAAAACAAACCAAGTTAGCAAGACAACACGTAAAATGCGATGAATATTTGCTCTATAATTTAGTACTTACTTTACTTACTTCTCTCTTACGCCCCAACTCAGAGTCACTAAAGCAACAACCCATAATTGTCCCACTGCTGGGCTCGGGGTCTCCTCTCACAATGTGAGGGGTACAGGCCATAGTCTACCACGCTGGCCAAGTGCGGATTGGTAGACTTCACACACCTTTGAGAACATTATGGAGAACTCTCAGGTGTGCAGGTTTCCTCACGATGTTTTCCTTCACTCAGAGTCACTAATGGTTACTTAAATCACTCCTTAGTATACAATTTGTATGGTGATTCTTTACTAAGGAGCGATTAATGTACCTTTAGTGACTCTGAGTTGAGGCGTAAGTCTATATTCAATACAAGCTGTTGCCCGCAGCTTCGCACGCAGAAATTATGTTTATCATATTTATCCCCTATTACACCCACTTGGAGGTTGAATTTTGAATAAAAGGATTATTCTTTCTTAGTAGATCCTTACGTCTTATGAGGAATATGTGTGCGTTAAGGTTCTAGCCCTAAGGGTTTGGCCTGTGCGTTGATACATCAGTCAATCACTTTGGCAGGTAGTAGGTAGTTTGAAGAATCGACACAAGTCGCCGGGCTGTGAGCGCTTCAACAAATTAACTTTCTTGATTCATAATGTGGACTAATTTCAAGGAGACGGTCAGCAGAATTTTGAAATTTTGATTCATTAATTCCCTTATAATATCAACAGAGAATATACACAGTTATTACAAAGCTATAGGTATTAGATTACGCGTTTGTTGCTAACTCTAGATTAAATTTAGTATTTGTACGTTCCAGCGTGATACAGATTACGTAATACGATACGCGAGCTAACATAGCTACAATTTAGAGCTCGCATTTCATTGTTTTACAAACAACTACATTTAATCTTAAACCAGAAATAAATTATTTAATCCAATTAGATATTTCTTACAAAGGATTTCCTTATTTGTTATATTATATGTTAATACTGCAAGTAATTAAAAATGTAAATGACTGAAACAAAAGTTTCAGACTCAAAGTTAGAACATTCCAAACGTATTGTCGCCGAGAGGGAAGTGCTAATTCATGCAAATGCTCGCGCCTCTTTTGTTGTAGAATATTTCCGAATAACTAAATCTAATCTGCTGGATTTTCATCTAACAACAAGTGTTGGATACTGTGTCTATTTCATACAGAAAGGTGGACTTTTCAAAACTACATACCTAATTTAGATTAGCGTTATTTAAAGTGGTTTGCGGTTTGCAAACGTCACTCGCTCATTTTACATAAGTAGGTATACCAAAAGAATACAAACTTCAAAAAGTCCAAAAATGTGTATTTTGAGCTTTAACATTAACATTAAAATGGTAATTCAGAGCAAAGAAGACGCAGACTCGAAAGTTCGTGCAGTTTGAAACAATTAAACATCGCGGGGGTCGAGAAATGACTATTTTGCACTTACTTGTTTTGTTGTGAACAAATAAATGTTCCTAACAAAAGCATAACAATAATCAAAATTATCTGTTTCGGTCCCATACAAATTTTAGTTTACGTGCGTTTACTTTACGTCGCCGTTATCTATACTAATATTATAAAGAGGAAAGATTTGATTGTTTGTTTGCATTGAATAAGCTCCGAAACTACCGAACCGATTCCCTAGTGTCAAATAAAACTCGCACTAAGCCCATTGAAGTCTAAGCATACAGAATTTGGGAAATAAAGTCAAAGTCAAAATATTATATTCATATTCACTATTATACAGGGTGGTCGGTTATTCGAGAAAAAATCAGAAAACTTTTGTACAAAACATTTTCCTCCAAAATGCATTCCTGAGAAGTTATTCAGGGGTTTCCATACTTTTGGACTACCCTGTATATTTTATTCACTGATACACTTATGCACGTCATTTTTGAAGTTATACTTCTTTTGGCGCGATAGTGAAAAATGATGAGAGTGAATTTCTACGATGCGCGCGCACACCGACACCTAAATTCTGCATCGTGAAGTTAGCTCAATTCTGTATTTTTTCTGTATGCAAAAAAGTTTTCACAGTATTTACCTCATTACAAACGATTTTATAATCGATTGAATTGATTCATAATAATCGATTGATGGAATATAATAATATGTTTTATGTATTATTTGTTAATTATAATTATAATATTAATTTATTTCTTACATGTTTTCGTATTCCATACATATTAAAACTATGTAATATATTTAGAATTACCATTCAATCGTTACGCTAATTTTATTAAATTACATTTCGAATATTTTGACATCGATTAATCGATTGACAACAAAGATGATGTAATCCCTAATAATGTCATTTTGGTAACCATAGTATTTATAAATAACACCACTGTACTGTCATATTTGTCATCGATCCTTCAAGTTTCTACGCGTAGTTTTTTGTATTTTTCTATTAAATATTTTCAGCGTACCTATTTGGAGTCCTATTTACTATTGAAACTCATCGACACGCACACAGTTATTTTAATTTACTGTTGTATTCGATTTCGTACTTGTGTTTTGGTGAATGTGTTTTTGCAGTTTCGATACAATTTCTGGCAAACCAATACTATATGAATATGGACTACTTAATCGCCTGTTTTGTGACTGACAAAGGTTCAGAATAAGTCCTGAACACTGGATAACGTACCCTATACATCTTTAGAAGATCAGTAGTTTGCTGTGGCCATACTTACAATGAGTATGTTATGGTATCTTGATTGGGCAAGGTACCAACGAAATATAGCGCCTCCTGCACAACTAGACGAAATATTAATATAAATGATAACTAATAAAATCTCTTGAAATATGCAATAGCTTTTATTATACAACATTTTATGACATTCGTTTTGGGTAAAAACCATTTAAGTAGTAGATAGTATAATAGACACCCGCCAACTTAGTTTTAACCATTAAACTCGTAGATTCTATTGGCAAGTCACGTATTAATTTTGGGATTTTATTATAGAAATGTACACCAAGCCCTATGAAAGATCGTTGCACTTTACTTTGGCGGAACGAAGGCGTAATTAATTGATACATTCTTTTTGTTTGGCGATTATTAATATCAAAATTTTGTTTATACGCGTTTATATTCTTCCTTATAAAAACTACATTATTAATTTATTAAGTTGGTTAACCTTAACTGTGTGTTGTAATGTTTAGTTTGTACGATTCCCTAACATGAAATATTACATGTTTCTTCTGATGTATATAAATATTATTTACTAGGTTAATCCAAAAGTAACGATAATAAAAATGATACACGTTCAAATAAAATAATGTATTATTTTACAGTCTCCTAATTAATCAGTTCACATTCTCGGTAGTTATATTAAAATTACAACAAATTGAATTGCTTTAAATTGGGTTGGCATACGAATGATCCAAACGCACGCCTAATGATAAATAATCACTATCGGACGAACATGAATCATCAAAACTGCTCTCAGATTCCGTATCACACTCGTCTTTCAATTCTATAATAAATTTATCAATTTCCGCGTCTAAGCTTCCATCCATTTTACAAAACTTATCCTCAATATGTCGCACATGTTTTATACGCAGTCGGGTTTTTTGTATTTTTTAATTTTTTTGTGTGTAATAGACCTATCATTGATTCAGTTGGAAAAAATATTAGAACACGATTTCGTGAGCCATGACCACGTTTTATGCTATAATATGTACCTACGTTTGCCCAAAATTCTTCTGTATTTTCATTGAGCGACTCAGTTTCTTTTGTTTTTTGTATTTATAACACTATTTTCTATTTTAATTTTCAATATTATATTACATTGGTAGAAAATGCAAAAAATCGGGAGAAACGGTCGCTAAAACGGGATTTCGGGAGACGATAACCAAAATCAGTAGATCTCCCGATAAATCGGGAACTTTTACAACACTCGTCACTTGACAGCAAGTAATGCTAATCTAATGGGAAGGTAATGACAGCTTGTCAGAGGTAAAATAACTGTGAACGGACTGTAGTAGTAAATAGTAATCGATACTTGTCTTTGGGACTAGGAGCACATTCTTTTTCTCTCCTTATGGTCGTAGCGCACATATCAACTCGGAAAGGGATCGGCACCGGATCGCCTCGCCGTCAACCTAACGTAAGCTCGGCTACGGCTAGGCGACGCCGCGCTTACGGCTCGCCGGCCGCTGGTTGACGGAATGAATGACAGCAGTTCGCCGACGCAGCGGTAGCCGCGGCGCCGCGGCGCAGGGCGTGCACGAGGAAACGGAAAGTCGACGGATAGCGAACGGTGAGACGTAAGCGCGGGTACGGCAAGTCGTCCACGCACCGTACCGCGGTTCGTGAGCTTGTCTCGAGGCGAGGCGATTACGTTACGGATCCAATAAGTGTGCTTTACAGTAGGGAGTTTCATACAAAGAATACTGACAGGCAAGAGTTGATACGTTTACGTTCCGTTTACGAGTTGATATGTGTGCTATGACCATTAATCTGTATTAAAGTTTAATGCCTGTCGGAAAATAAATTATTCTTCAACTGAACTGAATAAAATCTTTCATTCCCTCCCCCCCACAAAAACTGGTTTTACAGCATGGTATCGTAATAGTTCTCGTAATAGAACATAGATGGTGTTTTTACAATTGTAAAAAACAGAAAAAAAAAAGATTTACAATTGATTTGTTTTTGCAATTGTAAAAACACCATCTATGTTCTATTACGAGAACTATTACGATACGTAGCAAAGTAATATTAGAATATACTACAAAATTAATCACAGATGGCGCTTAACACATATAGTTTGGCTATAGAGATTCGTAAATTAAATTATTTCAAAATATTATTTCATTTTTATTTTTAGTATTGCTGTTTTTGAATATTGTATTTTGAACAATGTTTTTTTAATATTGTTTTTTGATTTTTTTTTCATGTCAAAGAAGTATAACTTCTCACGCGCGTACAAAAGTACACGCACCCTTTTTTTTATATAGAATAGACGAGATTATATGACGACTTTATATGACGACTTTTTGCTTTGCTTTGCTTTATATGACGACTGTGCCCCGCGGTTTTACCCACCTTAATTTGTGGAAAAAAACGTACTACTAAAATATATAATGCTACATAGCCTATAGCCTTCCTCGATAAATGGACTATCAAACTTAAAAATATTTTTTTAATTCGAACCGGTAGTTACTGAGATTAGCGCGTTCAACCAAACAAAATCTTCATCTTTATGATATTAGTATAGATATTAAGTAAATATCTATGAATAATTACACGCAGAAAAAACATAAGTAAAATTAAATTAAACAAAAATCTACTTAGTAAGAAGTATATTAATAATGATGCATTAAGTTAAGCTTGATAAATTGCAGTAACTAGAGACAACAGCTAAGATGCAGTCAGTTTTTGTGATCCAGTGTACTTTATTCATAGTTGTAACAGAACCTTACTTCGCCCGAGCTATTTATTATTATTATTATTATTTATTATTTAACTCTTTATTGCACACCAAAAATAGGACAAAAACAATGTAACGTAGGCAAGTATATAGAGTACAAAAGGCGGTCTTGTCGCTACACAGCGATCTCTTCCAGACAACCTTAAGATGCGGAATGCTCTATATACTTAGATAAGATGAAGTAAGGTGCACGAGTAGAATTAAGGAAACTATAATAATTTAGAATCAAAACACAGATTTAAAATTATAGATGACAAAATATGGAAGAAGGGAAAATTACATATATAAAATTATTTACATACGAATAAAACATTAATCTTTTTAAGAATAATTAGTTTCCTAAATGTATTAAGGATTATCCATATTGTTCTCAAGAGTTTCTTCATAATGGTCTCAAGAATACCTATCACCCTCATTAGTCTTTAGAAAGTTTGTTTGAATCACCAATTTAATTATTATTTATGATCTTTGTAATCTAAATTATGACTCAGTAGTTTCATAATGTGATAATAATTAGTATAACCAGGTATAACCCGCGCCATTAAAGAAACGTATCCTAAATTCTCATTTTGAGCAATTCATAGAATAAATACCAGGCAAAGATTTTTAAGATAGATAGTAAGTAGGAATTTTGCAATACAAAAATTTCAACTTATATTTTTCTTGGTCTTCCTTTAATTTAAGATACTATGTTGCCTGAAAGAAATTGATCCTTCTGAAGCACCCTTTCGGTTGGTATCATAATATACAGGATGTTTTATTTTTCATATTCAGGATACTTTTCCTCAAACTACCGTCTTTTATTTCAACTCTGTATATAAAAATGAAACCATTTTTCCTTGTGTCATGGCATCACGCGTGAACAGCTGGAACAATTTCACTAATTCCTTTTTTGTTATGTTCGTTATTGTCAGAAGAAGGTTCTTATGTAAGAAAAAATTAAGAAAGTTGCGCAGAAAATTAGAAAATTTAAGAAAATTTAACGACCATATTAACTTTTTAATGTTACCTTGGCAACATATCTAACTTTTTTAATTTGTAACTGACAGTCAAAGTCAAAGAGGGAGAGGTAGTACGTAATTAAAATAGAATATTATATTGAATACTGGTTGAAATCCTTTGGGAAACATAACAATTTAACAATGAATTTAGAAACAACGGAGTGCACAGCGTGTAAAAGCAGCTCCAGACTAATTATATTTTTTGCGTACTGTACCGACGTGTGTGACTAAAAACAGGAATAATATGCGAGTGAGAGGGAATGATAAGTGCCGCCATTTTAGATTCGTTTCTTTAATGGCGCGAGCAATACCACGTTTAAATAAAATTTTACATAATTAATTATTGAACCGTACACCAAGCCCCATAAAAGACCGGTGGACCTCATAAAAGCATTACTATGGTATAGGCTGTGAATAATTCTGTCTGTATTGTTGATATCAATCCATGTCCATTTCCTCGAGATCATACAAACTCTTCGTATTGACTAAAACAAAGGCCAAGCTCCCCTCACTCCTAGCCGAGTGCTCTCAAACCCTCACGTTCTAAACATTCCAACCCCTTGACGCGAGGGTGACTTGACCTACAATCGTTACGCTGTTTATTCGAGGACATACTCTAAGATAAAGCATAGCTTTTAATTTAAACGCACGTTTTAAATACGATTTTTCTTTAAGTATTTTCAATTAATACTTATAGTGGGCCCGGCTCATCCCCATTTTTCCATCACTGAGGTAAAGCTATCCATTAATCATGAAACAGGCGAAATTATGGCGAATATAGTCCCTTCTGTGGAGTAGGTGATGCCTGTATCACCCAGCGTAATCCAGTAGGTAGGTACTTGCTCATGATGATAAGGTTTAATATTCGCCTGACTAGCTACCCTCCCAGAAGTTTTTTTTAATATTGTTTTTTTTAAGTTTTTTTTTTAATATTGTTTTTTTGAATTTTTTTATAATTTTTTTTTGAAAATTTAAAAGAAATGATTTTTTGAAATTGTTTTTTTCATGCCAAAGAAGTATCACGCGTCACACGCGCGTGTCTCCGACGAAAACAAGAGAAGTGAAGTTTGAAGTGTCTGTGTATCTGTGGATTTGTATCTTTGTCTGTGGCAACGTAGCTCCAAAAGGGATCAACCGATTTTGATCTAGTTTTTATTGTATGAAAGGTGACTTAATCGAGAGTGTTCTTAGCTATGTTGAGTGTAAACAAACTGTGGGGGGTTTTTTAAATTTTAATTTAAGATTTTTTTCAAAATCAACAGATTTGACTCCAGGTTTTTTTTAAATCTAATAATGCAATTTTAGTTTTCATCAAAATTGGCTTTGAGACTCCTTTGACTCACTTTCGAATTTGCCCATCCACGCTCACTTGTAAATTCACCCTGTATACTTATTGACAATCTGTAAGGAGGGTTAGAGTGCATGTAACTTAAGCCACGGCATGCCGGGCAGGTAATACCAGGTAAGTACATGCCGCCCGCAACGTTGTTGAAATATTAGCGCACACTAAGATTGGTTATACTGCAAGCTAGATAGTTCTAATTCTGTAGCATTGTCTTCAAACAGTTCAGAGAAAATTCCTCTAATTTAGCAATAGATATGTAGGTTTACTACCCCGAGTAGGTGGACTGATGAGCTAAAGAAGACAGCGGAAAGCCAGGACCGGTCGGAGTGGCGCCAATTAGGGGAGGCCTATGTCCAGCAGTGGACTTTAAGAGGCTGTTAGATAGATAGATGTAGGTTCAGAATTAGAATAAGTCTCGCTATCTCACCTGGCGAATTTAAATAGAACTATGCATGTGGGAAAAACGCATCTCAATTTCCCAAGAGATGACGACTCTTTTTAACCGACTTCAAAAAAACGAGGAGGTTCTCAATTCGACTGTATATTTTTTTTATGTTTGTACCTCAGAACTTTCGACTGGGTGAACCTATTTTGATGACTCATTTTTCAATCGAAAGCTGATGCTTGTCATATTATAGTCCCACTTAAATTTGAGCGAGATCTGACAATGGCATCCATGAGAAAAATATAAGTCTGAAATTTGCATTAAGTATATGTGCGACAAATTGACGAATAACTCAATATCACGCTAACCGATTTAGATGATTCTTTTTTATTGTTATTGGAAAGGATGTAGTACTTAATTCGAAGTCGGTTTTTTTTTGTTAAAATTTTGTCCGTAAGAGGTCTTATTATGCCTCAACAGGAAAGCCACACCTTGCATGATCCAAAAAATTCTAATTTGCCACTTGGCCAAAAGCTGTTTGCTAATGATTCTCCTTATTTTATCCATTTTGACATTCCAAAAATTCCTTGTGCCATCGCACATCGTCTGTCCGTCAGTGTATAATATTATAATAGCTAGATATTATGCATACTTAGTGCTTTATAGATTCTTATAGCAACGATACCAAACTTATCACGCATTGCTGGTCAGGAAAGAGAGAAGAAAAAGAAGTAATTATCTGTCAAGCTTCCAGCCGAAACATGACGAGTCGTTTGGCGGCTGACTCAAGAAGATGGTAGCTATAGAAGTAATAATAATAGTAATAATGGTATTAATGAACCTTGCTGTACCTATAGCACATCTTTCAGTACAACACAACCTCAAATGTAACCGCTGCAGCAACGCGAGGCCGTCGAGCGCGCCCGGAACTTATCTCGTGTGTCAATGTTACGCGGAATGTCTCTTCCGTTCCGTGAAGCTTCTTCGTCGATCTTACCTTAATAATAAACTATTGGAAATTATTACGTAACTATTGTTACAGAGTTTACAGACACCAACGCATAACCATCGACGCTTGAAAGGAAACATTGACTAAACGACATTGAGCTAATTTTACAGGAGAGCAATTTAATGTTTTTTTTTTTTTTTTTTTTTTTTTAATATCTTATAAGTTAATGCTTGACTACAATCCCACCTGATGGTAAGTGGCGATGTAGTCATTGGTGGTAAAGCGCATTAACTTAGTAAAAGCCTATTCACTCTTGCCTTGAAGACACTCACATTATAATCGAGCGGGAATACCGACGCGGGCAATTTATTCCAATCCTTCGCTGTACGTATAATAAATGACGAAGCGAAGCGCTTTGTCCGTACAGGGGGAATGTCAACGACGAATGGATGGATACCCGCCGTGCGTCGGGACGTTCGATGGTGGAATGGGGATGGTGGAATCAAATCATATAATTCCTGCGCACACTCTCCAAAATGTATCCTGTAGAATACCGAGAGGCTAGCAACTCTGCGCCTGTGCTCGAGGCTCTGAAGATTGGTCTCAACCAATTTAGGGTCACCAATAAGTCTCTTAGCACGCCTCTCCATTGAATCCAATGCTGACAGGTGGCATTTGGCAGCACCAGCCCAAATGTGACAGCAGTACTCCATACAAGGACGAACCTGTGCTTTATATAAGGTTAAGAGTTGTTGTGGTGTGAAGTACCGCCGCACCTTTGCTAGGATTCCAAGCTTCCTAGCAGCTACTTTAGCTTTGGATTCAATGAACCGCCCAAAGTTAAGGTTCGAGGATATCTCAATGCCCAATAACTGAAGGCGGTCGGTGTATTCCAGGGATACATTCTGAAGAGTAGGAGTCAAGATGAACGGACTCCTTTTAGCGGTGAATAGACACGCTTGTGTTTTTGTGGCGTTGAATCCCACTAGGTTGGCATTGCCCCATTCGGAGACTGCCTGAAGAGTAAGATTCATACGCTGCACCATAGCCTCTCTTTCGGACTGATGGTCTTTACTGGCCCGACCCTTAGGCAGATATCTCTCTACAACCGTGCTGTCGTCTGCGTACCCATAGATACCGGGCATGAGCAGATCGTTGATGTGCAGCAGAAACAGCGTTGCGGAGAGAACAGACCCCTGAGGAACTCCGGCATTAGTTGTCATTGATTGCGACGAGCAACCTCCGACAACCACTCGGAATGAACGGTCACTCAGGAAGTCTCTGATCCAGTGGATCAGGCCAGGGGATAGGCCATACGCAGAGAGCTTGCTCATAAGGCTAGTGTGCCAAACCCTATCAAAAGCCTTCGAGATGTCAAGGGAAACGGCAAGCGCTTCCCCATTTTTCTCGAGAGCTTCACCCCAGATGTGAGTGGCATACGCTAGAAGATCTCCTGTCGACCGGTTTCGGCGGAACCCGTACTGTCGGTCACTGAGGAGATCGTTCTGTTCTAGGTATGCCATGAGCCGTGTGTTCAATATACGCTCCATAATCTTACAGAGTAAGGAGGTTATTGAGATGGGCCGATAGTTATTGGGGTCAGCACTACTGCCTTTTTTGGGCACAGGCTGCACGTTGGCAAGCTTCCACGATCTTGGAACTATCCCAGTCTCAAAAGAGAGGCGAAACAAGCGTGTCAACACAGGAGACAACTCGGGTGCACATGTCTTTAGTACTACCGCTGGAATACCATCTGGTCCACTGGCTTTGTTCACGTCTAGACTTCGCAGGGTCTTAAGTACCTCTTTATTGTGAATACGGACCTCTGGCATAGAGGTACCGCAATTAGGTATCTGTGGTGGGTGGTTGTTGCTAGTGTCTAGACGTGAATTCTCAGCAAACAGAGATGCGAAAAGGTTCGCTTTCTCTTCAGCTGTATGAGCCAGAGAGCCATCCGGCTTTACCAGCGGAGGTAGCGTGGGACGACAGAAGTTAGTCTCGACCGCTTTGGCGAGGGACCAAAAAGCTCTACTGCCACATGGCTGGCGAGAGACTTTTGCGCCGATATGTCTAATGCGGTCGACACTCACTTTCTGTAATGCCTTTTTGTAGGACTTGGCGGCAAGGTTAAAGGCTTTCTTCTTAGATCTAATATCCGGAGCTTTGCGACTTCGAGCATCAACCCAGGCAAGATACGCCGAATGTTTGCGCTTCTCAGCCTGAGCGCATTCGGCGTTAAACCATGGGCGAGCTTTGCTACCAATGGGAACGTCAGAGAAAGGAATGAAATACTCCATCCCTTGACGAACCACATCGGTTATAGCATCCGCGCAGCTCGACGGATCTTTGGAAGAAAAGCAGACCTGTCGCCAAGGATAAGATGCGAAAAAGTGTCGCATCTCATCCCAATCTGCTGACCTGTAACGCCATACTCGCCGGATACCTGCTGAGTCGTAATCGGGGGCTGAGTATGACGAAACAGATTTCACCAGACAGTGGTCGGAGGTTCCCAGCGGGGAGGAAACCTGAACATCGTACCTGTCTGGATCGGTTGTCAGCAGAAGGTCCAGGCAGTTTGCTGTGTGGCCTTCAACATCGGGCAGCCTGGTCGCTTGCTTTACCAGCTGGGAGAGGCCAAGCGATAAGGCAAAGTTCCACGCTTCTCTCCCTGCATGGTCGGTTTTCTGGTATGGGAACAACCAGTCTTGATGACAGGCGTTAAAGTCCCCCAGAAAAACCAGCTGCGCAGTAGGGTACCGTTGCAAAGCCACATCAGCCGTCACGCTAAGGTGCTCAAATAGGCGAGTTGTCTCCTGGTCACCGCTGTGCGAACGATAGACACAAGAATACAAGACTTTGTCTGTACCCGTGTCTACCAAAACCCAAATGGTGGAGAAAGTAGGGTCTTCGAGATGACGGAGACGCTGGCAGCAAATGTCGTTGCGGGCATACACACAGACTCCGGCGCGAGGGTGAAAATTTTGCTCCAGTGTGTAACCAGGATAGTCTAGGTATGCCGCGCTCAATGGACATCGGATCTGCGTCTCCGTCAAAAAAAGCAAGTGTGGCTTCTCAGCCTCTAGGTGGTGGTGTACTGAGGTGAGGTTAGAGTGCATACCTCGGATGTTGGTGAAATGCACTTCGAGTGAGGGGACGTGCAACCGCTGTAAATGTCGTTTACACTTGCTCTTTTTTCTCATTTTGTTAAGAAATTGGGAGTGAATAGGATGGAGGATGGCAGTTGAACGAGGCGTTGCGTCGTTAACCAAGGGACGGAGTTGGAGTCGCTATGTTATTGGGGGGCTTAGCCTGGAGACCGCGGGGACGCCCGAACCCCCCCGGAGATCGCCATCAGGTCCTCTCATCCGGTCGCCAACCGGCATGATGGAGCCACTCCGGGATTTTTCGCAGATGGCGGGGCAGCCTTTCGTGGGTGGCTTTCCCACTACTTGGGCCCCCAACTGTCTACGGTCGGCCAGCGGTGCACCGTGCTTCGGATCCCGCTGCCCTCCGCGACTAAGCTCCCGACACAGCAAGCACCAACTCGTCACAACCGGTACATCAACGCAACGCAACTGTTCAGACCCATCCTCCATTCGGCTTCATTAGACATCACGCCGGAACACGACGGATCGCTTGGCGGCATGGCTTTGCCTAATGGGTGGTAACCTAAGCCGGCAGCCGATGTTATGGCCTACCACCGGAGTTGCTGCTCGTTTAGCACTACCCAGGGGACACGTGTAGGGTATTCGGTATCCAAGTAACTTCCTACGGACGCGAGCAGCTCATCCCCCATGTTGGGTTTTTTAGAAAAAATCATATATATTTTTTGTAATCCTCCTACCAACGTTATTCTTATTGTTTTGGAATTCTTATTTTATCATATATAATGTGGCATAATACAAAAAAAAATCAAAAAATTCAACTTTAAACTGCTCTGCTGTAAAGTTAGCTCAATGTCGCTTAGTCAATGTTTCCTTTCAAGCGTCGAATATGTTTCTTTAATGTCTCTTCTTTTCATGGCGAAACGCATTGATAATATGGTGTTGGTCATGAACCACCTGATGCTATGTGGTCAGGGTCACATCATTAATCAGTATACCAAACCAAAGAAGAGGGAAAAAAGAAAAAAGAAAGTACTGGCTCTCAAGCCATAGGTAACATGACGAGTATGGTAGCTAGCTAGTAGGTTCACGGAAAGTTAGAATACCAGCAATAATAGACACTTTTTTAAGGCGGAAATTTTCTGTAATTATTTAAAAAAAAACGTGAAGAAACTTCTCTTCTGTCTAATCCCCTTTAGCCAAAAGCGCAACCAATTTCCAATTCCCAGATCATAAAAAATAACCTCAATCTAACTCAAATATCAACGTAATCAAGATCGAATCCTAAAGTAAATCAGTTCAATTAATTAGATACCTACCCACATTTTTTTAATAAATGAATAATATCGCCGTTTCATCCCCTTATAAATCAAAGTGACAAATGCTATATCCATCTCAAGCCGGGATCGCGAAGCCGATCGCCAGTTTTTGTCCCGTGACACAGGCAATAAATTAAAGATGACTCTTGGGTTCCAGTTTTTCTTCAGTTTTTCTCGAGTCGCGTTAAGCTGAACTTTCGTTAGATATGCCATCGTATCTCGAATAGTTTTAATCTTGGTATAAGCTTCGCTTCGGGGAATCATTCCTTACGTTTTCCATCCAATCACATGCGAACTTTTACTGATTTTTATCGGCTTATTTCATGTTTGTCCAATAATATTATAATTAATCTGTTAATAAAACGGTTAAAAAAACAAATTACCTATCATTTTAGAAACTATAGACCCTTGACGTGGCAGTGCGATTTAAACTGCGTTAGCATAATTATGACGGCCAATTTATAAAACGAATCCTAGTTGTTCAACCCGTTTTCACTCATTGTATTTTTCCATAGGTAGGTACCTAGCCGACTAATTATTATGTTAACAAGATAACTGATTAATGGACGCATTACCTCAGGGTGTTGTAAACAGCAAACGCGTCAGTCCGATACGTTTGCTATATTTCGGGTGACTGAAACGCGTCGAGTGTTTACTGTTTATCAATCTATACTACTTAATATTATAATGCTGAAGAGTTTGGTTGAACGCGCTAATCTCAGAAACTTCTGCTTCGAATTTAAAAAATATTTTTGTATTTGATAGTCCATTTATCGAGGAAGGCTATAGGCTATCATCATAATTATATTTAAGGTAAACACCCCAATTATGGACAGTTTAACAACAAATTTGTGGTATTTCTGAAAATTTACTTATATGGTGAAAGTTAGGGTGTTGAACGTACTTAAAGTGTAAAGTCCTATGCTTATTCAACATTTCTGGTGTGTTACGCGTCAGATACTGCAATTGGTTTAAATTTAATTAACAAATAAAAATTATAACTTTTTTACCCAGTTATGGACACCAAAAACCCAGTCATGGACACCCCAGTAATGGACATGACCCA
This sequence comes from Thymelicus lineola, assembly GCA_963932265.1. NCBI lineage: Eukaryota > Metazoa > Arthropoda > Insecta > Lepidoptera > Hesperiidae > Thymelicus > Thymelicus lineola. The sequence goes on along the minus strand of OZ010703.1, from coordinate 1,172,013 downwards.
GTCATGGACACCCAGTAATGGACATATGTAACCCAGTCATGGACATCCAGTAATGGACATGAATCTAATCATATAAACCTAATAGGTAGGCTAGTTATCGACGAATCTATGATGAAAATGCAAAAGATTAATTATTAGATAATATCTTTTTAGGGTTTCGAAGTAAAATCGGAACTCTTATAGTTTTTTCGTTATGCCCGTCCGTCTGTCCGGAGCAAAGCGCTGAGACCCTTAGTGCTAGAAAGCTGTAATTTGGCATGAATATACTTATTTATTAAATCTTATTTATTAAAATCAGAGTCATGAAATAAAATGCTGAAAAACATTTTTTTAGGGTACCGTGCGCGTGCCCTGCCCTACAGGTAACGTGAGGATGATTTTTTTATTCGTCGCGTACCCTATAGTGTGGGGTATCGTTGAACAGGTCTTTCAAAAATATTATGCTTCTTCTAAGACCATTTTTAGAATTAGGGGTCCGTTTGCAAAATATTTGGCTTTAAAGTGCTAATTTTGGTTAGAGTCAAGTGTCCTACTTAGCTGACTAAACGGTAGGAGTTGAACAAGTGAAAAAATTCTCAAACATAGATGATGAATGAATTCTCAACATATGATGAATTTACAAGAAAAACTATCACGGCTATGTTAGCATAAGTAGTCAATGAGTAATAGTCGATAAACTAACTACTTCAGATCCCTACATAGCGCGTGGCCTGACATGCACTTGTTTAATCAACTTTTCATGAAACATTCACATTAAGGAACTTAGTTACTTATAAATTTTCTAAATTGACACTGGTGAGCATTAAAGAAGTGAAAATTATTAAAGTGAAACTTTTATTACATCGTTTCAAACTTTTTGGTCTGTGTGTCGCATGTCACGTGACAGTCGGCCGCGGAGTGGGGGTAAAGTGAAAGGCGCTCGACAGAGTATGGCGGCGCCATATTGGCCTCGGATGCTCTGTCGAGCGCCTTTAAGCCTGGGAATATACGTCCGATTTTGTTTCCGATTGTCTGATCAGACTAGTCTGATCAGACAATCGGAAGGCCCTCGTGCCATACATTTGTTTGAATACACAATACACGTCCGATCAGATAGTAGGATCGGACGTCCGAGTCGGAAACAGCGCCAAGACGTCTACGATTTTATGGCCGATCCGATTGTCTGAAGGTGCGGTCTGCATACTTTTCTACAGAGACCAATACACGTCCGATTCCTCCTTCCGACTTGCCAGTTTACTCTCTAGCGTGACAGTGAACGTACGCATCGAATGGCTTATTATGAGCGTAGAAAAACGTACTTGGTTATGGGATACTTTTAACCGACTTCAAAAAAAGGAAGGGTTCTTAATTCAACTATATTTTTAGGGTTCCGCACAAAAAAAACGAAAAACGGAACCCTTATAGGATCACTCGTGCGGGGAAAGGGGGGGAGGGCTTATCTCCGAAACTATCGACGCTAGAAAGTTCTCGCTCGAAAGCTGATGCTTTTCATGGGGTGGGACCACATGACAAGCACCTTAGAGCGAGATCTGACGAGTAGTTTTTGATTCATCCCTTACATTGAAGTCAGTTATTTTGTTGTCCAGAATTATTAACATAACAATATTACAACTATAACACATCTATAACTATAACAATCAAAAAACTTCGGGGTATCTCAGTAGTTTTGAATGTTATATGTAGAAATTACTCTCAGTAAGTCTTGTCAGATTGATACTTAATCAATCTGAACTGAAATTGAATATTGAATCCAATAGCGACGTTATTTCTTCTTTCGCGCTAACACGAGCAAATATGCAATAAGTAACCATAATAGGGATGTTGTCTAATTTTAGGATTCAATTTCATTTTATAGATAGAACCTCAATATTCACGAAAAAAATATTATAAAAATAATAATCTTCAATTTAAAAAAAAAAATTGATAAATAAAAATCATTATCAAATTTCCCATCAAAAACGTCAAGTGACGTCATTAAACGATATTCAATACTATCTGTCTACTAAGTTTGTTGAATTTCCATATAAAATTGTTCCAATGACGTCATATTCTCAAAATGGAGTTTGAGGTCACGTGACAGTGAGTACAATTTTTAACATTTTAAATTAATGATATTTAATTTATTGTGATTGATTTCAATAAAAGAATCATATTTTAGGCCTTTAAATGTTACCACTAATATTTTAGACATAAATTTATATTAATTTATAATTAGTGTCAACATCCCTTCAATCGCCATCAATCTTTTCTTTCTGGCAAGAGTGGCAAGCAAGCACTTACCGCTCTCACAGCTCGAGAACGACTGTGTTCAGAAAAAGTCTGACGCAAAAATCGGACGTGTATCGAGTAAATACGATCAGATAGTCTGATCAGACAATCGGAAACAAAATCGGACGTGTATTCCCAGGCTAATACCCTAAATCTTTTAATACCCTAAATCGAATATTTATCCAAAAATTTTTAGTTAAATGTCTACAATACAAAAAAAAGTTTCACTTATACCTACCGTGGTTTCATAAAACCACACAATTGCTTTTTTAAAATTGTACTCAAATTAAGCTTTTTATACTAATTTAATTAATAAGTAATTTACGAACGTAAACGTTATCAGCCTTTTATATAGGTTTGCATTAATTATAACTACCTGAACTACATGAACTATATGAAGATACAAATATTAATGTAAAGTACCCAATAGTACACATCCACACCAACATTTTCATAATTTGCAACTAGCTCATGGTAAAGAACAATACTAGGAGTAAAATTGGTTCAAATTCTGAATACACAATAGCAAAGATAAATTTGGATAAAATTATGTCCATTACTGGAACTATACAATTATAGTGCACCAGTAATGAACACCAACAAAATATCAACAAATATAACTTCTCGGAGTAACAACACTGTGTGTTGTTGACTTAAGTTTCATGGTTAACCCAACAAACAAAACACATTTTTATTTAAATAAAGCAATACAAATTTACAGATGAAACTTTTTAGTTACCGCACTAACAATTTCCTTAAGAAAAGCCGCTAATATAAATTTACAATGACAAACAATTTATAATTCGCGCCAACTTGTGTTCTTGCAGACCGAATTGAATAAAATGTCAAACTTAGGCAGTTCGATGACTACAGTCTATGACACAGTGTTAAAAATACAAAAAAAGGGGTTCATAACCATGTTCTAGACGATTTCTTTTTTTTTCGTCCATTACTGGTGCCTTGTCCATTACTGGTGCACTTACGTTAAGTAGTTAGTTTTTTCCTCAAATTATCGCGGGTGAAACCGCGAGGCACAGCTTATAGCTTTAATATTATTATGCTTCCCGGCCGGGGCATATATTATGTGACAGAAAAATGTTTGTTTTCGGATCGTGGGTGTTAGTGATTCGGCAATTGGTATGGCCGCCATACTATGGCGTAATGGTTCCCATGCTGCATCGCCGTGGTGGTCCTAGGTTCGATTCCCAGCGAGGCGGAAATTTGAACGATGAATGATGAGTCTGAATATCTGTGCTCGGTCTGGGTGTGTGTGTTCTTGTCTTTGTGTGTTGTCCATGGCACCCATGAGTTCCATGACCGAGAGAATCCTATTGTGAAGCTAGTGTGTAGCGTTATTTATTTATTTATTTTTATTAGCGATTAGTGATGAGTTATTTGTACTGTCCATGCCGCCCGCTACACAGTAAATCTCTACTGGGAAGGTTACTGATGAGATCATGCCAATGTCATTATCAGGATTTTTTTTAATGAAATTAAATAATCTTTTATTCCTATAGGTATCACTGATACACTTATGCACGTAATTTATTTAATCTACCAGCTTTTCGGAAAGGTGCTTTGTCATGGAGGAGAAGAAAAGCCGTAAAGGAACTCCTCAGCACATCTTTTAAAAATAAAACTTATATCTATTACAAAAATAGGTTTTCTCTAACCTGAGCAGAACTGGTTGCCTAGCTAGTCATTTCCAAGTATCCTTATCATTTAAATATTCATCTATGCTATAATAACCCTTGCCTACGAGTTGAGTTTTTACACGTTTCTTGAAAGATTCCACCGGCAAGTCATTTGTTTTGGGACTTTATTATAAAACCTAGCCCCATAAAAGAACGCTGCACTTTAGAAAGACGTACGAAGAGGTAGCCAATTGATGCATCCTTCTTCTTTGCCGATTTGAAAAATCACAATTTTGTTTGTATGCAGTTATGTTATTCCGTACAAACAGTAAATTATTATAAATATAATATTATATTGGGAATCTACTGTAAGTATACCTATTCGTTTAAATTTGATACGCAAGGACTCCCTTGATTTTAGTTTATAAATAAATAGCTCTAAATGTCTCTTTTCCGTAATACAAAAATTTGTTCTAGGTATACCGGCTGCTTTGCCCCACAGTAAAATGCCATAAAGTAAGTATAACACTATACAATATAGTCACAAAAAATACATGAGTACCAAATTTCAACTCATTTGGTCGAGTAGTTTCGGAGTAATTTGGCGCACGAGTGATCAAGGGATCCATTTTTCGTACGGAACCCTAAAAAATAGCCCTACAAGACAAATAAAACAACCGTTGAAATAGTATAGACATTTATTGTTACAACATAAAACAATTATTCGAAAATGATCAACAACCTCGAAATCCCGAAATACTCTTACAGTCATAATATTTGATAAGAAAATACTTTCAGAAATGCAACCGGAATGCGTAACAGTACAAATCGAATTCATTCGCGTATTGAACAATATTTAGAAACACGGACAAGGTCGATGTATTTGGTACAAATATTTTGGTAATAAAATCCTGCCACCTTAGGCAGAGTTCACATGAGAAAAAAACACGATTTATAATCGCTACCCGCAAACAATCTTTCCATATGAACGCAGCCAAAGGAATGGGTCAAATAATTAGTACTCTGGTACCAAAAGTAATGCGAGTTAATTGATATTTACAAGATGATTCAGTCAAGAAAGGACACTTTGTACTTAAAAACTACGATTGTAATAAAATATGATTTTACATTGATTATGCAAAGGATTATATATTATAAGTCACAAGAGCATTTCTATAACCATTAGTAACACGGCATCAATAAAACTTTCTATTGATATTAATTGGTATTTGGTACTGAAGTCCAATAATTACATTTTTAATATGTAGATGTAACCTTATTAGTTTAATTACGCCCCAATTCAGAGTCACTAACGGTTACTTAAATCGCTCTTTAGTACAGAATATATATTGTGATTCTTTACTAAGAAGCGATTTAAGTAACTTGAATACAATAATATCTGCACCGTATTTGTATGAAATCATATTGACCCTTGAAAGGAAACATTGACTATGCGATTGAGCTAACTTTACAGGAGAGCAGTTTAAAGTTGGAATTTTTAAAAAAGTTGTTGTATATGCCACAATATAGATGATAAAATAAGGATTACAAAACAGTAAGAATAACGTCGGTAGGAGGATTACAAAAAAAATATGTTTTTTTTTTTTCTAAAAATTCCAACTTTAAACTGCTCTCCTGTAAAGTTAGCTCAATGTCGCTTAGTCAATGTTTCCTTCCAAGCGTCGAAATGAGAACCCGATATATTATTATGTGCTTTCACCGTTATAATCATTGGATTTGTAGATTGTACTAAGGTCTAAATACTGAAAAAAAAATTAAAGATTTCTATCAAAAATTAAGTAAATATGTTTCACTAAAAGCTATTATTGCAAAATCTTATAACAACTAATATAAATAATTAAATCAAACTACAACAGTCATTTGGTCAATCATTAAGGCGAATTCACACTGCATAATTACTATTCTAAGTTGTTACTTTGTTGTTTAAACTACGATTTTAATATCTAACAATTAATTTAAGCTTGCAAGCTATATAGTGTGAATGTACCTTAACAAGTAGGAATTATTACTGTGCGTAATAGCTTTATGAACACAATCGATAGATAAATAGCAGATTGAAGTAAACTATTTGTTCTTATAGTAAGTTTGTGATGCCTGATTCGATGCAGCTTCTGAAACAATGGAATTATTATTGCTAAAATTATTTTATAAATTATGTCAAAGTCAAAGTCAAAATATTTTATTCATATAGGTATCATTGATACACTTATGCACGTCATTTTTTGACTTTTCGGAAGGTGCTTTGTCATGGAGGAGAAGAAAAGCCTAAAGAAACTCCTCAGCACATCTTTTAAAAAAAATATTACAAAAAAGATATTATCATACAAAAGTTTACTATTCTGAGTGGAACTGGTTGCAGAGCTAATCATTTCCATGCGTCTTTGTCATTTAAATACTCGTCTACACTATAATATCCCTTGCCTAACAATTGTGTTTTTACACGTTTTTTGAAAGATTCTATTGGCAAGTCACGTATTATTTTTGGGATTTTATTATAGAAATGTACACCAAGCGTTGAGTTGAGACAAACCATAAACTAAACCGCTTCGAAGAAAGAAATAGCTTTTTTATGGTATTATTCAGCAAACGAACGAACGATCCACCTGATAACACCAGCGGGCCGGTATTAGTCGCCTCTTACGACACCCATCCGCCTTGGTATTGGAGTTAGTATTCTAAGCCGCCCCAATACGGCTTAAAAATTGGTATTGATGAAATAATTTAAAACCGACAGATACGCAACCAGTTTGTCGCATAGATTAGCAAGGTCATTTTCCACAGACAATGAAATCATCCTCCGGATACAGACACCACAGAGCACTAAATACAGAGAGCATCATAACAGCATGGAGTATAGAGGTAAAGAGAGCCATCTCATATGGGGGGAGAGCCGAGTGTTGCTGCTGTTTACTGAAAATAGAATTAGTTCCAATACCTACCACCATCCTACGACAATGGCGCTGGCGTCTCAATAAGTACGATATGAACATAGCTGTTGATGCTGTTGTAGACGGAGCGGCGAAGTGAAGTTTGCTGAGTTAAATAAAATTTATCCTAGCGCACCGCAGCGCCACCAGTTATGGGACGCTTTTTACAGACACTTCATACACAGAGATGTCTCTCCTTACCTCTATACTCCATGATAATAACACACATTCTGCGATATGAAACATTATGGAAGGTTTTTTATGCAAACCTCACTCTTGCGGTCTATACGTAAATGTGTTCTTAAAAAAATGTACACTTGCGGATGTGAGCTTAAAAATATTTGCATTCGCATATCCAAAGATCCTTATCAGCCAACTCACCTTACTGACTCTTCGCATCCAAAGGTACTATGGGTTCCTTGGGAGGGTTCTTGGGGTTGTTCTTCCACACATACCAGGCGAGCGAGCTAGCGTAGCCCAGCCAGGCTAGATACGGCAACATGAGCAGACCAGCTGTCTTGTTGACGTTGAAGAATGACACTGTAGTGGCCACTGCTGCCCCAGACAATACTGAGATTTCGATGAACGCCTGTGGGAGAAAGTTGCCATGGTTTGTGTAAGGGATAAGTTTATTACAAGTCAGATTATTATTTTAAAGATAAGACTGATTAGACTTGAATTTTATAAATAGACATAGTAATTAGAGTTATCTGTAAATGAGTAGAAAAAGAACGACTGGACATTGAAATATAATATACTAAAGTACCTACTAGAGTTACAATTATTTACTATTATGTCTACTAATTATGTACTATTATGTGTACTATACTGTGCCACAGCATTGCGAAAAAAAAAGTGTTGCGCCAGAAAATTCTATTTTCAAAATCGAGCCCCCATTCTCTTTTCAAAATCGACTAAATCCACTGAAAACTGAATACTCAAAGTCAAAGCTAGTTCAATGCAACTGGGTAGTTTCTTGCCATTTCTTTTCCCGGGATCACTCACGGTAGGGATTTTTGAAGCGATGGCTTAGTTGAGTTCTTACCAATTTATAGTCCTTAAGACCAAAGAAGATGGGTGTCCAAGCCCAGTTGAGCAGGAGTTGACCACCGTACAAGGAGAGTGGCACTATGGCATCCTCTGAAAATAAAAGTAGTTACTGATTGCATGAAATTCCAAACATCTTTTGTACAATTCTTAAAAGGAGAGGAAACATTATAACAATTGAGGTTAAGGATGTACTATTATTCTGTGGTTAAAGTGAGTTTTTAAACTATCCCCAAAAATTATGTTTTTTAACATTGAAGTATAATGTCATAGAACAGACATCTCGAACAAAATGTGTGTCCCGCCCGGGAGGTTCCATTTTCAAAATTGAGCCCCCGTTCTCCTTTCAAAATCGAACGAATCCATTGAAGATTGAAGCCACGTGGCGCCAATGCATTGGGACATTCATGGTGTTCGCGGTGTCGGTTCTATACGCTAGTAATAATACTTCAATGTTTTTTAAATATTTTTTTAAGCCATTTGTCATCATTTTGTTTGTTAAAACATAAGGTATGTCTTCCAGTATAGCAAAGTTGAATCATTTATTTATCCATTTTTATTGTGTGTGTTCAATCCTTTATCACTGGTCGGTGTGAAAAGAAAATTAAAACCCTTCCAAAATTGACACTGTAATGTCAATGGAAAAAATATCGAGAGTTGCGTCAACTCCGGTGATGGGAAAAGCGGTTTCACGACGTTCGTGGAGTTTTCCGTCCATCCTGCAGCCCATAACGTTTATGGTGCTATTCTCCGGCCGTGCCGTGAAAGCAGAGAAGAAGCTGTCGTGCGCAGCGCAATCCTGCGACATTGGATGTTAAGGTTGGTGGGTTCTTTTTTCATAGACTTGATTTGGGTTTGGATATACCACCGACCTAGGCATTACATATATACATACATAATACAGTCCACACATTTATCGAAGGATCGCCCCTGCGATTACCGCACAATTTTTTGTGGCCTTCGAGCCGAACATAGAGTAGGCAATTCATTATTCTTTTATTTTATTTGACATATTATATTTAATTTGCACGTTGCAATGGCTACTAAAAAGGGTCAAAAGGTTCAAGAAGTGTACGAGGAGTGCATAGCTGATGTTGAATTAAACGTTTTAATCAACAAAAAGCAAAGGATTTTTGAACAATTACAGATAATATCTGACATGTCAATTAATGTAACTGACAACAACATTCGAGAAATGTTTCTATTGCGTGTCATGGATATAGATGAACTACGTTCATCTTTCGAATTATGTATTTTTGAAATTTATAAATGTCAGTTACAAGCTGGTATAAAAACCATATTCCAAAGTCAAGAATTGAATAGTTTTGATGAGTTGTATTACCGTATAAAATTGATTTCTTCAAAATTACTAGCAAATATAAAAACTGAAAAAACACAGTCGTGCATCGAATCTAGACTACGTCTTCCAAAATTGGAATTGTTTTGTTTCGATGGAAATATTGAAAATTTTAATACCTTTTACGAGACATTCTGTTCGTTGGTTCATAATCAGCCTCACATACCAAACATAGATAAATTTCATTATTTGCTCTCATGTATTAAGGGTTCGGCTTTAAACATAGTCAAAAGTATTCCGATATCATCTAATAATTACGACATTGTTTGGCAAGCTCTACTCGATAGATATCAAGATAACCGGATGTTAGTTGGGAATTATTTAGACAAAATGTTAAACTTTACACCGATTGCGAAGGAATCATCCACTCAATTGAACAATTTCATTGAAACATTTGATAACTCATACAAAGCTATACAATCTCTTAACATTGAAGATTTAAATAGCTATATTATGTGTCATATAGCATTACGAGCCTTAGATCCATACACTCGTAGGTCATTTGAGCAAAGTATCAATCAGAAGTCGATACCGAAATTCTCTGAGTTGATTACCTACGTTACTAATGAAATAAAAGTGTTGGATCATTCTAGTTCTTATGGGGCTAGTACAAGCAACCAAAACGTCGTACAAAATAAACGTCAACTAGACGTAAGCAGGTTTACGGCGCGAACTAGAAACAGTGCACAGAAAAGCTACGCGCATGCATCGTCATCAAACTCAAAAAATAATTTATCGTGTTTGCATTGCGGAGACAATCATATGATTTATCGCTGTGCTCAGTTTCGTAAACTGAGTGCTTTGCTACGAATCAGCCGTGCTGATGAGTTGAAGTTATGTCATAATTGTCTTAAGCCTAATCACACTGCTGAACAGTGCAGGAGTGAATTTAAATGCATTATTTGTGAGCGACCACATAACCTATTGTTGCATCAGGACTTAACGAAAACGTTTCTCGCTTCCTCTTACGACTCCGGTAATGCATTGGTCCCTGCAAGCGCACCCGCCCAGTCGGGAGGTACTTCAGCTGATAATAATAACAGTTATAGTACAGTATTGTTGGGTACCGCGATTGTTTATATTTTAGATAGCTTTAACGTCTATCAACCGTGTCGCGTATTAATTGATTCCGGTGCACAATCTAATTTTATTTCTGCTGCATGCTTACAACGTTTAGGTTTATCTCAACGCAAATGTCACTTTAGCATTTGCGGGTTAGCTGATGGTCTTGTTAAAAATTACGGTATGACGTCATGCAGCTTAAGGCCGCGTCACACAGATAATCCTGTTATTAATATTGACGCTGTTATTCTTCAGAAAGTAACTTCAGATTTACCTACCATCAAAATACCTGAACATATAATAAAACAGTATGATAATTTATTTTTAGCTGATCCTCATTTTTATAAACAATCACCGATTGATTTAATTTTAGGCGGTGACATTTTTCCTCATATTTATAGTGGGAAGAAAATTATTATGGGTCCCAATATGCCAGCCGTGCTGGATAGTATATTTGGGTATATTGTAACAGGTAAACTAGTTACACCGTTGACTTGCGACGTCACGGAAGTAAACGTTGTAGCGTCTACAACGTTGGTGTCGTACACCTCTGATGATCATTTAAATGATACTCTCAAGCGATTTTGGGAAATAGAGTCCTCGCCGTGCGACGTTCCTTTAAATCCCGATGATGAAATCGCTGAAAAATTATACATTGAGAAACATTATCGTGACGAAAGTGGCCGATATGTTTCCCCTATTTTATTAAAGCCTAATCACGAACCGTTAGGTAATTCTTATGATACAGCCTACAGGAGACTCGTGCATGTGGAGCGTCGACTTGCACGCTCACCCGAGTTCCGCAAGGCTTATTCTGATTTTCTGAAGGAGTACGAGTCACTGGGACATATGGAGCTATATCGTGGTACGGAGCCGTCTAAGTATTTAATACCACATCACTGTGTGTTACGGCCGTCTAGCTCCACAACACCGTTGCGTGTGGTCTTTGACGGATCACAGAAAACTAGTACTGGTGTGTCATTAAATGACAATCTGTTGACCGGCCGCAAATTACTTCCAAACATTTTAAAAATTATTATTAACTTTCGTCTCTACGACGTATGTTTTACGGCGGACGTGTCAAAGATGTACCGAGCCGTGCTCATCGACCCCGCTGATAGGTGTTATCAACACATATTATGGCGTGATACACCGTCAGACCCAGTACAAGTTTACGAGTTGAAAACGGTCACTTACGGACTGCGTAGCGCGCCTTACACGGCTATTCGCACGCTGCTTCAACTCGCACAAGACGAACGGTCAGACTGTAAGGCTTCCCGAGTTCTAGAAGAGGGTGTCTATGTTGATGACTTTTTGTGGTCATGTCAATCTGTAGACGAAGCTTGCACCTTACAAGACGGCTTAATGAGTCTTTTAAAAAAAGGCGGGTTTGAATTACGTAAGTGGGCGAGCAACTGTCCCGAGTTACTGACTCGAATGAAATCAGAACAAGTAACGCAAATAAATTTTCAAGATGATACGTTATCATCTTCCTTAAAAGTTCTAGGTTTGACATGGTTGCCCTCTTGTGACTTCTTTTCGTTTAATTATAATTTAAAAGATAATGACGGAACGAAACGTTCAGTACTCAAGCTGCTTGCCAGTATTTACGATCCAGTTGGTTTTATTTCGCCGTGTACTTTCGTTGCCAAATGTATCATGCAGGATGTTTGGAAACTGAGTCTCGGCTGGAATGACCGTTTACCATACCAACTGTTACAAAAATGGGATAAATTCATCGGTCAGTTGCCGATTCTTTCACAACTTCGCATTGAGCGACACCTGCTAGTAAATTCGTTTGTAAACGTACAATTAATTGGTTTCTGTGATGCGTCATCACAAGGTTACGCAGCTTGCATATATTTTCGTAGTACTGACAAGGACGGGAACGTCAAAGTTAAACTATTGACGAGCAAATCAAGAGTTGCTCCATTGAAGCCGTTAATGTCTATCCCTAGGCTTGAACTTATGGCAGCCGTGCTGTTATCTAAGTTAGTTCGTTTTGTCGTACAAAACGTTAAAGATTTTAATTTAACTATAGTTGCTTTTAGCGACTCGAGTGTAGTTTTGTCGTGGCTACAAACTCCGCCATATAAGCTAAAAGTGTTCGTGGCTAACCGTGTTAGCGAGATTGTTGACGTGATTCCGCCCAATTGCTGGTTTCATGTAAACAGTGAGAACAATGCAGCCGACCTCTGTTCTCGAGGCGCGCTGCCTGAACAACTTTTAGCAGTAGCGGACGAATGGTTTAGTGGCCCTGCTTGGATTGCTGAAGATCCGCGTAGTTGGCCAAGAAGTACATTAATCTTAAAAGAAAACGATATCATTCCAGAACTTAAAACTAACGTAGACACATTTAATTTTAATTCTTATAATTTGAATAATTTCAATGATCTTGAACATTCCTTTATTAAAATTTCATCATTTAATAAACTTCAGCGTGTAATGACGTGGTGTCTTCGTTTTATAAACAATTTAAAATGTGAAAAATCCGATCGAACATTTGGTACACTAAAGTCTTGTGAGTTGAAGCAAGGAAATGATTTAATTATAAAAGTCATTCAAAATAATTATTTTTATTCTGAAATGCAAATGCTAGCAAAGCTCATGTATCATCCCTTCGCAAACTATCTCCTTTTATAGACCCTGATAATTTCCTCAGGGTGGGGGGTCGAATACAACAGTCGGATTTACCGTATAATATAAAACATCCGGTACTATTACCCAAGAAGTGCCACATAACAAATTTAATAATTGATTATTTTCATAAATTGTATATGCATGTTGGCCCACGCACATTGCAAGGTATTCTAAATAACAAATACTGGATAATAAACGCTCGTAGTGTTATTCGTTCAGTTTTGTCGAAATGTCGGGCTTGTTTTAAGTTTCGGCCGTACACCACCCAGCCTATGATGGGTACGTTACCTGCAACTAGGCTTAAAGCCAACAAGGTGTTTGACCATGTTGGTTGCGATATTGGTGGACCATTTCTTATAAAGGAAGGTATGAGACGAAATGCAAAGGTTACTAAGGCATATTTGTGTTTATTTGTATGTTTTTCCACAAAGGCAGTGCACTTAGAAGTACTCTCAGATTTATCTCGCGATTGTTTTCTGGCCACGTTTGATCGTTTTGTGGCACGCCGCGGTCTTTGTAGTTGCTTATATTCTGACTGTGGAAAAAACTTTATTGCAGCGGCTAAACATTTAAAAAACGTTACTAATTATTTTAACTCTAAAACTAATTCTGATGATATCCTTTCTGGGTTATCTTCACGAGGCGTCGAATGGCGTACAAACCCACCGAATGCCGCTTCGATGGGTGGTCTGTGGGAAGCAGGCATAAAATCAGCCAAGCATCACCTCTACCGTGTAGTAGGTGATAGGTCCTTGACTTTTGAGGAGTTGAGTACTTTATTTTGTAAAATTGAGGCAATTATGAACTCGCGACCGTTATGCTCCCTTTCAAATAATCCAAATGAATTTGAGGTTTTGACCGCGGGTCATTTTTTAATAGGACAGAATTTGCTAACTGTTCCTGAGTATAACTTAGAAGATGTCCAGATGAATCGATTGTCACGTTGGCAATGTATTCAAAAGGCATCCCAATCATTTTGGAAGCGATGGTCAAATGATTATTTGCACACTTTACAGCAAAGAGAAAAATGGTTCACCTCAATTCCAAATGTTAAGAAGGGTGATTTGGTGCTACTTAAGTCTAACTTAACCAAACCTTTGCAGTGGCCTCTTGGCAGAATAGAAGAGGTTCACCCTGGCTTTGATAATATAGTACGCGTAGTTACTGTACGTACGCAGACCGGGGTCTACAAAAGACCTGTAAATAAAATATGCCCATTGCCATATGCAAAATAAATATAAATTTAGGTTTTTAGGTTAGGACTTAGATTAGGCTCATACACTCAACATTTTTACTTTACATAAACAAGTTTCTTTATTTTATTTTAACTATTTTATTCATTAATTAACACAAATTGTTAATACATTCATTCTTTCTTTTCACACTTACACTATTAGGAAATCATCACACTGATTTCGGTGGGGGGTATGTTCAATCCTTTATCACTGGTCGGTGTGAAAAGAAAATTAAAACCCTTCCAAAATTGACACTGTAATGTCAATGGAAAAAATATCGAGAGTTGCGTCAACTCCGGTGATGGGAAAAGCGGTTTCACGACGTTCGTGGAGTTTTCCGTCCATCCTGCAGCCCATAACGTTTATGGTGCTATTCTCCGGCCGTGCCGTGAAAGCAGAGAAGAAGCTGTCGTGCGCAGCGCAATCCTGCGACATTGGATGTTAAGGTTGGTGGGTTCTTTTTTCATAGACTTGATTTGGGTTTGGATATACCACCGACCTAGGCATTACATATATACATACATAATACAGTCCACACATTTATCGAAGGATCGCCCCTGCGATTACCGCACAGTGTGAAACTGCAATAGGGGATATTTTACATACATTCAACTGAAATCCGTTATCGACTGTCACACTATCAGTTCAAGGTAAAGATAACGTTAGGAAAATTCGTGATAATATTTGAAGTGAATGATACATCTATGGGTATGACATAATCGTTTTTAGGGTTCCCTAGTCTAAACGGATATAATTTGAGATAAATGGATCACATAGGTTGGTATCGGGTAAGGTGAGGTGACGCGAAGACAGACTAGACTAATCTAACTCTTATCTGTTAGGTCAGCACAGAAAGGTCCCAGATGTGGCCAACAAAACCAAAATCCTTTGGTGTCATAAAAACTGACACCCAAGTTATCGCTTACTCTGTAGCTAATCTATCTATTGTACCTTTAAACGAGCAATTCTTGTATATACACTCGGGTGCAATGAAATCGCACATTTGATTTTTTCTGCAAAATACAAATTATTTTTTTTTCTGAAAGATACATATATATTTTTTTAATATGGAATTAAAGCTGGTTTCATTACCTATCCAACGATACCATACAAGCCGTTATTACTTTATCCTACTGCCAAAAAAAAACACCAATTACAAATTCATCCTTTATTAAAAGAAGTTTCCTTGACAAAACTGTGTGGGAAATGAAGGCTTAAAAAAAAACACCCTTTTCTTACAAAAATACCTTTATTAATACGAAGTGTTACCCCCTCTTACTTGAATTACCGCTCGACACCGGTTTCCCATCGACTCTATCAAGTGATTGATAGAGTCTTGTGGGATAGCGTCCCATTCCTCCTTGAGCGCAGTTTGCAGCTCCTGGAGATTAGCTGGAGCAATATTTCGGTCTCTTATTTTCCTTTTTAAATTGTCCCAGACGTGTTCGATCGGATTAAGGTCCGGACTCCGAGCTGGCCACACCATTGTTTTGATATTCACCTCTTGAAGGTACTGCGTTACAATTTGAGCGGTATGGGGTCTTGCATTGTCATGCATAAAGAGAAAGTTCTCTCCAATGAAACCGCTAAATGGTACGACATGTTCCTGGAGAACTTCTTCGACGTACCTCCGAGCAGTTAGTCCCCTTGTTGGACGCCTTATATTGGCCCCAGTGAGGAAGACAAGCTCAGTTTTGGCTTCCAAAGAGATTCCACCCCAGAACATACACGAACCACCGCCATATGCAACGCGTTCCGTGATGCAACACGGGGCAAATCTCTCTGTAGGCCTTCTATAGACCCGCCCTCGTCCATCATTGCCATGGAGACACATCCTAGACTCGTCTGAGAACAGAACTGTTCGCCATTGGTCGACTGTCCAGTTCACATGTTCCTGTGCAAATCGAAGACGGGCTTGGCGGTGAGCTGGCGCCAATTTAGGGCCGTTTGCTGGCCTATGCGCTGTTAGGCCGCCTTCAGCAAGTCTCCTTCTGACCGTCCACCGACTAACTTCCACTTCACGCACCTCTTGGAGATGATGTGCAAGATCAACGGTTGTCAGGCGACGATTTCGCAAAGCCGTCGTTACGAGAAATCGGTTGTCGCGCTGAGTTGTAGCTCTAGCTCGACCAGATCCTCGTCGTCGTTCATAGCCACCAGTCTCCCGATAGCGCTGGTATACACGACGAACTGAATATCGACTGATATTCAGCTGTCGAGCTACAGCACTCTGGTTCTGGCCTGCTTCAATTAGAGCAACGACTTGAGCGGCTTTTTCTGGCGTAGTATCCATTTTCTTCGATAATTATTGCAGCTGTAGTCACTGGACGTCCTTTCAGTTTGAGCGTTGAAATGCAACTGATGACATTTTACTCAAAACATGCCTTTTTATACCTTGCATTAGTCTGGCAAACTACGGTAACCTAAGGGAGTTAATTTTAGGGTTTTTTTGTTGTCATTAATTCTTGGCCGTAGGGTAAAGTAATAACGGCTTGTATGGTATCGTTGGATAGGTAATGAAACCAGCTTTAATTCCATATTAAAAAAATATATATGTATCTTTCAGAAAAAAAAATAATTTGTATTTTGCAGAAAAAAATCAAATGTGCGATTTCATTGCACCCGAGTGTATGTATATTCTCGGAGTCTCGGAGACGGGTCCAATGATTTTCATGAAATTTAGTATGCAGGGGGTTTCGGGGGCGATAAATCGATCTAGCTAGGATTCATTTTTAGAAAATGTCGATTTATCCGTGTTTTCAGGCAGTGAAAAACTGCTACAACAGACTCTTCCTGATATCTATTGGCGAGTAGCAACACTAAAGTTACTTCAATAGATGGCGTTGTTAAGCAACAGTAAACCAAACAAAGCTCGGTCATCCGGGTACTGTCATTTAAACGGCCACGCCTTTAGCGCACTAACTGTCGGTCACATCTGTGTCATATCATTCTTAGCAGGATAATTAACTCGTTAGGCCGCAGCTATTGCAGGAAAGTATGTATTAATAAATATATCTATGTTCTCACCAGTGAATCCACCGCACTCTTCCCACACAAGATAGGAAGCGTATCCCATACCGCTGTACAGCACTGTCCAGGCGGGCCCGAACACCCACTTGGGGGGGTTCCAGGGAGCCTTCTTCAGGTTGTCGTACCAGCTCTGCTCTTCAGGCTTCCGAATCTGACCAGCGAAGTAGATACCGTTGGCCCAGCCACCGAGGTTGGGGAGGATGATGGAACCTAGAGCTCCAAGGTTGGCCATTTTGTCACTGTTATCAATAAATATAATATTATAGTATTTTAATATGTACTAAGTTCTAATCAACCCAGACTTTATCCTTTTACGTAAAATTATGTGTCCCTTTCAATGGGAATTTAATGATACTAGGGGCAATGTATTTGGGGAAGTTTATTATAATTAGAGTTATTTAAAATGCAAAATATAGGAAAAATTGGATGGATGTGAAGAAATATGTATAGATGTTCACTAAAATAGCATGCTAGTTTCTAGCATATGTATCAGAGTTCTTATCCTGTTAATGTAAATTAAATTTCATTCAAATATGTATGTAAATACTAACAGTGTATTTACAATGGTAAACATATTATGGACATTGACATAAATTATTTTATTAATGTAGACTGAAGTACTAATATCTAATATATAAAATTCTCGTGTCACAGTTTTCGTTGCCATACTCCTCCGAAACTGCTTGACCGATTTTGATGAAATTTTTTGTGCTTATCCGGTATCTATGAGAATCGGCTAACATCTATTTTTCATCCCCCTAAATGTTAGGGGTAGTCCACCCCTAAATTTTATTTTTTATTTTTTAGACAAAATTTTTAATTTCTATTTTTTTATGATACAACATATAAAAATACATACAATCCTCAATTTTCACCCTTATTTTTTAATAGCCATTTTAGTAATTTAATCATTTTTCCTCTCCGGGCGATAACTGATCAATTGTTAGGCGATACGAAGTTCGCCGGGTCAGCTAGTATAATATAAAAATCTCTTGTCACTGTGTTTGTGGTTGCACTCCACCGAAACGGCTCAACCGATATTTATAATTTTTTTGTGTATATTTGGTAGATATAAGAATAGGTTGTAAAGTATATTTGATAGCGCTAGGTCATTAGGGTGTCCCTATATCTAGATATAATTTATATGGCAGAACAACGTTTGCCCGGTCAGCTAGTCATTATATAAAGATACTTATTCACACAGCATTTGTCACTGAATAAATAATCAAAACAGTATAACCAAATTGTGTCCAAAGTACACTTACTATTTGCTTGTCAACAAAATGATGATCTCAGATTATATTCATAGAGGTGTTTATTACATTCCAAGGGCACATTTGAGTGACTGTAGTAAATTTTAAATACCTTATTTCTTTATACATAAGAGTAGTATTAAGGCCTTAGAAAACTACATATCAATTCCGTTTGCTATTCTGTTACCAAGGAGGAAAATGTGCTAAAACTGTTATTTGACCACACCTATTTAAAAACCTGTGAAGAAGACATCACACACTGAAAAAGAAACAGGTATCTATTCTACTCATTTTATTTGTAATGGTATTCAGAAGTTTACGATGTATGGCTATTTATTACAGCAATTGATTAAGTAATTATGTATAAGTAATGATTAAGTATGCTAAATCATTAATTTTACAGACTACTTATGTAGACACGATAGAATTAGAACCGTGTTCAGTGAAAAATTAAATTTAGAATGTGGTCTTTGAATATTGAAGGGAATTTTATATTTTTCCTCAATTTTCAAAAACTTCAATTGTCTTAAAGTTTAGTTTATAAAATGATGAATATTAAGTTAAATAAAATAATTAAAATAATAAAATGTTCTGCAGCTTGGTAATGATTCCTGTAGCAATGATTTATTTTTCATTAGTCTCACATCAAAAGTTGAGTGAACTTTTTATATTTATCAAAGCAATATAGAGAACAATGATGCAATATTATAGAATCATTAAACCCATTACCTTATAATTTCAATGTGATACTGAACTTTATCCATATTAAAAAAGTTAGACACTAAAAAGTATAAAGACTTGTTCCACAAAGGAGTCACTATTACACTAAAGATTTTTTTAATTATTGTAGGTACTATAAATCTTGTGATAAATTATCATGTATTTTGCACAGATAGTATGTAATTTGATTACTTTATCAGAATAACTGATTATGGGAACACGTACCACTTTGTTATATAAATAAGTCCAGTAGCCCGGTGATGTAAGTACACGTAATATCGTTTAAATATTCAGAATAATCACCGGCGGCCATATAATTTATTTACAAGGTAGACGCCGTATTCGTAATCTAGAATTTTCTCAGCTACTAGGTATGTACTTACTACAAGCTATATAATGACAATGTATGGTTGAGAAACTTACATTCTCACGAAGTCGTCGGATTGTATAATTATCTTGAGAAAAGATAATTGCAATTGGAAAAGTTTGATGAGAATAAGAAATTGTAAATAACAATCTGATTCACTGAATCATCACCCGCCACTCGCCAATATCTACATAAAAAATCATAACAAAATAAGAAGTCAGGTAGTCGCAGGTTTATTTCAATAAACCAATAACCTTCTGAAATGATGTGGTTAATACTAATCATCTGACTTTGACAAGAACATGGAGCATAGAGGTAAGGAGAGCCATCATGAGAGGGAAAAGTTGAAAAAGTGTCCAACCACCATCTTACGACAATAGCGCTGGCGTCGCAATAAGTACGATATGAACATAGTAGCTGTTGACGCTGTTGTAGATGGTGCTGCAGAGTGAAGTTAGCTGGGTCAATAAAATTTATTCTATACAGCGCACCGCAGCGCCATGCCACCCACCCGTTATTGGACGCGTTTTTACGGACACTTTTCATACATAGAGAAGGTCTCCTTTCCTCTATACTCCATGTAGATAGAAGTTGAGTACTGTCTATGGGTGACACTGACAAGACAACCTGACAACATAGGTACCTACTTAAAAACATTCCGTTTCAGGAAAGGAAATTACAGTTACCAAAGCGTTAGTCGTTACCAAAATACTACACATTATTTATATAGTACCATTATAATATTGTTAATAAAATTAAATCACTGTATAAATATATAATAAGTACCTACATCGTTAAACATTTATTATAAAAAAAATGTTAATGTTATTCAATAAAGTCAGTGAAATGTGGTTTAATCACTAACCCTTTGAAATTGACAGTCACCTGTCACTTCACTTGAGTGAGTGTTATCACTTATCAAAATAAAGTACTAAAGCTAAACAGTATCGTTATCATTATCACTGTGATAACATCACAGACGAACTGATAATATCAGACTATTAATTTAATTGGAGTTAGCCCGGGCGTAGTGTGAAGAGTTTGGAATTTCCAAGGGAAATTTGAAATACACACAAACAACAGGTATAGAAATAGTATAATATGTATACTTCGATCAACCATGGTTATTTAAATTAATAATTGGTATTGTTGATTGAATTATTAAACATACAAGTTGTCGTTATTTTGTATGGTTGCTATTATAATTGGTTATGTTATACTTTTTTTTAATTCCATTTAGACCCAGTAAAAAAATCACGATGCCAAATTGGAGATTAATTGGTGCAATGGTACTCCCCAATATTGGTGGATGGGTCGGAGCCCTAACAATGGCTGGACAAGTGAAGAAACCAGATGGAAGCGCCTGGTATCAGGGCATTAAGAAGCCCACATGGAACCCACCAAGCTGGGTGTTTGGTCCTGCGTGGACTGCATTATATACTGGCATGGGCTATGCTTCGTATATGGTCTATGAAGAGTGTGGAGGATTTACAGGTGATAACCATCATGATGATTCTTCTTTAATTTTTATTTAATCAGTTCAATTTAATTAATCATTTACCATCAGGTGGGATTACAATTAAGGATTACTTGTATAATGTAGCATCTGTAGAATTAACCATTTTGTAAAGCATTCAAGTAGTATTACTAATATTTACTGATGTCAATTTATTAATCCCTATAGTGTAAGTAAACATTGCGTAAGATTTAAATATAGTATTAAAAAAAAATTATGATAAAACTTTACAGAAAAATCCATGGTGCCCCTGGCTCTATACGGAGGACAGCTGATCCTCAACTGGACTTGGACTCCAATCTTCTTCAAGGCTCATAAGATTGGATTGGTGATTATCTTTATTTACATTATTAGTATTATTAGTAAAAACACAGTTACCTACACACACACACACACACACACACACACACACACACACACACATGCACGCGCGCATACACACACACACACAGTACACGCCTTTTATTTTTAAACTGTTTTTATCTCAGTATAAATAATACATTTTTTGTAATATGTTCTTGGATTAAACAATACATTTCATAAATGGGAGAAGACATTGCTCCTTGAAACACAGTTACAACTATCTCAAGGACCAGAAAATTCATAAATATCATGTACCTACATGTGTTTAATCAATAAAGAAATTATTATTATTTTTATTATTTAGCTTCATTTGTCCCAGTGTCTATCTATAATCTAATCTGTTTGTTAGAACTACTTCTGGTGTTTGATTAGGAAACGAAATGGCGAAAGAAAGAAATGGACTATATCTTTTTCATTTCAGGCTCTACTCCACATACTAGCCATTGACGTAGCTGCAGCAGCCTGTACGATCAGCTTCATCCGAGTCAACCCTAACACAGCATACTTCATGGCGCCGTATCTGTGCTGGTTGGCATTCGCAACTTGCCTCAACCATGCTATTTGGAGCCTCAACAAAGATAATAAGGAAGAGTAGGTAACTAGTTTTTATGCATTATGTCTGGATGTGGGATGTCCGGGATGTCGCTAGATATGTAAATTACTCTGTACATTTCAGTAGGTATTAATTGCAGCTTGTTTTTTTTTCAGTATAAAGAAGTTGCCAGGTTTGTGAACATGTGAAGTATGAAGGTTGGACAAGATTTTTGATTTTTTGTTTAATGTTGAAATATTGCTATTAAAATAAGGATGCCTTAAATATTCTAACTAACGGTGAGACTTATGTGCACTAATCATAATCATACTAAGTTTAAAGAAGTCTGGTAAGTAGTTGATCTTTGAATTATATAACTATGTATAAATAATATGTATTTTGTATAATATTTATAGGTACGCTCCCTATGGAATGTTTTACATACAATGATATATATTAAAAAGAGGCAGATATGTCATAAGCGCACGCGTTGTGTGACTCAAAAAGTTCCCAATTGGGAACTCTTATTCAGGTGAAGAAAGAGATAGCGATGTAGTTTTGACGCGAGAGCGATAAAGACGTGCGATAAAGCAATAAAGCGTGCCTTGCGGACATCGGAACAGATTTTTCGGTTGATTTGTAAGGACATAACGTATCTATATTTATTTAAATATCATTGTTTACATAGTAGTAACTAGTAGGACATCTTTTACCCTGAGTATGGTTAAGTAAAATTAAACCTACACAGCATAAATATTTTATAATACTTGTTATTAATAAATTAATATCTTTAATATTGAATGGTCCAACTCTTTTATAATTACTCATCTTTTTTATATTAAATAACATATATTTTTTTGTAGATAATCTTTTTAATACTGTAATAACTAATGCTAAAGGCATTCAGTTTTTTAGGAGTATTTATAGATAAGATTCAGACAGGTGGGATTTGAAACCACTCATTTCATCCATTGAAGTATTATTACTAGCGTATAGACCCGACACCGCGAACACCATGTATGTCCCAATGCATTTGTGCCACGAGGCTTCAATCTTCAATGGATTCGTTCTATTTTAAAAGGAGAACCGGGGCTCAATTTTGAAAATCGAATCTTCCGGGTGGGACACATTTTGTTCGAGATGTCTGTTCTATGACATTATACTTCATAGATTTCCTCACATTTCTATGGGTACTCACAATAACAGCAGTTGGTATACTTTGGTGTTATATTATTATTGTGAGTACCTGGTGTTTAAGTTTCTTCTAGCCAATATCTGTAATTCAATCATTTGTTTATATTGAAATGTTATCCAATTACTGAGTATGTTCATTAAGCAGCCATTCATGATTAAAATTTGTATTTTCTGTTTATTATTATGAATATTGAATTTACTAATAATGTGCAAGTAGCATTTCTATTGAATATAATATTAAAATTTATATTTGAGAAAAATTTTTATTGTGTTTCAGTTTATCAATGATCGCTGAATTATTTCCTTAATATTGAAACAAAAACTTATTAATATAAAAACATTACCTAGGTAAATTTTGAGGGTAGGTATAAATCTACTTCTTTGCTTCGCTCTTATATTCGTCCATAGGGTTCGAACGATACTTTCGATACTGAGTAGGTATCGATACTTTTGTTCGCGATACTCGATACTGAGTACTCGATACTCGTACCTGGTAATTACTCGCAAGTACTCATATGAATCGTCGGTATCGAGTACTTTTATAATACTGAGTACTTTTCAGTATTTTCATATGGAAAAAAAATCAACTGTGGCCCGATTTAGCGCTCGGACTAAACAGAAAGTGTCATCGGGACATGAAATTCACTGTCGACGACCTTTTTTTTTTAGCTCTGATCTGACTGTGATCCTCGTGAGTACTCGATACTCGATACTGAGTAGTATCGATACTTCATGACCGATACTTTTTTGGTATCGATACCTTACCCGTCGATACCACCCGAGTACTCGGTATCGATACCATAGGCCGATACTTCGAACCCTATTCGTCCAATGTCACGGCCTTAAGGTATTTCTTCAAAGCTTGGAGTCCAATTGTATATTTAAAGTTCTTGACAGCAAAATTACTTATCTATGGAAATTACTAAAATTAGGTAGTTCTGTCAGTGTCAACACAGTCAAAACAACTGTAAGTTGTGTCAAATTGTTAAGGGCAAGAAAAAAAATAGATGTAAATAAAAATAATAAAATGTTACTTAATTATATTTCATTATCACAAGTAATTGGATAAACCGACCCAATAAAGAAATGCGAAAGAAGTAAGTTATGAATGTAAGATAAATAGAATACACAGAACAGAAAAGTAGGTATTCTAAAAATAATTTTGCTACTCAGTGCTACTCATTAAAAAACGGTAAGTGAACGTAGGGAAATGGAAGAATAAGTGAAAAATCTAATATTGATATCCCTTGTTACTTTTCATTGAACTTTATCCAGGTAGATAGAAAAAAGTGAAAAAACTCACGATGCCAAATTGGAAATTACTTGGTGCGATGGTACTGCCAAATATCGGTGGCTGGGGTGTAGCGCTGACCTCAGCGGACCACAGCAAGGGGCCGGATGGCAAGGACTGGTACAACAGTATCAAGCGACCACATTGGAATCCCCCAGACTGGGTGTTTGGGTCGGCCTGGACAGCATTGTACAGTGGGATGGGCTACGCTTCTTACATGGTATACAAAGAGTGTGGGGGATTTACAGGTATTAGATTTCATCTTTCAGTACTATATAGACTTGCGTGGAGCTTATAGGGCAGGTTGAATGGATCCTAAGTGATTGACTAAGTAAAGCAACAGCAGGTGCGGAGGCTGAGTTGATAATGTATTTGTAGTGTCAATAAGTAAGTTTCTTGAGCTCTTCCATGCTTCTATAAAGCTCAGCCCTGGTTATTATCATTAGGTAGTTGTTAAGCCTAAAAACTTCCAATACTTGGGTTGACTTCTAACACCTTTGCCACTATGGTATGGTAGTGTATTCCTTAGTCTCCTCAGACAGAGAGACTTGTGCCTGTATGAGATATTATTATTATATAAAGTAACTGTATGAGTAGTGAATGAGTTTCTCTTTCACTCTTTTTTTTCTTCTTTCTTGGCCAGCAACACATCAGTGATGCCTGTGTTATTTGCTACTGATGTCCATGGGCGACTACAGCCAACTACCATCAGGTGGATCGTCAGCTTGATGGTGGGCTATTTCCATAAATAAATAAAAATGACATTACGTAAGTATACAAATGTTTTTGATTGTATTTTCAGAGAAAGCCATGGTCCCATTAACTCTGTATGGAGGACAGCTAATAATCAACTGGACATGGACACCAGTTTTCTTCAGGATGCACAGGATTGGTTTGGTAAGAAAGAAATATTTGTGAAAGTACTTGAAATTGTGGTGCAGTGACTTACTGAACCAGCATTCAAAGGGTCCTGGGTTTGATTCAAGCAAGGCCTAAAGAATGATGAGTTTGAATTTCTGTTCTCGGTATGGCTGTGTGTGTTCTTGTCTTTGTGTTTTGTCCATGGCACCCAAGATACAGGGCATCCTAGTGTGAGGCTATGAGCGTGTAGGCTTTATTTTATAAGTTAGTGCGCCCACCACCCTGGACCACATCTCCACTTACCATCAGGTGGGATTATGGTCAAGCATTAACTTATTTTAAGTAAACAAACTCAAGTAAATAGCTAACAATGCTATATCCACACCCAAATGTTCTTATTCCAGGCTCTTCTCCACATACTAGCCCTGGACATAGCCGCAGCAGCCTGTGCCATCAGCTTCTACAGAGTGAACCCTAACACCGTGTACTTCATGACACCATATCTGTGCTGGTTGTCGTTTGCCACTTGCCTTAACCATGCCCTGTGGGATCTTAACAAGGATGAGAAGAAAGAGTAACCAAGTAACAATTGATTTATCAGTATTAATAGCTACTAAAGGTTGATGCATATGTAACGTGTTTTTATCCCAAATGGGACGGACCGTGAAATTTTGGAAAGATCATAGAAAATGTAGACAATAGAGCATACGCCACGGAGGCACGAACGGGACGGAAATGGGGCATGCACGTATATTTATGCCCCGTCAACGTCCCTTCCATGTTATGTATGTAGCGACCTTTAATTGTAAAAGTTGGTATACTGACAAATACTTTAGTCACAATTTTTTTATATCACACAGGCATTAAGTACACGTAGCCAAAGACAACAAATTTTCACATGCAACACCTAAAAGTTTAGAGTCAAATAAAATTACTGGTTAACTTATGTGTAAAAGGTCATTTTCTTGGCCACCAATGAGAAAGATAAAAATATAGCTCACACAAATATAATCATTTAAGAAAAAAATTTTTATTTAATGCTAAAGCGTTTCTGTTTTTAAACAAATATAAATTAAATTCCATAAGTTTATTCCAAAATATAGTAATTTATATTTATTGTAGGATGTAAAATGTTATTCGGATTTATTTGGAAGTGTTCTACTAATGTTTAAACAATGTATGGTTATAGAAATAAAAGTAGGTATATAAGTCAAAATATAATGTTTATTCATAATAATATACTTTCTAGTGCCAAAGGCATTTAGATACCTGTATGACATTTAATGTTTACAGAATTAAGTAAAATATTTGTTATTATATAATTTGTGATTGATTAAATAAAATACTCTATTGCTGGCCCTAGGGACGACTCTATAGCCTAGTTGGTAGTGACTCTGCCTGCGAAGCGAGGGGTTCCGGGTTTGATTCCCGGTAGATATTTATTTGATAGATATTTGTACTGGGGTGTTATTGTGATGTGAGATGTTATATGTGTCGTCCATGCCTCCCGCGACACAAGTAAAACCTACTGTGGGCGTATGATTATGTAAGCGTTTGTTATTTATTATATTAATATGTATGTTGCTTCTTAATATAATAATTACAGTTCTTAGTATAAACAAGTAGTTTTGAAATTTTACTTGATATCTTTACTATAATTATTATATTGTTGGTTAGTGATTATGTAACTTCTGAGCTTGACAAATTGATGGCAATTTACTCATTAATAGATAATAATAATATGTTGAATAGGAAAGCAATGATCTGGTGGCACTATTGTCAATTAGCACATTTTGAAATAATAAATAATTAGATCAGATTGCAATATATTGCATGACAGTATTTAATCAGTAATCATTATTTAATTAATACATGCATCTGATGTATGGTATATTGATAATTAAAAAAAAACGTAGATGCGAGGCATGTTATGAGGTTAAACAGAAAAAAAATACCCTCAACTGAAATGTAGAACTTCAAATACTTTTAAACCTTTACAAACTTCAATTTCTGTTTTACGATTAGGTAATGTAAGTCTGTTGACGTCTATAGTATACTTCCGAATATTTTTTAATAGCTGTTACCCGCGCCTGCGTCCGCGTGGTATTTATCAAAAAACCTATTTGTTATTTTCTAAAACTATTTTTTTTTCTAAAATAAAAGTAGCCAAGTTACTCCTTGTTACATCAGTTATCTGCCAGTGAAAGTCCCGTCAAAATCGGTCAAGCCATTTTAGAGATTACCAGGAACAAACAGACAGGCAGACAAAAATTGTAAAAAAAATCGTTTTGGTATATGTACCGTGTATACATCCAAATGCACTTAGTAAATAGCGGTTATTTTCATATTACAAACAGACACTCCAATTTTATTTATTTGTCTAGAATGTATAGATTAATGCACTACCATAATTACAATTAAGGGTGTCTAACGCCGGAACTCGAGAGTCACTAACGGTTACTTAAATCGCTCAGTATAGAATTTGTATGGTGACTGTTTACTAAGGAGCGATTAAAGTAAGCGTTAGTGACTCTGAGTTGGGTGTTAATACTTAAAGAGTACAATTTAATGTTAGTAATATTATCAGTCTAGTCTTGTGAGTGAGTGTTGTTTGAAATAAAAATGTTATGAACATTAAGTACTTAATCTGCACAATGAAAATAGATTTAATCTATACTAATTTAATCTGTGAGCACAATCTATACCAATGAAATTGGTATACTCTTGCATTTATTTATATTATAGTTGAAATAGGATTGGTGCTAGAAATTAATTATTCAAAGTTTTTTGTTTGAAAGTTTATTTACATGAAAAAATAAATTCTTAAGGTCATTTCATGCGTTTCAATTTATTCAACTCCCCTTGTTGTATGGACGCGTCCTTATAGATTTGCTTCACTTTGTCCTTTCGAATGTTGTCACTGTAAAAGAAAAAAAGTATTTTAAAATAATACTCTGAAATGGTTTCAAAAATGGTTTCAATTATTTATTAAAAAATTATGTGAATAATTTTTTGACCAAAAATAAAAAATAAAAGTATTGAATAGAATTTACTCAAAAGGCACTAAATTTGTGAAATTATGATTATGATATGATTTATGATAAGAAGCATGCCTAGTGTATTTATGTCCAAAGCAACACATTTTAGGTGTCATGTCAAAGCGTTTTTGTTACAGAGCCTAAAATTATGCACCAAACTTTTTCCATTTAGTACGAGAAAATAACTTGAACCATGCAACAAAAAAGGTTCTTTTATCTAAACTGAACACTTCAATGAACATTGGCTGGAACCAAAATTCTTGACAGGTCAAGTTTACCTGTGTATCTTCTGCCTAATCTTGACAGATGCGATGTAAGCCTTGTCTCTCCTTATCTCTCTCAGCGCGCCCTTCATTTCCTTCTTGTATTTACCCTGCAGTCGATTTCTTTCCGCGATCTCCTTTGATAGTTTAGAGTTCTTGCTTCCAGTAAACCTGGTAATGGAAAAAATAATATTCATCTACCCATATAATATTATGTAATAAAATTAAAAGGTGTCAAGGGACACCTGGATGGAACGAAGTTCCTTTCGATCGAAGTTGTACAGCGCCATCTAGTTTCATATTACTGAATCACTTCAAAAAGTGTCGTGACAACTTTTCGTAAGATTTTTTTCCGTCTAGCCCCCTTTCACAACGCGCGATAAGGAACTTCGTTCCAATAATATTTCAGAGTCAATAACCGACAAACGAAGGAAAAGTGAATAGGAAAATCATATCTGAAAAATATAATATCAACCACTGTCTTTCGTTCAAACTGTGAGAAACAAACAATTTTTATATCTCACCTGTATATTTTTCAGGTCAATATTATGCTCATAAATTATAGAACGTGAGTAAATCAATCTTATCTTACAGTCAATAAACAGATAGACCCAAAACTGATATCATGTTAAAAAAATAAACACTAATACTCACACTTCCTGAATATCCGGTTCATATAACCTCAAAGCTTTAGGCCTTGGTTTTTCTCTAGTGAGAGGCGTGTACGTCTTAACTTCGAGGCACTGCTTCATATGTTTCAAAATATCGGATACTTTTCTACTAACTTTTTTCGGATATAAATCCAAGTCTACCCTTTCCAGCAACTTTATATGAGGCTCAAATATCGCTTCCTGTGCCTCAATATCGCTATAGTTATCAAAAAACTCTTGCACCATTAACGATGAATTTAGCAAACATCTTATTTTGAAGTCGTCATCGATTTCTGGTAATACGAAATCCTTGGCGGCCATCTTGTTGTCGACCACCATTTTAGAAAAATCTGAGTCTATATTCAAAGTTTTCATGTCTCTGTGCAAGCGGAATGGCGGGACAACTTTTATAGGATTTAAAATGCTAGTATTTGCGCACTGGTACAATATACCTCGCAGAAAATTGATCGCTGCTGGTACTAAACGTTTTGATAGCACTGTGTATTCTAATATCAACGCTGTAACTAATAATCCCCTAGATATGGAGTGGCGATCAGTAAATCTAGATAAACTTAATATTTCCGACATAAATATAAGACTAGGCGTGGTTACGGGATGCCGAAAGTCAGAAGTGGGATAAAGTAGAGAAACCAATTTGAAAAAGATTAGTGTGTCTAAATCAGGCATTACTTTAGGTCTGCGTTTGAATATGTCATGCTTTTCTTTCAATAACTCGACAAAATACTTTTTTGTCGAAACTTTATTAGTATGCACTAAATCATATAAATGTGGTACTAATTTATCAAAAATTAAAAAGGATTTTATCACTTCAGCTTCCTCAGTTAGATTGCTAAATATATCGTTAATGTATTGTAATAAATGCGCAAATAATCTGCTGAGTAAATCTTTGTTATTTTGCGATAAACCTGGATCGTAACTTTTTATTAGTTTTTGCAAGGCAGTCGATTGCTGTGAAGGCGACTTTCCTTCCAATAGTTTCTGTAAAAAATAAATACATTTTAAAGTTTTAGAGATGAATGAGACCTAATGATCATTTTGAATAGCTGTTGAAAATTTACCCGTAAATTATCTCCTTCCTCCGTTTTTAAATCAAAAAACTTTTTAATTTCACCAGATATATCTTCTTCTACGTCTGATTCACCTTCCGATTCTCTAAATTCTTTTAAATCATCTTTAACACCAGACATCTTTTCATTTGCGTCATCATCATCATCACTGGCTTCATCGTCAGAACTTTCACTTTCGTCACTTTCATTGGTTTCCACTTCTATAGCCGCTGTTGACTTGTTTGCAATGCCATTAACTTTAGGCCCAACTTCGTCAACATTGTCAACTTCATTACTACTTTCTTCATCTGAACTGTCCTCAATTTCATTGTTTTTGTGCGTTTTGATTAATACTTTTTCCTTATTACTAGAGTTTTCATCTGTTGTAGTGACCTTATTTTTAACTTGCTGACTTTGTTTTGTAACATTATCTGGTTTATTTTTCTCATTAACAACACTTGTTTCATCTTCATCTGAAGGTTCGTCATCTTTATTGTCTACTTCATTTTCTGCTGCTGAAGTTTCATTTTCATTTCCTTCAGATTCCTCATCACTTTCTTCATTGTCATCTTCATCCTCATCATCCGATGATGTATCAGATATTCCGTCGTCAAAATTTTTCTTGCTATTAGGAACTGCGGAATTGATTTAAAAATGATCTATAAGTATAAATATATTAGTGAGAAACAATATATCGTACATTATATATAATAATATATTCAAGTAGTTTCTTCAACTCACCAGAATAATCATTTAGCACATGTTCCGGTACTAATGGTTTCCCGTCTTTATCATACGCTAACATAAACTCTTGTTCATTGTCCAGATCGAAATTATCATCTAAGTCGTCTGCTGACCTGTGTAAAAAGACGCCAAGTGTTTTAATAACAAAATCTAAAATTAAATTTTTAACTTAAAGCAAGTATCCTCTGATTTAAAACTTTCATTAATGTGTTTATGCGATATAAAATTTTTTGAGAACAAGTATTACAATATAGTCAAGGATTTCCCTAAGATTTCATCTAACCCAATTAAGATCAGCCTGAAACAAAAACTCCTTACTTGAGACTTCCAACTTTTACCTCAGTTTCGTGCAATTTTTACCATTTGCTTATCAAATAAAGAGTACATAATGAGACATATTTTTTATGCTAGATGTGTTTAATTATTTTGTTACTTGTCTATATCTCACCGATGTTTCTGTGTTGTTTGTACTACTGTAGCCACCTCATCATCAGGCATCATTCGCTGCTGTCTTTGTTTCTCCAGTTCTTCCAATTTCCTCCTCTCTTCTTCTTTCTGTTTCTCTGTACTCTTTAGACCATCCGATGGCTGTAAACGGTTACAAAAGAGTTAAACATTGATTAAAAATCTCTTTCATAAAATTTTGTCCTGTTGTGTCTAACAGTACCTGTCGACTGACTATAACTATCTTTCTTTCTCATATTAAACATTTACCATATATTTTCAGTATCCACTCAGAATGGACTGCGTACCATAGGCATTAAGACGCCCTTCACACAAATATAGCCCTTGTGACAAATTAAATAACTTACTGTTCCTCTTTTTTCGAATCGAAGTTCCCTCATCATCTTATCATAATCTTGCCCTTTCTCAGCTGATGCTAAAAGTTTATCTATCACCGATTCCTCTTCTACTTTCTGCCTTTTAAGAACTACTGGTTGTAGATCCTTCCACTCACTGTCCAACTTCTCTGTCAGATCCAAAGTCTGTTCTTTCTCTTTCTGTTTCTCTGCTTTCCTCTTCTTTGACTCTGCTATTAGCTGCTCGATAAGATCTTTATGAGATTTGGCACCATCTTTGGAATCAGACTTTGAGAGCATACCACCCCCAAAATGGCCTTCTGACACGAAGTCATCTAAAATGAATACAACATAAGTGTAAATATACATGACCACATTATTATTAACATAATAAGTTAAAAATTTTATTATAACATACTATCCAAGCCCCCAAATCTCTTTCCCTCATCTTCATCATCTGAAGACCTTGGATCGTCAAATTTTTCAATTTGCTCCAATGTTTGACCTCTGCAATACAAATAAGAAAAAATTCTTATGAAATTTTTACAACAGAAGAATATGGCCTGGTCAAATTAGCTCAAAAAATAGGGATATGGTTACATAATTCCGGGACAGATGAAAATTTGTATGAATGTTCAGAACACCATTATAAATAAAATGTGAAAAGTCACCATCAATCATGTAAAGTAAGTAGATTTGCATATGCCAATAGAAACAATAAATGTTCATCAAATCAATATTGACCTAGTTTGCAGGTACCTTCAGGTGGTATGGTCATACACATGTCTTCAAGGCAAGAGTGAATAGGCTTTTACTAAGTTAATAAGTTTTACCACCAATGGCTACATCGCCACTTACCATCAGGTGGGATTGTAGTCAAGCATTAACTTATAAGATATATAAAAAAAGAACACAGACATCACAACACAACTGCTATGGTGTCTGCCCAGAGTGCCGTGCAAGAAATCAAATGCAAATCCCTACGCAGGATTTTTCACCCCAACTCAGAGTCACCAATGGTTACTTAAATTCGTTACTAAGGAGCGATTAAGGTTAGTGACTCTGAGTTAGGCCGTTAATCTATACTAATATTATAAAGAGGAAAGATTTGATTGTTTGCACTGAATAGGCTTCGAAACAACCAAACTGATTTGAAAAATTCTGTCACTGTTGGGAAGCTACACTATCCACTGGTGACATAGGCTATATTATTTTTTTTACTATTTTTCCCGAAGCGAAGTGGGGGCGATTTCCTAGTTGACAATAAGTTAATCCAAAGTAATATTACAAAGAGGAAAGTTTTGATTGTTTGTTTGTAATGGATAAACTTAAAAACTACTGGACCAATTTCAACAATTCTTTTACCAATAGGATGCTGTATTGTTTCTGAGTAACACGGGCTATATTATTAAAAAAAATTAGGAAACTATACGAAAACTGAAGCAATTACTAAAATATCCTAAAATTATACCTATGTGTCAAAATCTCATCATCGGCCAGGTTATAAATATTCTTCTTGCTGTGCTGCTTGGCGCGTTCAGCCGCAAACCGCGCGACCATACGCTCCTCAGCTGACAGTTGAGAGTTCTTCTCCCCAATACGACGATCAACGAAGGAGTTTGTTTTGTTCATCAGCTTCATTTCAGTACCAAGGGTTTCTTTTCTCTGGAAAAAATTGTATTATTAACATTGAAGTATAATGTCATAGAACTGATATCTCGAATGAAATGTGTGATCCCGCCGGGAGGTTCCATTTTCAAAATCAAGCCCCCATTCTCCTTTCAAAATCGAACGAATCCATTGAAGATTGAAGCCCTATTAGCGCCAATTCATTATGTTCGCAGTGTCGGTTCTATACGCTAGTAATAATACTTCAATGATTAATAAGGCACTGTGTTATGTGAATTGTGAACACATGAATTGTAAAAGTTGTGTCTACAATTGTCACTTGGTAATTTAAATCTGAGCCGCTGGATTTTTTTATGCTGCGATAGAAATGAATCGGTTACCTTCTGTACAGCTTTAGCTCTGGATACACCGGGTAATCCTCTGTCATGTTTAGATTTTTTACCAAGAACTTTAAGTTTTTCCCTGTTTATGTGCACTTCGAACGGATTAAGTTTTTTCTTATTAATGCCTTCTCTTTTCTTAGCGTGTACTTTATCTGCTAATCCTGCGTTTCGCTTGTTCTTAACTTTAACCATTTTGTTTTATTCAAATATAATCTAAAAGAATTTAATTATGAATTAACTTTTAGGTTATAACTGGTAAATACAACTTTTTTGACACTAATGACACTATTGACAGAACTGTAAAACACACATGGTTTTGACATAAAACTGTCATTTATATAGTTGCGTTCACAAAAAAACAACATAATGCCATCTATATAATAAAGGCTATCTATAAACTTAAGTCTCGGGAATCTTTGCGTGAAAAGTTCAAGGTAATAGGTATACTTACAGTAGCTTCCCAGTATATCTTCAATAATGTAGTTTTTATAAGGAAGAATATAAACGCGTATAAACAAAATTTTGATATTAATAATCGCCAAACAAAAAGAATGTATCAATTAGTTACGCCTTCGTTCCGCCTAAGTAAAGTGCAACGATCTTTCATAGGGCTTGGTGTACATTTCTATAATAAAATCCCAAAAATAATACGTGACTTGCCAATTGAATCTTTCAAAAAACGTGTAAAAACACAATTGTTAGGCAAGGGATATTATAGTGTAAACGAGTATTTAAATGACAAAGACGCATGGAAATGATTAGCTCTGCAACCAGTTCCACTCAGAATAGTAAATTTTTGTATGATAATATCTTTTTTGTAATATTTTTTTTAAAAGATGTGCTGAGGAGTTTCTTTAGGCTTTTCTTCTCCTCCATGACAAAGCACCTTCCGAAAAGCCAAAAAATGACGTGCATAAGTGTATCAATGATACCTATATGAATAAAATATTTTGACTTTGACTTTGACTTTGAATGAAAATCATAACCCTTTTTACCACTGGTAAAAGTTCAGAGAAGAGGAGACACTCATAGACACTCATATCTAGTAGTCAATATAGTCATAACACATGACTCATGTCTTTCGACATAGTTTATGTTCAGGGTGTCTTTAAAAGACAATTAATGCAAATTAATCTTGTTCCTAATGTAGGTAAAAAGGGGAAACTAAAACTTTTGGTAAATATAAAAGTTTCATATTTATATCCCTCTTGTTGATTATAATAGTTTAAATGAATTTAGAACAATTTTAATTCCTACTATTAACGTTCAAATTTTCTTGCACATTATGTTAAAATTTTCTAAAATAGAATTGATGAACGCATCGTAAAATTTATCTGTGATTGGTTGATGAAATAATCAGTGAAAGCCGAATGCAACCGAACGGGTCTTCGGGTGGTTTCGTTACGACGCCGTGTAGCACCTAGCGCGTAGGTATATTATTGTGTGGCTGCTCTTCCTTGATCGCTGGCAGAATCTACTTGTTTGAAGAAAATGGCAGACATTAACAACGAAGAAGTACTTGCGGAAGAAATCGAAAGTGAGTAAAATGTTTTTATGACTACTTATAATATTTTTTCAAACATTAAACTGTTTTAAGGAGGATTTTGAAGCAAAAATCTGTATGTGCCATATTGATACAAGAGCCGCATAATGGCTTCCCAGCGATGTTGTATAGAAGTTCTTATTTCTCGTAACATTATATCGAAATATCTCTGATAGTATGATGTTTATACAAAAATGTTTCAAGTGAAAGTTGTTTGACAATAATGTGCGGATCGTTCTGCATATATACCTTTATTTGTAAGTGGCTATTTATGTCTGCCTACTGGTGGTTTATTTTTATTCAACGCGTAACTTATTACACCCCAACCTCCACGTATAGCACGCTAAAATGGCGACTTTGTAAAAGTATTTATTAATGAGGATCGGTGCGCATACTAATAAAGAATAGCTTTTACTTGAAAGATTTTTCGTTAAAATGAATTAAAATTGCTAAAATTAAATAAATTCGTGTGTTTTATTGTGTTGTCAATCGTCGGAAGGCCGCCATTTTTCATGACGTTGCGTTCGGAAACTTAGCACTTAGCACTTTTCAAATCACGATAATACTTCATTATTTAAATAATTTTACTATTTTGGTTCCAAGTTTTAATTAGGTTGATTCGAATTTCAGATTACTTTATTGAACTGGTTTTTAATTTTTGGTGACTTCCTTTTAGTTCAGCGCCTAAACTGAACTAAACAGTTTGCTGCTCTGTAGGAAAAATCATGCGAATATTTATCTGTATTAGCCAATGATGTAATTAGCGAAGTTATTTTGTATTTCTTGTTTTTAAATTTACTAAATTTGGATAAAATCCAAGTCAATCCGTTTAAACGCATCAAGAGATCGTAATTTTAGTTAAAAGCTCATCGAAGTCATCAGCTGTCATTCTGTGTTGCCATTATGTTAAAAATTATCCTGCTAATTTGATAAAAGTCACATTTACGTCTATTTTAGAGATGCACATTGAAAAACAACATCGATGCTTTTTTCGATGCAATGCATCGCATAGTGGCATCGATGTAATATCGATGTTTCAAAAAATACATCGATGTTTTTATACATCGATTGTTTTGATTTTTAGTAGCGTTGGGCCAAAAAAAAAGTCATCGGCAGTGAATTTGATGTCTAAAAACTAAGGTAACTCTTTTCAACATTAGCCTAATGGCCTAATGGTGGATTTTGTGATTAGGGTTGCCTCTTCGATGCATCGAATAAAAAATATCGATGCTTACTCGATGTTGACGTATTAAAAATGTCGGATTAAATCGATGTTTCCATACTTTACATTGAGTGTTACATCGAACATCGATGTATGTATATCGTGCATCTCTAGTCTATTTCATAGATGTAAGTAATGTAGTAACTAGTAGGTACCTATAGAAGATTCAGCACGGAGTAGCCGCACATGAGACAGAGAATTTACGTTTTTTTGAGATTATTTTAAAACAAATGTACTTAACAAAATTTAACAAGCAGCCCAGAATACTGCTACCCACCATCGTACTTAAACTTATATACTTAAAATTACTACGATTTTCTGCTTAAAAACAAACTGAAACTTTAAATCTCCAAATAGCCAACTCACTCTTCATTGTTTGTCACAACTACATTGTTTGCACTTGTGACAAACAATATATATGTATAATAAAAACATAATTTTGTAAAATGGGGAGGGAAGGGAAGTGGGAGAGGGATAGTCAGAGAGAAAAGGATATGCATACAATAACTATAATGGCTAAGAACTGCTGTACTTTTGATTTTAATGATCTCTGATTTGTTAAACCAACCAAAACTATAAAAGTATAGTTAAAAGTAACTTTCATTGATTCTTAGGTGATACGAAGTTCGCCGGGTCAGCTAGTGATAATTAACACTCGACGTAACAGCAAACTCCTTTAATCCTCAGAGATCCTGAAAGATGCAGATCTTGCGAAGATATCCACGAAGAAGGTCATCCAAAAGTTGGAGAAGTCGTTTGGTGTGGACTTGACTAAGAAGAAGAAGGTCATTGACCAACTGGTGATGGACTACGTGAATAGCAAGGGTTCTGATGATGAAGACGCAGAGGAAGAAGAAGAAGAGGTAATGGAACACTATAAAGTCATTTTGCATTGTGGATTCTGTGGGATTTTATATGAATATAGTTTGACTGAGGAGTTTTCTTCACAATTTTCTCTCCAATCTCGATAATGTTGAAAGTAAAAGTTCACATGTTGTTGATAATTTGTTAAAATCTTGCATCGTTGAATGATAACCCTAATTTTGTTTGTGCGACATTATTATTACTCCAAGTAGTCTGACCATTTTATTAATATTTTGGTAGCTAATGCTTTAAAAATATTTGTATTACGTAGGTTCCGTAGGATAAAATAATTAGCCATACATATTAAATGCTAACAAACTAAAGAACAAAGTAATAGAAGCTTGAAAAAATACTTATATTTTATTAATAGTAAATAGAAAAAGTATTAATATCTCGATAATTTCAAATATTTCAATATATTTCTAGGAGGAGGAAGAAAAGAAGCCGGTGAAACGAGCAGCGCCCGCCTCCAAAGCCGCAGCTAAGAAAGCGCGCAAGTCTTCTTCAGAGGAGGATGAGAAGGATGGCACTAATGACAGCGAATCTGAGGTTTGCTATCAACACATTATGTCACAACTCACACTACAAAAACATATGAAACACTACAAAGAATTGCAAAAAAAAAAAAATTTTTTAATGCATTACATACAACAGGGAAAGCCAGAAACAACCTAACTACATTTTTTTACAAATTTTGATTTAAAACAAGGGTTTTGTCGACGGCTTCCGCGTTTTCCGTGTGTTATAGTCTACCTGTGTGCTAAAGTTTTTGTTTAGTTTTTGGGTCAAACATATATACAAACTTTCATTTTAAAATATTAAGTAGGATTATTTTTTTATATTAGGAGGAAAAGAAGAAGCCAGCTCCTAAGAAGGGAAAGAAGAAGAAGGGATCTGACGGCGACTCTGACTCGGATTGGGGCAAGAAGAAAGAAAAGGCTCCTAAAGCTAAGAAGGTAAATCTCGGCTATTCAACTACAATTATGCTGTCTTTGGACTTTTTTTAAAGGAATTGTGACACCTGTGACAGACTTCTAGGGTGATAATGTGCATCAGTGAAGTTATGTTAAAGTATCAAGTGTAAAGTATCTTGGCTCGAAGGACCAAAAATTTTTTTTATTTTGAAATTTTGAATTATTCTAATAAACTACATTTGATTTTCCTGTCACCCTTCCTACATTAAATAACCTAGTGTTGCGACGTATACAGTTATCATTTAACATTGATAATAACATGATTCTAAAACCTGTAATTATTGATATTACTGATTTTTTGTGTTATTATCAATCTTAAATGATACCTATATACATACGGTATGATTAAACATTTATAATAACACAAACAATCAGTAATATCCATAATTACAAAAGGTTTTAGAATCATGCCCTGCATATTTAATTCTTTTGCCGACTGTACCACATATAATATGTAGGATTGTTTATGTCATAAGGTTTCTGAACGAAGGAATGTGAGAGTGATGTATGGTAGGATGAATGAAAGGAAGGACCGGAAGCGAAGGAAGTGAGTGGATGAGTGGAAGATGGCGTGATCTATATGAAGGTGCAAATTCGTGTTAAGGTGTATAAAATCATTTAAAGGAGTTAATAAAAGTCTTAAATACTATATATATAATACTGAATACTAAAACCTCTATAGCGGGATAACCAGAATAATAATAATAACCATAATTTTAGTGTTCTGGTTATATATAATAACTAGGTTTTCGCGTGGGGCGCGCGCTGCTAAAGCAGCGCGCGTGCCTTTCTCTTTCGCAAAAGACAAAATAAATAAATAGTTTTTTTTCAAAATTGTCATCGGTCTTGGAAATTTATTTTTCGATTCAGGGGTCTGTTTGCGAAATGTTTGGCTTCAAACTACTACTTTTGGTTTGTCTATTTTTTTGGCATGATTAACAGAATATGAGAGGGTGAGGGAGAGTGAGAGGGTAAGGGAGAGGGTGAGGGAGGGGGTGAGGGAGATGGAGAGGGAAAGGGATAGGTTAACGTCGAGAGAGTGGGCGGGGGAGTGAGAGGGAGGAAGATGGAGAGGGAAAGGGAGGGAGAGGGGGAGGAAGAGGGAGAAGGAGAGGGAGAGACAGGAAGAGGGAGAGGGAGATGGAGAGGTACCGGGAGAGGGAGACGGAGAGGTAGGGAGAGGGGAGGGAAAGCGAGGAGGACAGGGAGGGCAAGGGGGAGGTAGAGGGGAAGGAAAGCGATGGAGAAGGAGAAGGAGAAATTGATAGCCTATCAATTTGCAAAGTTTGCCGGGTCAGCTAGTTGATAACTAATAATAACCCTTAATACTAATAAACGCCTCATACATTGTATTGACATTCAATGGACAAACAAGGACACAAAATACATTTGTATGAAAATTAATATTTTTATATGGCAACACTGCAACATTTTTCTTCCGATGTATACGATCTATAAGTACCAACAACCTCCTGATATATTGTAATGTCATAAGATTGATGAAATGATTACATAAAAAAATACATTTGTATGAAAACTTTTATTTTTTGTATGGCAACCCTAATATATTTTTTCACCATCATTTACGGATTATTGGAACCTAAAATCGTCCCATACATTATAAGGCCATAAAATGAAGACAACCGCCTCAAATATTTGAAAAAAGAAAACATTTGTATGAAAATTATTATTTTGTGTATGGCAACACTGAATTTTTTTTCACCAAAATTCACAAAATATCAGTACCTACAAATTCCCCATACATTATAGTAGCGAAATATTCAATCCAAAAATAAATTTGTATGAAAATTATTATTTTTTGTATGGCAACACTGAAATTTTAAAGTTTTTCCAAAATTAATGATTTAATTAAGAAATATCTCCCATACATTTCTTATACTCCTGATCTATAGTTTAGGCTCAACTACTCGAAAAGTGAAAAAAATTCTGGACTCCAGTGTTGCCAGTTTATTAAGATGAAAATGGTCAAATGTCATTACGACGACCACTTGAAATGTTTTGGTAAAATATTTTGATTAAAAATATTTTTCCTTCTACTTTTCATATTTTTGAATGGAAAGTCCAAAAAATTGTATGAACGAAGAAAAGAAAAACCAAACATGGCAACACTATCGGTCAAGTTACACAACCGCCCCATACAAAGTAACCCCCTCAAGTGTTGCCAACCTACTAATTTTTTCCTTCAAAAAATGCAATTTTTCGTACATTTTACAAAATGGCCGCCGCGGGGTCCGCCATCTTGTTGAAAAAAAAATTATCCCCAAAATATCAAAATTGAGGACACTTCTAAGAGAAAACATGAAGAATATTAGAAAAAAGTTGAATAACCACCCCGATGCGACCCCACAAAATCACCTCTAAAATTTCAAAACTTTAAAGAAAAATATCTCGGCGGCCATCTTGTTTTTCAATTTTTTTCTAATTTCATCGTATTAGTCGTCCCAAAATTATTCGAAAATGACACCAATATTGGGTAGGTGCTCACATAAATAAAAAAGTTGACAATCGCCGAGCGGCCGCCATCTTGAATTTCCGAACGGTCGGATTTTTCCCATAGTGACCATAAGTATTCAAGCAACTTTTCTATACATCATTATAACCCCCCACCAATACTTTCTGCTGGGCTACTCGAAATGTGAAAAAACGGGAAAAAAAATTCTAGCTCCCAGTGTTGCCAGTTAATTTAGATGAAAATGGTCAAATGTCATTACGATGACCACTAAAAATTTTTTGATGAATTTTTTTGATTAAAAATGTTTCTCCTACTTTTTATATTTTTGAATAGAAAGTTCACAAAAATGTATGAAAGAAAAAAAAAACAACGTAACCTGGCAACACTTCAGACTAAGGCCCACAACCGCCCCATACAAAGTGACCGCCTCAAATGTTGCCAACCTAAAAAATTTTTCCTTCAAAAAACGCGATTTTTCATACGTTTTACAAAATGGCCACCACGGGGTCCGCCATCTTGTCGAAAAAAAAAATATACCCCAAACGTCAAAATTGGGGATAGATCCAAGGCAACAAAGAAAAAAAATCGCAAAAAAGTTAAAAAACCAACGCAATCCGACCCCGCAAAGTAGCCTCGAAAATTGAAAAATTTTAAACCAAAATATCTCGGCGGCCATCTTGTTTTTTCAAATTTTTCCAAATTCTTCATAACACTTTTCTCAACATTAGCCGAAAACGACACCAATCTCGGGTAGCTGCATAATAAAAAAAAAAGTTGGTCATTTCACCTCGGCCGCCATCTTGGATTTTTGAAAAGTTGGAGTTTTCCCATAGATCCGGTGGTAAACCAAAAATTCCCCCATACATAGTATCTACCCCCCACCACTCCTTCTGGGAGATCAATTCGGGTTTTGGTAAAACGAAAAAAAAATTCCAGCAGTCAGTGTTGCCAGTCGACATCGACGAAAATGGTCAAATGTCATAGCGACGACCGCGACACGGTTTCCTGTGTGACATTTGGATCAAAAATATTGCTCCTTCTACTTTTCATGTTTTTGAATAGAAAGTCCAAAAAAATGTATGAACGAAGATAAAAAAAATGAAACCTGGCAACACTTTGGGTCAAGATACACAACCGCCCGGAACAAAGGGACCCACTCAAATGTTGCCAACCAGAAGAAAAATGCACCCAAAAAATGTCGTTTTTCGTACATTTTTCAAAATGGCCGCCACCGCGTCCGCCATCTTGTCGAAAAAATAAGTATTCCCAAAATATCAAAATTAAGGATACCTCCAAGCGAATGCAAAAAAAATATTGCAAAAAAGTTGAAAAACCTCCCCGATGCGACCCCTCAAAGTCACCTCTAAAATGGGAAAAATTCGAACCAAAATAACTCGGCGGCCATCTTGTTTTTTCATTTTTTTCTCATTTTTTCGTAATTCCCTTCCTAAACTTTACGAAAACCTTCAAAAACATTGGGAAAAAGGCAATAAACAAAAAAGTTGACAATCGCCGCGCAGCCGCCATCTTGAAAATGGGAAATGTCAGATTTTTCCCGAGGTGTGGTGAGGGAAAGGAGAATATCCGCCATAGACAACAAAGTCGTATCTCCGCTCCTTCTGGGAGAACAATTGTATAGTTCAGTCAGTGGTAAGTCTAGGATTATGTATTATAACTAGGTTTTCGCGTGGGGCGCGCGCTGCTAAAGCAGCGCGCGTGCCTTTCTCTTTCGCAAAAGACAAAATAAATAAATAGTTTTTTTTTCAAAAATATCATTGGTCTTTGAAATTTATTTTTCGATTCAGAGGTCTGTTTGCGACATATTTGGCTTCAAATTACTATTTTTGGTTTGTCTATTTGTTTTGGCATGATTAACAGAATATGAGAGGGAGGGGGTGAGGCAGAGGGAGTGGGAGAGGGAGGGGTGAAGGAGAGGGAGGAAGACAGAGGGGGAGACGGAGAGGTAGCGGGAGAGGGAGACGGAAAGGTAGCGGGAGAGGGATCGGGAGAGGGAGGGAGGGGGAAAGTGCGAGGAAAAGGGGGGGAGAGGGAGGGTGAGATGGAGAGGTAGTGAATGGAAGTAGAAGTGGGAGTGGGAGAGGTAGGGAGAGGGGAGGGAAAGGGAGGAGGAGAGGTAGCGGGAGAGGGAGGGCAAGGGGGAGGTAGAGGGGAAGGAAAGCGATGGAGAGGGAGGAGGAGAAATTAATAGGCGGAACAAAGTTTGCTAGGTCAGCTAGTTTATAACTAATAGTAACCCTTAATACTAATAAACGCCTCATACATTGTATTGACATTCAATGGACAAACAATCTGAAATG
Source organism: Thymelicus lineola (assembly GCA_963932265.1). Taxonomy (NCBI): domain Eukaryota; kingdom Metazoa; phylum Arthropoda; class Insecta; order Lepidoptera; family Hesperiidae; genus Thymelicus; species Thymelicus lineola. Next base: position 1,128,727 of record OZ010703.1, on the reverse strand, counting down.
TTCGACTCAAAATATATTTGTATGAAAATTAATGTTTTTATATGGCAACACTGCAACATTCTTACTCCGATGTGTACGATCTACAAGTACCAACAACCTCCTGATATATTGTAATGACATAAGATTGATGAAATAGCCTGAAATATTACATAAAAAAGTACATTTTGTATGAAAACTTTATTTTTTTGCATGGCAACTCTAAAATATTTTTTCAACATCATTTACAAATCATCAGAACCTACATTCGCCTTATACATTATAAGGCCATCAAATGAAGACAACCGCCTCAAATATTTGAAAAAAGAAAACATTTGTATGAAAATTATTATTTTTTGTATGGCAACACTCAAATTTTTTTCACCAAAATTCACAAAATATCAGTACCTACAAATGCCCCATACATTACAGTAGCGAAATATTCAATACAAAAATAAATTTGTATGAAAATTATTATTTTTTGTATGGCAACACTGAAGTTTTTTAGTTTTGTCAAAACGAATGATCTAATTTAAAAATATCTCCCATACATTTTTTATACTCCTGATCTATAGTTTAGGCTCAACAACTCGAAAAGTAAAAAAAATTCTGGACTCCAGTGTTGCCAGTTAATTCAGATGAAAATGGTCAAATGTCATTACGACAACCACTTAAAATGTTTTAGTAAGATATTTTGATTAAAAATATTTTTCCTTCTACTTTTCATATTTTTGAATGAAAAGTCCAAAAAATTGTATGAACGAAGAAAAGAAAAACCAAACATGGCAACACTTTCGGTCAAGTTACACAACCGCCCCATACAAAGCAACCCGCTCAAGTGTTGCTAACGTACTAATTTTTTCCTTCAAAAAATGCAATTTTTCGTATATTTTACAAAATGGCCGCCACGGGGTCCGCCATTTTGTTCAAAAAAAAATTATCCCCAAAATATCAAAATTAAGGACACTTTCAAGGGAAAACAAAAAGAATATTATAAAAAAGTTGAAACACTACCCCGATGCGATCCCACAAAGTCACCTCTAAAATTTCAAAACTTTAAAGAAAAATATCTCGGCGGCCATCTTGTTTTTTAATATTTTTCTAATTTCATCGTATTAGTCGTCCCAAAATTATTCGAAAATGACACCAATATTGGGTAGGTGCTCACATAAATAAAAAAGTTGACAATCGCCGAGCGGCCGCCATCTTGAATTTTCGAACGGTCGGATTTTTCCCATAGTGACCATAAGTAGTCAAGCAACTTTTCCATACATCATTATAACCCCCCACCAATACTTTCGGCTGGGCTACTCGAAATGTGAAAAAACGGGAAAAAAAATTCTAGCTCCCAGTGTTGCCAGTTAATTTAGATGAAAATGGTCAAATGTCATTACGACGACCACTAAAAATTTTTTGGTGAAATTTTTTGATTAAAAATATTTCTCCTTCTACTTTTTATATTTTTGAATAGAAAGTTCACAAAAATGTATGAACGAAAAAAAAATCAACGTAACCTGGCAACACTTCAGACTAAGACCCACAACCGCCCCATACAAAGTGACCCCCTCAAATGTTGCCAACCTAAAAATTTTTTCCTTCAAAAAATGCAATTTTTCGTACATTTTATAAAATGGCCGCCACGGGGTCCGCCATCTTGTCGAAAAAAAAAATATACCCCAAACGTCAAAATTGGGGATAGATGCAAGGCAACAAACCAAAAAAATTGCAAAAAAGTTAAAAACCCAACGCAATCCGACCCCGCAAAATCACCTCGAAAATTGAAAAATTTTAAATCAAAATATCTCGGCGGCCATCTTGTTTTTTCAAATTTTTCCAAATTCTTCGTAACACTTTTCCCAACATTAGCCGAAAACGACACCAATCTCGGGTAGCTGCATAATAAAAAAAAAAGTTGATCATTTCACCTCGGCCGCCATCTTGGATTTTCGAAAAGTCGGATTTTTCCCATAGACAAGGGGGTTAATCAAAAATTCCCGCATACATAGTATTCACCCCGCACCACTCCTTCTGGGAGATCAATTCGGGTTTTCGTAAAACGAAAAAAAAATTCCAGCAGTCAGTGTTGCCAGGTGAAATCGACAAAAATGGTCAAATGTCATTATGACAACCACGACACGTTTGCATGTGTGAATTTTTGATTAAAAATATTGCTCCTTCTACTTTTCATGTTTTTGAATAGAAAGTCCAAAAAAATATATGAACAAAGATAAAAAAAATGAAACCTGGCAACACTTTGGGTCAAGTTACATAACCGCCCGGAACAAAGGGACCCGCTCAAATGTTGCCAACCAGAAGAAAAACGCACCCAAAAAAAGTCATTTTTCGTACATTTTTCAAAATGGCCGCCACCGCGTCCGCCATCTTGTCGAAAAAATTAATAGTCCCAAAATATCAAAGTCGAGGATACTTTCAAGACAACAAAAAAAAAATATCGAGAAAAAGTTGAAAAACCACCCCGATGCGACCCCGCAAACTCACCTCTAAAATGGAAAAAATTCAAACCAAAATAACTCGGCGGCCATCTTGTTTTTTAATTTTTTTCTCATTTTTTCGTAATTCCCTTCCTAAACTTTACGAAAACCTCCAAAAACATCGGGCAAAAGGCCATAAACAAAAAAGTTGACAATCGCCGCGCAGCCGCCATCTTGAAAATGGGAAATGTCAGATTTTTCCCGAGGTGTCGGGAGGAGATGGAGAACTTTCGCCATAGACAACAAAATCCCATCTCGCCTCCTTCTGGGAGAACAATTATATAGTTATCACGGTGGTAAGTCTAGGATTATATATTATAACTAGGTTTTCGCGTGGGGCGCGCGCTGCTAAAGCAGCGCGCGTGCCTTTCTCTTCCGCGCAAGACAAAATAAATAAATAGTTTTTTTTTCAAAAATATTGGTCTTGGAAATTTATTTTTCGATTCAGGGGTCTGTTTGCGAAATGTTTGGCTTCAAACTACTACTTTTGGTTTGTCTATTTTTTTGGCATGATTAACAGAATATGAGAGGGAGAGGGTGACGGAGGGGGTGAGGGAGAGGGAAAGGGAGAGGTAGACGTAGAGAGAGTGGGCGGGAGAGGGGGAGGGAGAGAGAGTTAGATGGAGGAAGATAGAGAGGGAAAGGGAGAAGGAGAGGGAGAGAGAGGAAGAGGGAGAAGGAGAGGGAGAGAGAGGAAGAGGGAGAGGGAAACGGAGGGGTAGCGGGAGAAGGAGTGGGAGAGGGAGGGAGGGGGAAATGGCGAGGAAAAGGGTAAGTCGGGGAGAGGTAGGGAGAGGGGAGGGAAAGGGAGGAGGAGAGGGAGCGCTAGGGGGAGGTAGAAGGGAAGGAAAGTGATGGAGAGGGAAAAGGAGAAATTGATAGCCTATCAATTTGCAAAGTTTGCCGGTTCAGCTAGTTGATAACTTATAATAACCCTTAATAGTAATAAACGCCTCATACATTGTATTGACATTCAATGGACAAACAATCTGAAATAGTCGACACAAAATACATTTGTATGAAAATTAATATTTTTATATGGCAACTCTACAACATTTTTCTTCAAATGTGTACAGTCTATAAGTACCAACAACCTCCTGATATATTATAATGACATAAGATTGATGAAATAGCCTGAAATATTACATGAAAAAGTACATTTTGTATGAAAACTTTTATTTTTTGTATGGCAACCCTAAAATATTTTTTCACCGTCATTTACGGACTATTGGAACCTACAATCGCCCCATACATTATAAGGCCATCAAATGAAGACAACCGCCTCAAATATTTGAAAAAACAAAACATTTGTATGAAAATTATTATTTTTTGTATGGCAACACTGAAATTTTTTTCACCAAAATTTACAAAATATCAGTACCTACAAATGCCCCATACATTATAGTAGCGAAATATTCAATCCAAAAATAAATTTGTATGAAAATTATTATTTTTTGTATGGCAACACTAAAATTTTATTGCTTTTCCAGAACGAATGATTTAATAAAGAAATATCTCCCATACATTTCTTATACTCCTGATCTATAGTTTAGGCTCAACTACTCGAAATGTGAAAAAAATTCTGGACTACAGTGTTGCCAGTTAATTAAGATGAAAATGGTCAAATGTCATTACGACAACCACTTGAAATGTTTTGGTAAAATATTTTGATTAAAAATATTTTTCCTTCTACTTTTCATATTTTTGAATGGAAAGTCCAAAAAATTGTATGAACAAAGAAAAGAAAAACCAAACATGGCAACACTTTCGGTCAAGTTACACAACCGCCCCATACAAAGTAACCCCCTCAAGTGTTGCCAACCTACTAATTTTTTCCTTCAAAAAATGCAATTTTTCGTACATTTTACAAAATGGCCGCCGCGGGGTCCGCCATCTTGTTGAAAAATAAATTATTCCCAAAATATCAAAATTGAGGACACTTTCAAGGGAAAACAAAAAGAATATTATAAAAAAGTCGAAAAACCACCCCGATGCGACCCCACAAACTCACCTCTAAAATTTCAAAACTTTAAAGTAAAATATTTCGGCGGCCATCTTGTTTTTTCAATTTTTTCTAATTTCATCATATTAGTCGTCCCAAAATTATTCGAAAATGATACCAATATTGGGTAGGTGCTGCCATAAATAAAAAAGTTGACAATCGCCGAGCGGCCGCCATCTTGAATTTTCGAACGGTCGGATTTTTCCCATAGTGACCGTAAGTAGTCAAGCAACTTTTCCATACATCATTATAACCCCCCACCAATACTTTCGGCTGGGCTACTCGAAATGTGAAAAAACGGGGAAAAAAATTCTAGCTCCCAGTGTTGCCAGTTAATTTAGATGAAAATGGTCAAATGTCATTACGACGACCACTAAAATTTTTTGGTGAAATTTTTTGATTAAAAATGTTTCTCCTTCTACTTTTTATATTTTTGAATAGAAAGTTCACAAAAATGTATGAACGAAAAAAAAATCAACATACCCTGGCAACACTTCAGACCAAGATCCACAACTGCCCCATACAAAGTAACCCCCTCAAATGTTGCCAACCTAAAAAATTTTAACTTCAAAAAATGCAATTTTTCGTACATTTTATAAAATGGCCGCCACGGGGTCCGCCATCTTGTCGAAAAAAAAAATATACCCCAAACGTCAATATTGGGGATAGATGCAAGGCAACAAAGAAAAAAAATCGCAAAAAAGTTTTAAACCCAACGCAATCCGACCCCGCAAAGTAGCCTCGAAAATTGAAAAATTTTAAACCAAAATATCTCGGCGGCCATCTTGTTTTTTCAAATTTTTCCAAATTTTTCGTAACACGTTTCCCAACATTAGCCGAAAACGACACCAATCTCGGGTAGCTGCATAATAAAAAAAAAAGTTGGTCATTTCACCTCGGCCGCCATCTTTGATTTTCGAAAAGTCGGATTTTTCCCATAGATCTGGGGGTTAACCAAAAATTCTCTTATACATAGTATTCACCCCCCACCACTCCTTCTGGGAGATCAATTCGGGTTTTCATAAAACGAAAAAAAAATTCCAGCAGTCAGTGTTGCCAGGTGAAATCGACGAAAATGGTCAAATGTCATTACGACAACCAGGACACGTTTGCCCGTGCAATTTTTTGATAAAAAATATTGCTCCTTCTACTTTTCATGTTTTTGAATAGAAAGTCCAAAAAAATGTGTGAACGAAGATAAAAAAAATGAAACCTGGCAACACTTTGGGTCAAGTTACACAACCGCCCGGAACAAAGGGATCCGCTCAAATGTTGCCAACCAGAAGAAAAATGCACCCAAAAAATGTAATTTTTCGTACATTTTTCAAAATGGCCGCCACCGCGTCCGCCATCTTGTCGAAAAAATAAATATTCCCAAAATATCAAAATTAAGGATACTTCCAAGACAAAACAAAAAAAATATCGCAAAAAAGTTGAAAAACCACCCCGATGCGACCCCGCAAACTCACCTCTGAAATGGAAAAAATTCAAACCGAAATAACTCGGCGGCCATCTTGTTTTTTCAAATTTTTCTCATTTTTTCGTAACTCCCTCCCTAAACTTTACGAATACCCTCAAAAACATTTTGCAAAAGGCCATAAACAAAAAAGTTGACAATCGCCGCGCAGCCGCCATCTTGAAAATGGGAAATGTCAGATTTTTCCCGAGGTGTCGGGAGGAGATGGAGAACTTTCGCCATAGACAACAAAATCCCATCTCGCCTCCTTCTGGGAGATCAATTATATAGTTCACTCCCCGTAAGTCTAGGATTATATATAATAACTAGGTTTTCGCGTGGGGCGCGCGCTGCTAAAGCAGCGCGCGTGCCTTTCTCTTTCGCAAAAGACAAAATAAATAAATAGTTTTTTTTTCAATAATATAATTGGTCTTTGAAATTTATTTTTCGATAAGAGGGTTCTGAGGGTCTGTTTGCGAAATGTTTGGCTTCAAACTACTACTTTTGATTTGTCTATTTTTTTTGGCATGATTAACAGAATATGAGAGGGAGAGGGTGAGGGAGGGGGTTAGGGAGAGGGTGAGGGAGGGGGTGAGGGAGAGGGAAAGGGAGAGTTAGACGTAGAGAGAGTGGGCGGCAGAGGGAGAGGGAGGGAGAGTGAGAGGGAGGAAGATGTAGAGGGAGAGGGAGAGGAAGGGAGAGGGGGAGGTAGCGGGAGAAGGAGCGGGAGAGGGAGGGAGGGGGAAAGGGCGAGGGAAAGGGGGAGAAGTAAGGAGAGGGGAGGGAAAGGGAGGAGAAGAGGTAGCGGGAGAGGGAGGGCAAGGGGGAGGTAGAGGGGAAGGAAAGTGATGGAGAGGGAGAAGGAGAAATTGATAGCCTATCAATTTGCAAAGTTTGCTGGGTCAGCTAGTTGATAACTAATAATAACCCTTAATACTAATAAACGCCTCATACATTGTATTGACATTCAATGGACAAACAATCTGAAATATTCGTCACAAAATACATTTGTATGAAAATTAATATTTTTATATGGCAACAATGCAATATGCTGCCTCCTGATATATTGTAATGACAAAAGATCGATGAAATAGCCTGAAATATTACATAAAAAAGTACATTTGTATGAAAAGTTAAATTTTTTGTATGGCAACCCTAAAATATTTTTTCACCATCATTTACGGACTATTAGAACCTACAATCGCCCCATACATTATAAGGCCATAAAATGAAGACAACCGCCTCAAATATTTGAAAAAAGAAAACATTTGTATGAATACTATTATTTTTTGTATGGCAACACTGAAATTTTTTTCACCAAAATTCACAAAATATTAGTACCTACAAATGCCCCATACATTATAGTAGCGAAATATTCAATCCAAAAATAAGTTTGTATGAAAATTATTATTTTTTGTATGGCAACACTAAAATTTTATTGTTTTTCCAAAACTAATGATTTAATTAAGAAATATCTCCCATACATTTATTATACTCCTGATCTATAGTTTAGGCTCAATTACTCGAAAAGTGAAAAAAATTCTGGACTCCAGTGTTGCCAGTTTATTAAGATGAAAATGGTCAAATGTCATTACGACGACCACTTGAAATATTTTGGTAAAATATTTTGATTAAAAATATTTTTCCTTCTACTTTTCATATTTTTGAATGGAAAGTCCAAAAAATTGTATGAACGAAGGAAAGAAAAACCAAACATGGCAACACTTTCGGTCAAGTTACACAACCGCCTCATACAAAGTAACCCCCACAAGTGTTGCCAACCTACTAATTTTTTCCCTCAAAAAATGAAGTTTTTTGTATATTTTACAAAATGGGCGCCATGGGGTCCGCCATCTTGTTGAAAAAAAAATATCCCCAAAATATCAAAATTGAGGACACTTTCAAGGGAAAACAAAAAGAATATTATAAAAAAGTTGAAAAACTACCCCGATGCGAGCCCACAAAGTCACCTCTAAAATTTCAAAATTTTAAAGTAAAATATCTCGGCGGCCATCTTGTTTTTTAAATTTTTTCTAATTTCATCGTATTAGTCGTCTCAAAATTATTCGAAAATGACACCAATATTGGGTAGGTGCTCAGATAAATAAAAAAGTTGACAATCGCCGAGCGGCCGCCATCTTGAATTTTCGAACGGTCGGATTTTTCCCATAGTAACCATAGATAGTCAAGCAATTTTCCCATACATCATTATAACCCCCCACCAATACTTTCGGCTGGGCTACTCGAAATGTGAAAAAACGGGAAAAAAAATTCTAGCTCCCAGTGTTGCCAGTTAATTTAGATGAAAATGGTCAAATGTCATTACGACGACCACTAAAAATTTTTTGGTGAATTTTTTTGATTAAAAATGTTTCTCCTTCTACTTTTCATATTTTTGAATAGAAAGTTCACAAAAATGTATGAACGAAAAAAAAATCAACATACCCTGGCAATACTTCAGACCAATTCCCACAACCGCCCCATACAAAGTGACCCCGTAAAATGTTGTCAACCTAAAAAATTTTTCCTTCAAAAAACGCGATTTTTCATACGTTTTACAATATGGCCGCCACAGGGTCCGCCATCTTGGCGAAAAAAAAAATATACCCCAAACGTCAAAATTGGGGATAGATGCAAGGCAACAAAGAAAAAAAATCTTAAAAAAGTTAAAAACCCAACGCAATCCGACCCCGCAAAGTAGCCTCGAAAATTGAAAAATTTTAAACTTAAATATCTCGGCGGCCATCTTGTTTTTTCAAATTTTTCCAAATTCTTCGTAACACTTTTCCCAACATTAGCCGAAAACGACACCAATCTCGGGTAGCTGCATAATAAAAAAAAAAGTTGGTCTTTTCACCTCGGCCGCCATCTTGGATTTTCGAAAAGTTGGAGTTTTCCCATAGATCCGGGAGTAAACCAAAAATTCCCACATACAAAGTATCTACCCCCCACCACTCCTTCTGGGAGATCAATTCGGGTTTTCGTAAAACGAAAAAAAAATTCCAGCAGTCAGTGTTGCCAGTCGACATCGATGAAAATGGTCAAATGTCATTATGACTACTACGACACGTTTGCTTGTGTAAATTTTTGATCAAAAATATTGCTCCTTCTACTTTTCATGTTTTTGAATAGAAAGTCCAAAAAAATATATGAACGAAGATAAAAAAAATGAAACCTGGCAACACTTTGATTCAAGTTACACAACCGCCCGGAACAAAGGGACCCGCTCAAATGTTGCCAACCAGAAGAAAAACGCACCCAAAAAATGTCATTTTTCGTACATTTTCAAAATGGCCGCCACCGCGTCCGCCATCTTGTCGAAAAAATAAATATCCCCAAAATATCAAAATCGAGGATACTTTGAAGACAACACAAAAAAAATATCAACAAAAAGTTGAAAAACCACCCCGATGCTACCCCGCAAAGTCACCTCTAAAATGGAAAAAATTCAAACCGAAATAACTCGGCGGCCATCTTGTTTTTTAATTTTTTTCTCATTTTTTCGTAATTCCCTTCCTAAATTTTACGAAAACCTCCTAAAACATTGGGCAAAAGGCCATAAACAAAAAAGTTGACAATCGCCGCGCAGCCGCCATCTTGAAAATGGGAAATGTCAGATTTTTCCCGAGGTGTGGTGAGGAGATGGAGAACTTTCGCCATAGACAACAAAATCCCATCTCGTCTCCTTCTGGGAGATCAATTGTATAGTTCAGTCAGTGGTAAGTCTAGGATTATATATAATAGCTAGGTTTTCGCGTGGGGCGCGCGCTGCTAAAGCAGCGCGCGTGCCTTTCTCTTTCGCAAAAGACAAAATAAATAGTTTTTTTCAAAATTGTCATCGGTCTTGGAAATTTATTTTTGATTCAGGGGTCTGTTTGCGAAATCAAACTACTAATAATTTTGGTATGTCTATTTTTTCGGCATGATTAACAGAATTTGAGAGGGAGAGGGTGAGGCAGACGGAGAGGGAGAGGGAGGGAGTGAAGGAGAGGGGGAGGGAAAGGGAGAGGTAGACGTAGAGAGAGTGGGCGGGAGAGGGAGGGAGAGTCAGAAGCATAGGGAGAGAGAGGAAGAGGGAGAGAGGGAGGGTGAGATGGAGAGGTAGCAAATGGAAGTTAAAGAGAGGAAGTTATATCTCTTTCGCAAAAGACAAAATAAATAGTTTTTTTCAAAATTGTCATCGGTCTTGGAAATTTATTTTTGATTCAGGGGTCTGTTTGCGAAATCAAACTACTAAAAATTTTGGTATGTCTATTTTTTCGGCATGATTAACAGAATTTGAGAGGGAGAGGGTGAGGCAGACGGAGAGAGAGAGGGAGGGAGTGAAGGAGAGGGGGAGGGAAAGGGAGAGGTAGACGTAGAGAGAGTGGGCGGGAGAGGGAGGGAGAGTCAGAAGCATAGGGAGAGAGAGGAAGAGGGAGAGAGGGAGGGTGAGATGGAGAGGTAGCAAATGGAAGTTAAAGAGGGAGTGGGAGAGGTAGGGAGAGGGGAGGGGAAGGAAAGCGATGGAGAGGGAGAAGGAGAAATTTATAGACGGTACAAAGTTTGCCGGGTCAGCAAGTTGATAACTAATAATTACCCTTAATACTAATAAACGACTCATACATTGTATTGACATTCAATGGACAAACAATCTGAAATATTCAACACAAAATACATTTGTATGTAATTTAATATTTTTATACGGCAACACTGCAACATTTTTTCTCCAATGTGTACGATCTATATAGTACCAACAACCTCCTGATATATTGTAATGACATAAGATTGATGAAATGATTACATAAAAAAGTACATTTGTATGAAAACTTTTATTTTTTGTATGGCAACCCTAAAATATTTTTTCACCATCATTTACGTACTGTTACAACCTACAATCGCCCCGTACATTATAAGGCCATCAAATGAAGACAACCGCCTCAAATATTTGAAAAAAGAAAACATTTGTATGAAAATTATTATTTTTTGTATGGAAACACTGAAATTTTTTTCACCAAAATTCACAAAATATCAGTACCTACAAATGCCTCATACATTATAGTAGCGAAATATTCAATCCAAAAAAAATATTGTATGAAAATTATTATTTTTTGTATGGCAACACTGAAATTTTATTGTTTTTCCAAAACGAATAATTTAATTAAAAAATATCTTCCATACATTTGTTATACTCTTGATCTATAGTTTAGGCTCAATTACTCGAAAAGTGAAAAAAAATCTGGACTCCAGTGTTGCCAGTTAATTAAGATAAAAATGGTCAAATGTCATTACGACTACCACAAGAAATCTCCTTGTTTGATTTTTTTATCAAAAATATATTTCCTTCTACTTTTCATGTTTTTGAATAGAAAGTCCAAAAAATTGTATGAACGAAGAAACGAAAAACTAAACATGGCAACACTTTCGGTCAAGTTACACAACCGCCCCATACAAAGTAACCCCCTCAAGTGTTACCAACCTACTAATTTTTTCCTTCAAAAAATGCAATTTTTCGTACATTTTACAAAATGGCCGCCACGAGGTCCGCCATTTTGTCGAAAAAAAAATATCCCCGAAATATCAAAACTGAGGACACTTTCAAGAGAAAACAAAATTAAAATTACAAAAAAGTTGAAAAACCACCCCGATGCGACTCCACAAAGTCACCTCTAAAATTTCAAAACTATAAAGAAAAATATCTCGGCGGCCATCTTGTTTTTTAATTTTTTTCTAATTTCATCGTATTAGTCGTCCCAAAATTATTCGAAAATGACACCAATATTGGGTAGGTGCTCTAATAAATAAAAAAGTTGACAATCGCCGAGCGGCCGCCATCTTGAATTTTTGAACGGTCAGATTTTTCCCATAGTAACCATAGATAGTCAAGCAACTTTCCCATACATCATTATAACCCCCCACCAATACTTTCGGCTGGGCTACTCGAAATGTGAAAAAACGGGAAAAAAAAATCTAGCTCCCAGTGTTGCCAGTTAATGTAGATGAAAATGGTCAAATGTCATTACGACGGCCACTAAAAATTTTTTGGTGAAATTTTTTGATTAAAAATGTTTCTCCTTCTACTTTTTATATTTTTGAATAGAAAGTTCACAAAAATGTATGAACGAAAAAAAAATCAACGTAACCTGGCAACACTTCAGACCAAGACCCACAACCGCCCCATACAAAGTGACCCCCTCAAATGTTGCCAACCTAAAAATTTTTTCCTTCAAAAAATGCAATTTTTCGTACATTTTATAAAATGGCCGCCACGGGGTCCGCCATCTTGTCGAAAAAAAAAATATACCCCAAACGTCAAAATTGGGGATAGATGCAAGGCAACTAAGAAAAAAAATCGCAAAAAAGTTTAAAACCCAACGCAATCCGACCCCGCAAAGTAGCCTCGAAAATTGAAAAATTTTAAACCAAAATATCTCGGCGGCCATCTTGTTTTTTCAAATTTTTCAAATTTTTTCGTAACACTTTTCCCAACATTAGTCGAAAACGACACCAATCTCGGGTAGCTGCATAATAAAAAAAAAAGTTGATCATTTCACCTCGGCCGCCATCTTGGATTTTCGAAAAGTCGGATTTTTCCCATAGATCCGGGAGTGAACAAAAAATTCTCCCATACAAAGTACTCACCCCCCTCCACTCCTTCTGGGAGATCAATTCGGGTTTTCGTAAAACGTAAAAAAAATTCCAGCAGTCAGTGTTGCCAGTCGACATCGACGAAAATGGTCAAATGTCATAGCGACGACCGCGACACGGTTTCCTGTGTGACATTGTTATCAAAAATATTGCTCCTTCTACTTTTCATGTTTTTGAATAGAAAGTCCAAAAAAATGTATGAACGAAGATAAAAAAAATAAAACCTGGCAACACTTTGGGTCAAGTTACATAACCGCCCGGAACAAAGGGACCCGCTCAAATGTTGCCAACCCAGAGAAAAATTCACCCAAAAAAAGTCATTTTTCGTACATTTTTCAAAATGGCCGCCACCGCGTCCGCCATCTTGTAAAAAAAATCAATATCCCCAAAATATCAAAATCGAGGATACTTTCAAGCGAACACAAAAAAAATATCGCCAAAAAGTTGAAAAACCTCTCCGATGCGACCCCGCAAACTCACCTCTAAAATGGGAAAAATTCAAACCAAAATAACTCGGCGGCCATCTTGTTTTTTCAAATTTTTCTCATTTTTTCGTAATTCTTTTCCTAAACTTTACGAAAACCTCCAAAAACATTGGGCAAAGAGCCATAAACAAAAAAGTTGACAATCGCCGCGCAGCCGCCATCTTGAAAATGGGAAATGTCAGATTTTTCCCGAGGTGTCGGGAGGGGATGGAGAATATCCGCCATAGACAACAAAGTTGTATCTCGACTCTTTCTGGGAGAACAATTCTATAGTTCACTACGTGGTAAGTCTAGGATTATATATTATAATATATTAATTAAAACGAACTTTTCATTTTCCGGAAAAATATATTTAATCTGACTCTGTCAGTAGGAATTTCTGAATTGATGTATTTTTATAATTTGATTTATGTAAATATTCAATTCAGAAATTCCTACTGACAGAGTCAGATTAAATATATTTTTCCGGAAGATGAAAAGTTCGTTTTACCTCTGCCCAGGGCGGCGGGCGGGGCAAGGGCGGCGGCTACACGCGCGCCTACAAGCTGTCCCCGGCGCTGGCCGAGCTCATGGGGCAAGACGAGATGCCGCGCCACGAGGTGGTGAAGCGCGTTTGGACCATCATTAAGGAGAAGAAGCTGTACGACCCCAATAACAAGCAGTTTGCTATTTGTGATGATGCACTGTATAAGGTATGGTTGGTTTAGTTATTTTCTTTCTTTCTTTTTCTTCTTTCTTGGCCGGCAACGCATCAGTGAAGCCTTTGGTGTTGCTGATGTTCATGGGCGACGATAGCCACTTACGTCAGCTCGTTTGCTGGCTATTTCAATAATTTATTTTTATTAAAGACTAGTTCAAAAAACGCGGCTTTTCCGCGGTAGATTGGTTTCGAAACGAAATTTTTCAAAATTCTTTATTCACGTAGGTATCATTGATACACTTATGCGCGTATTTTTTTAATCTACCAGCTTTTAATTAATTTAGATTTATAGAACCACATAAAAATAAAGTGCACCTAGAAATAGAATGATGGATTAGGATACATAATATTAGATGATGACCGTGGCTTCGTGGATATCGATTTTTTACAAATACCGCGGGAACCCTGAACTATCATCACTGAATAATCCGGGATATGAAGTAGCCTGTGTGTAAATCCAGGATATTGGGTATCTCCATTCCAAATTTCAGGCAAATTGGTTAAGTATGTAGTTGTTTCGTGATTGATGTACCAACAACTTTCACCTTTGTAATATTAATAGGATGGTAACTAAACTTCATTTTTTTACACGAGACTTATTTGGTAAAGAAACCAATGATATTAAACTAAAGATACGTTAAGCCCCTACAAATCAACCAAAAAATCTGTTCCGACCGAGCTACAACACGCACACACGTTTATCTTTTGTTTCGCTACACCAATCACTATTACATTGGTAAATTGTGTAAAAGGGATGGCACTACTAAAATCATAACAGTGAAAAAGACAGCTAGACGGCCTCACTCAGAGGCAGCTATCAACTGTCTGAATTAAAATCGCTACACTTGTCTAAATACGACTGACATAATTTCAGCGCCATCTTGGCATATCTTGTACATAATATCATTGAAACAAACTTAGCATTACCACTTCCTTTTTATGGAAATAATAATTGAAATTAGTTTAAAAAATGTAAAAATGTTTTTGTGTGTGTAAGTTTGTTTACAAAAATGTTGCAGATATATTGCAAAATGCAGTTTACGAAAACTGTACTGTTGAACATATTTTTTTCATTTTCAGGTGTTCGGCACGAAGCGATTCCGTACATTTGGTATGATGAAGTATTTGAAAACGCATTTCCTAGACGAGTAACTAATGTAAGTAGTTTGAGGGCGGGGCGAGATAAATGGTATAACAATAAACTTCTTGGACGAACCCTTCGAGTATACATAACTATAGAGTATGTAAGTATGAACAGATAGCATATTTGAACCGTGGTAAGCCTTTATTCGGTAGCTTTTATATGTATTTCAAGTTATAATACAATGGTGAAATCAGAAATGTGACAGTATCACTTAAAATGGTGTAATGTGACAGTACCTATCACTTAAACAACAAACGAAGACATAAGTATGCACCATAGAGCAACTTATACATACGGGAATAGTGATATCAGTCGACTAAGTGACGCCTACGCCATCTAACGCAAACTAACTGAACTAATGAAGAATCCTACACATAGCACTATAATTATTTTGGGTATTTTTTTTTATTTTGTTGCTATAATAATTGTCTTATAGAATCTACGAAGTACAAACGCTTGCGCGATTCAGCCGACTGGTCAGCGCCATCTCACGGTATATGACCGAACTATTTAAAGTATAGAAGAAATGCTTTGTATTAAGTGAAAAGACCCTGGTATGTACGCACGTGAGAAGTTATATTTACCTCTTGCTTATAAATTCCTCTCGCTCGGGTGTTACCCGTGCTAGCAATCCAAAACAACTCCTAACAATGCTGCGCGCCTAGTATCACGCACCTATTATGTCTCATTTTGGCTGTCGTATAGGAAAAATTTTATTCTCGTAGTTTTTTCCAAGCCGTAAGAAGTATAACTTCAAAAAATTATGGTAATTCTTTTCACCGGTAACTTAGTATTGATTTTGTAAAAAAAATATATACGCTAATGTATTACATCTCTTGCTATTGTAAGTAGAAGCAAGATGCAAAATCCCATATGCATATACTCTGTTTTATGTATACTTTCGGGTTGAACCTAAATATGGTCAAAATGTAACTTGTATTGATTTATATTAATACCATAATGGTATGTTACATACAGTTACTGACAATTATATCGTCCCTCGTTAGCACTTAAGTTAGATTTAATTAATCCATTAAGAGATTTCAGTGAATATTGTTCATGACTGAATTTGGTGATATGGAATATTCGTGAAAATTTAATATTCAAAAGTTTATTAAACTAAAACTAAAAACCTTAAAAAATATAATATAAGAACTAAAATATATTATTAAAAGGAGTCCCCTTAGGCAAGGTTCCGAAGATACTGGCAGCGTTCCCCATTTGAATCGCTAGACTAATTCTTTGTCCAAGGTAGCTGCCAGCTCTTCGGTCTCCATTAAAAAGTTTATTACATACCATGTTGGACGTTCATTTAGTAATATGGAGGACTTCTAAGAAAGTGAAATTTATTTATTTGTTTGGTTATATGTTTTGATTGAGAATGTCTCACACTATAATTTGTAAAATGATATTCACGAATATTTCATATTTATTGTAGCTGAGGTAAAGCTGTGATATCTTTTGATGGATTACACTATACAATAGTAGGATGATGGTATTGGCAACATTTGGTGGGGATTATAAGATATATATGGCCAGTTTATATAGTTCTTGATTAAAACTAGTTTACTGCTAGAGAGAGGTGACAATAACTAGTTCACTACTAGGTCACCATAGTTATAATTAACGATTTTATTTATGCTGTTGACAATGTCAATGTAATGCAGTTGTATGTTCTTTGATTGAGGACTTTGAGGTAAGGATAGTTTCCAAATTTCTTGAAAACTAATGGCATTGTAGTATATATTCTTACAAATTCCTTTACTATTACATTCTCGGCTATCATGATTTAGACGGTTGAGTGTTACCAAAGTTAGGATTTCAAAATTGTGTAAAAAACTGTCTACGGCAGAGGATAAGGTGTGAGGGGGTTCCCCACTTGTGAAGGTGACGTTATTTAAGATTTTACCTTTGGGTAACCTCACATTCCAGGTGTTATTTATAACAGTGACAAAACAGTCATATTTCATGTTTAAGTAAGACTTCTATGTGATTTTAAATATTTTACCGTCTCCTCGAGCAAAAATTGCATCTGGTTGTTTCAAGCGACCTATATGAACTACAAGGACTATATAAATTGTTCATAATATAACTCATAATAATTTAAAAATATTAATGTTTGTGATACGAATAACGTTATTAAAATATATTAATCTTGAAAGATAGAAATGTAACATTTGGTGCAAGTTCGTAACACAATCATGATCATCAGTGAATTTTTTTTTATTTTAAAATAATCTTGTGATTATTTTTGCTTCCTATTTTTTACACAGCATTTATAAGAGCTTCATTTGTGTAATATTTTGTAAGTTGTATTGATCACAAAATATCACATTATCTGGAGCCTATTTTGACTTTATTATGCTTATATTAGGTTCTGTAACCGTGGCAATGTAACAGATAAGTTTGGATTAGTTAAGTGGTGTAAGAAGTTTTGCAAATAGTCAATTTGTAATATTAGTGGTTGGATATGAACATGAGGGTTGGACTTGGTTTTCCATATCTAGTCATGGTAATGTGTATATTGGTGCCTATTCTTTAGGTTAGCAGTATATGGATATCTACAATAATATAAATAACTAATTAATGTTATACTCATAGCATCAAGTGTATATCAAGTCATCAATGGAGTATCAAGATTGTTCTAACGATACCTATTGGTGGAATTACTAAGATTTATTCAAAAGTTCTATGGGAACAGATAAACAATTATAATAATTATACTTCGATGTTGCATATGATGAACATACATACAGGTTGAAAACATAATCCTCCTTTTATCTTCGCCATAGTTAGATAAACATACTATCTTTGCTTAAGTCTAAAAATTTAAAATACATATCAGATTCTAAATATAACCACCCGAATTACAAATTGACTATGTGCAATTTCATGTGTACAAAATTCAAATATAGCTAAGTATGTATAATGCCAGGTTGTATGTTTTGAATGGATGTTTCTAGGATTCGATGCATTTATGAAAATATAATGATTAAGGTCTCAACATTAGGGTTAGGAGAAGAAAAGAATTTAAAAATTCCTACACATGTTAACAATAGATTAGTTTTTGACAGAAAATTAACATGATCAATATGACATTTGACAGATTTTTTTGTATAATATTGAGTAATTGAAATTAAGTTTAAATGAAAAAAAAATTGTTATCTTGTTAAATTAAAAATCCATGGACCTTTGCTGGTATTCACAAGCTTTTGTTTTGAAAACATGGCGTTTAGTTTCAATTGTAATATTCTTGGGCGCCATTTAAATATGTTAATTGTGTATCCAAAACGATAAAATCATAATAATTTGATGGTATAGTAATAAATATTTTTAATTTACTTAAAGTCTTAAGATGCTGTACATTTTATTTGCACATAATGCAGTTTGTTCGTTTTTTAGAATGAAACGTTTTCAGTAAGTTTCACCCTCACATAAATGAGTTTTATGAATGATTGCAAAATAATAAAAGACTTTCACACTTGATTTTGTTATTTGAGATTCTAAAGAAATATCCTTACGTACTATTGAAATTACTAACACCTATTGGAGATCGGATATTCGTTATCGTTCGAGAATCTTTCCATGTGCTAGTCTGGCCATTTGCGAATAATCCGAATAGTCGGTCTATTTACTTATTGTTTATACCCACCCATAGATTAATCTATGTACCCACCCTTAATGTCTTTCATCACGGGAAACCCCCCAACTAACATCCATAGATAGTCACAGAGTAGTTAAAGATGAAGTCACTGTACTGTGGTGTGTATTAAGCTGGCCTCATATGATCAAGTGTAGTTTTCAAGTTTGCAGTGTGACTTGATGCGGCATCCAGTGTGCATGAGATAGCTATATGGCCAGATAGCTAGTCCGCTGCGAACTTTACAAGTATACTTGATCGTGTATGGCCAGCATTTTAAGCGCTGCACTGAAGTACATAGACACCACAGATACATTTTTTTTTCTTCCATACATGGCATCACCACAGACAGACAAACAATAGGTTACCCATTAAAACAAAACCCGTTGTCCTAGCAACGCTGATAGATCAATCACTCAATCAAAATATATCACTCAAAAGTTTTTGACAATACTTTACTACATCCTTCCATCTTATATTTTATTAACAAAATGGCTTGCAACGAGAATATAATAAAGAACATAGCCAACGAAATAACACGAAACTGCCAGACGCGCGGAGTGGCAGTTGATGCGGATTTCGTCACGTATCTAATTGATTTACTGCTGCTCAACCCCAAGTATGGGAAACTGTTCTCCAAGGTCATCAGTAGGAATAACCTTGAGTTCTTCGTCAACGAGTGCGTTGATATGATCACACGTGAGTATTGGGTTACACTTGGACCAGTGGCGGTACAGCCATACAAGCCGAAAAGCCCAGTACTATCATTGCTTTACTATCATCACTCTGCAGCTGTTAACACTCATATTATTTGTTGGTATATATTATATATTGGAATGGAGTGTTCTGTGTTATCGGGCCAAAGATCCCGAAATCCTGGGTTATACGACACAACTGGGCTTGCCTTGTTCTGACGGCCTAAGCACACCACTATTTTGATAGAAGTAACGAAACTTAGCCGGTAACGACAAGTTTTCGGTATTGCCTATTTCCCTAAAGGAATCTGGAAAATTTCTTGGCCACTAACCGCTCCACCAATCCACACTGGAGCAGCGTTAAGTCTCAATTTGCTACGCCAAAAAAATAAAATGGGCCCTCAATCCAGACAACCAAGCCAATCGAGGTTAATGCCATATCTTACCATCACCATAAAAAACTTCAGAATAAAAACTTTTAGGTGGCGAAACGTCGTTAAACACGTTGAAAATGCAGCACATTATGCACACAAACTACGACAAGTTACAGAATCTTATAGACAAGCATCTGGACTCCATAGAGCGGTGCTTGCGACCGCTTGTCAATGAGATTCTAGAGGAAGACCCCGAGTCTACTGACGAAGCCGAATTCAAGAAACTCTTTAGGAAGATATCCATTTATATAATCCTCTGCAGTGGACTGGGTAACCCGAGCGTAATCACTGTTAGTACAAATGTAATACACATACATACAACACAAGTCCCTGGTAGGTAGCTTGGACACCATTCACACAAAATTGATGCAAATAGCGATGTTCCGAGAACAGATCGTAAAGTGTCAAGCACTAAAGCAGTAAACCAAAACCGTTGCTGTTTCTTTTGTTATCAATATTTAACAAGTTCATTATCTCCGATTTCATTTCCACTCGCGATCAGGTATGATAATGATCTAGAATTAACTTGAACAACGTAAAAAAAGAAATCATTTGATATTGTCGTCATAATTCCACAGCGGAATTTCCACCGACATAATTCCACCGCTGTTTACCACCAGAGGAAAAACACCTATGTTTTTCCTAGGTACAGTTCAGAAGATGTTGTTGACGTTAGCCTAGAACACCTATTATTTTGTATGAATCTCTTCTAGACCTTAAAAGAAGGAATGGCTGCTCTCGAAAGCGTATTCTCTCTGGAGGACCTTAAAGTGTTCGTGGCGCTTCCACGGACAGAGAAGTTGACTCAACTGAATGACCTGATGCAAATCACCTCGGGCGTGAGGCTGTTCAATCGGGATTGCAAGAAAGGTGGCGAAGGGATACCTGACTGTGAGTGCTTTTGATTTAACGGTTACAAAGGTTATTGTGAGAGAACGGATGCCTTTGGAGAAAAGTAGATAAGGTACCTACTTGAAATCATGCGCGTAGTAGCTATAAAACAATAAGTTTTAAGAAAGCATGATTGGCCATTTAAAGATACCTCGGACTTCCTGTAAAAAGATGCTGAATGTAATTTGCAGCACCTGTTTGCCTTTTCTAAGTAGTTTAGAACGATCACTAATTTTATACTTACTGTTAATGACTGACACAAGGGTACTTCTTGCAAACCTGAAACTGGACTTTCCATACGCCACGTAATACTAGTACCTACCAAACTCAACGAAAACATTTCATTTAAGACGGATGTCCTTCGATAACCGACCGAAAAAAATCTGATTCAGGCGAAAGCTACACCCAATTATCACATATGTATAACACCAGTGCCCTTCAACCTGGTCGACGCTGGCAAAGCCTGCCTGACGTCACTGTCCAACTGTCTGATCGCGGCGATGCAGAGGGTCAACTCGCTGACCACAGCCGTGGAGGACACCATCGCCATACAGGACGAGACTGGGAACATCATCGTCGATATCAAGCCTGACTGCGATTTGAATATGTAAGTATCACCAGACGTGGAAAAAACCATGGAGTAACAGAAGAAGGAGGGCCATCTCTGTGTATGAAAGGTGTCCGTAAAAACGCGTCCAATTACCCGTGCCCAGTAGTGGGCCATTAATGGGTTGAAGCCAGGATGTAGGATAAGATATTATATGACCTAGGGTTGCCAGATGGCAAGACTGTTTCTGGACAAAACTTCAAAAAGTCGGGATTTGTCGGGACTGAAATTTTTTTTTGGAAATATGTAGCCCGCTAACGAACTTGTGACGAAAAAAAACGGCTACAGCGCGTGCAGCAAACGCTTTCTGTAGAATTGAGTGAATTGTCGGGACATTTTGTAATTTGTCAGGACATTTTGTAATTTGTCGGGACTCTGGACATCATGTCAAATGTCGGGACAATCCAGACGAATCCCGACCATCTGGCAACCCTAGGTTGCGCTGGCGCCTGACATCACAGATCGTATAAATTACTTCCAATGAACACATTTTACCCTAGAGGTACTCGCATTATTTATTTTGTAGGTACACCGATATTTCGACCCAGTTGAATGGATGAATTTCCTGCATCGGTGTTTCCTTTAAGCTATGACATGGGGTCCTTCAAAAAGCGGGACTATTGTCATGTTCTTGGCCGGCAACGCGTTGGTGACGCCCCAATGTTGCTAATGTCCATGGGTGGCGGTGACCACTTACCATCAGGCAGTGCCAGATTTATATTATTTATCAGTGTAGGCCTATTTATTTCCGCCGCCCCATGTAGGTACCTTTCTAAAATAATAATTTTCCATTGATAGTAAGGAAGGCACTGAATTAGTCACTAAGAAAGTGCGTAAAAAAACAAGAACAACAAGTTTTTACGGCACTTTTTAATAGCAAAATCATCTAAACCTGCCGCCCCTAGGCCGCGGCCTATACGGCCTATTGACAAATCCGAGACTGCCATCAGGTGACCCGTCTGCTCGTTTGCCTGCTCAAAGCATAAAAAAATTGATCGTGGATGGCTGTAAGTAAGTGAGTAGCCGTACCTATTATAGTAAAATGTGTTCAGTACACGATGAGTTAAATATAAAATCGTGTACTTCCAGTGAAGACTACAAGCAGATATTCGAGCTCCTAGCCTTCAACCGGCAGTACGAGGTGTATATCAGGAAGCTGCTGACCGACGTGGAGGCTATGGTGCAGAGCGGGACGCACTGCGTGGAGCGAGTGAGAGCGGTGCTTGAGGAACTGCATAACGCTGTCAAGTATAAGGCTGCTGTGCCTGTTGTTACTGTGTTTGTAAGTATGTTTTATAGCCTGAGGGGCTGACGAAATGGCAGTCATCTGATGGTAAGTGGACCGACGCTCTATGGACATGCGCAATACCTGAGAACTGGCCTTGAAGTAAAGTTCTTACTACGCCTTTCTTGAAGAACCGCAACATCAACATAAAACGAAAACTAACGCACAAGTCGGACTGACAAACTTAGTCAAAAATAGGAATTCAAAATACTTTGCCTGTTAAATATGGTCCTTCGAGCTTTAAACATTTTACTCTACATTCATAATCATGGAGCGGTCTGCGCTAAAAAAATGTGCTTAATGCCTTGTTTTAGTGGTCTCAAACCGTCTTCGCATTGCCTTTCAAACGACGACAGTTTAAAGTACATCTGCAAGATGGTTTCAATGTATAACGAACATAGCCAGAAACATTTTTGTATACATAGGCACATATATCGATTTCTTCACCTCTCTCCTCAGCCACTGTTTACCAAGCTGTGGCAGGTGTGGCGCGCGATGCAGAACGTGATGTTCCTGGTGTCCACCGTCAACCGGCTCATGTACATCCTGATATCCATCCAGGAGCAGATGAAGATACCCTACAATAAGCTTGAGAAGATGTTGCAGGGGAAACAGGTAGAACCGACCTAGGTTTTGTTACATTTCTTTCTTTTTCTTTTTCCTGGCTGGCAACATAGCAGTGCTGCTTTTGGTGTCGCTGAACTCGCTGATGTCAATGGGCGACGGTAACCACTTGATGATCTGGTGCTTCGTCAGATCGTTTGTCGGTTTTTTCCATAAAAAGTAGATACACCTTTGATCAATGAGTTTGCGAGGTAATGAGCTCCACCAAATTTATATTAATATGAAGGACAAGCTTCGAAGAAGCTACCTCTTCGACGACGGATTACGTGATCAATCAGCCCTAATTGGTCAAAATTGTTCATTCAATGTCACGTGGGTCGTCTTCAGGTACGTCTTCAAAGCTTGTCGTTGCTCACCGTCCAGTTGTACATGCAAAGTACTCGTAATCACCCATGGACCACTGCAGGTGATATCGGACCAGGACAGGATGAACATAAGGGTCAGCATGGAAGAGCGCCTGTCGCTGGGCGCGCTCAACAACTACGTGGCTCACAACGACAGCCTCGCCACTCTCAGCGACAGACATGTGCAGGTTGTAATTAACTGGTTGGTTCGGTTCTCGCGTAGTTTTCTACCTCACACGTGTAAACTGTGGAACGAACTTCCTGCATGGGTGTTCCCTCCAAACTATGACATGGGGTCCTTCAAGAAGCGGGTCTATTGTTTTCTTCGTGGCCGGCAACGCATTGGTGACGCCCCCGGTGTTACTAATGTCCATGGGCGGCGATGATCACTTACCATCAGGTGACTCGTCTGCTCGTTAGCCTGCACAAGGTATAAAAACAATACAAACGGATACTCACAATTTTTGTATACTATATGGAGGATCGGGACTGTCCCGCCGTCACAGACTTGAAAAAAGAACCAGACGTCACCTCGTCTTATCGAGAGTGACGCCGTCCGCTTACCATGTGTGCGTAATTTTAGTGCGGTCCGACCAATCTGACGCGGTAATGGCGGCCGATTATAACAGCTTGGTGTCAATGTGTGCGTGTGATACTTGTACGAACAGAGGAGTTGGTATTACTATGGGTGCTTCACTGAATTTGTTCTTGACAATTAGTCTGGTTCTTTTAAGTCTGTGCCCGCCATAAACAAGATCCATGTAACGGTAAAATACTAAAATCTTGAGTACCCGCTCAAATTCAAAATGTTTAAATCCCGCGATGATATAAGTTGAAATTATTTATTTTTGATCTTTATTACATTTTCAAAATATTTACTTGTCATTTATTTCGTGGACGTAACCAAAGTTTGACTGACTATGAGCATGACCGATGACGAACATGAATGTTTGAATTGAGTAAGTATGCTAGGGCTGACTGATTTTGACACTTAGTTCAGTAAATGCTGTGCGTACCTTTAATTTAAGTACATATAAAAAATGTTTTGGTCTATATCATAATAATGTATATTATGAACCTAGTTGGCGTGCCCTAAATAAATAAATGTATAATTCAGTTTAGTTTGAAGCTAATCTACAGTGGTTCCAGTACCTGGGTTTCTGTGCGCTATGCCTGTGCGTGGGGGCGCTGGTGCCCAGCAATATGAAGGTGGGCCTCATTAAGTGCAAGGGCGCTCGGTACGGCTTCTGCAATGTCAAGATGGCCGCTCGTTTCAGCAAGGACCCGGTAAGGTAATATTGATTTTAATTGCTAATTAATCTCATTATACTGTTATTAAGTCTCCATAAGGTCCGTCTGGATAGTTACCTCTTGCTTGAGTCTGCTAGCCGCCAGACCATAGACTTAAAAAAAGAACCAGACAGATTGTCAGCAACAAATTCAGTATCACAAGCACACATTGACACCAAGTTGTTATAATCGGCCGCCATCACCGCGTCGGATTGGTCGGACCGCACTAAAAATTACGCACACATGGTAAGTGGGCGGCGTCACTCTCGATAAGACAAGGTGACGTCTGGTTCTTTTTTAAGTCTGTGCGCCAGACACAGTTCTTTCTTGTTTCTTAACTCATTGGTGCCTATGGTGCTACCGATGTCCAATGGCGACGGTGAATTACCGTTAGGTGGTAACTAGCTAACATGTCACGACATGTCACAGATACATAAACGAGGTCCTGGAGTACGCGCGCAACAACCCTCACGTGATCCACTTGCTCAACATCGCGGAAGACGTGGCTGGAGTGAGGCATGTGGATAGCCTCGTCGCCAAGTTTGTGGCTAGGAGTGAGTTCAATGGATTTTTAATCGACTCCAATATAATCTTAAACTGAAACTTTAAAAACCCTCGTTTTTTACACTAAACAATTTTTTTACACTATTTTTTATTTACACTAGTTTTATTTACACTAAACAAAGCTTAGAACACTTGATTAAGTCACCTTTCAATAAATAAAACTAGATCAAAATCGGTTCATCTGTTTGGGAGCTACGATGCTTCAGACAGACATACAGATACGTCAAACTTATAAGTTATAACACCGTTCTTTTTTGTTGAGGGTTAAAAAGGAGGAGGTTTTAAAATTCGGTTGTATTTTTTATGTGTGTTACCTCAGAACTCGGTCGTGACGATCAGTGTGGCGCAATGGTTACCATGCCGGATTGCATTACCAAGGTCCTGGGTTCGATTCCCATCGAGGTGGTTTGACTAATGAGTTTGAATTTCTGTTCTCGGTCTGTATGTGAATCATGGTGTGGGGATATGTGCGTCTAGCGTTATTCAACAGACAAGCGGGAATAAACGATTTATTTATTTAAAAACCTATTTGGAAAATTGTTTTTCATTTAAAACGCATTGGCATGCCTTTCACGTTAACGTTCATAAGTTCATAACCCATGATGAAAACTTACCAGTAGTTGCCTGGTCTGCTATTTCCATACCAACAATATACCAGTTTGAATTTTTGAAGTGAAACTTCTTTAGAATCGTTGTGATTTTAAACCGGATGCAACGGAAAAAACGACAGGTAAGAGACACGAATACAAAAATGTGTAGGATGAAGCCAGGAAAGAATGAGACAGAAATATTCGTCAGTTAAAATAAAAACGACATCGCGACAGTAAAAATGCTAAGTTGTATTCATAGATGGCGCGAGGAACAAGGTAGAAGATTCGATTTATTGCTTTTTCATCTCATTATCTTTAAACCAAAATTTTGGAAAGTTTCACTTCTACCACGTGTGAATTGCACACATTTTAATTTTTTGTTTGTATTCAACTGTTCTGTTGAAATATTTCTCACACTCCAGCCAAGGTGGTGGACAGAGACGTGCAGACCGAGACGCACCCGGTGGAGTCCCACATCGAGAAGAACTACTCCTGGGACATGTGGGAGTGGAAGAGGAGGGCCTGTCAGTGGGTACGTTAACATGGGAATAAGTATCCAGGTTCAGGTCCCGCGAGATTTTTTTACCTTGACACCTTAAGACTATCAAAATATTGTCTTCTCCAAGTAAAGTCTCTTTTAAAGACGAGTCTTATTTGGTCAATTTTGGCACTAATTTATTGAAATATGAAATAGTCGACAGAAAATATGGCAGTAAATTATTATTTGCCTTTAAATTCTGTTCATTTTGAGTCTTATTAATTGACTTCAAAAAAAGGAGGAGGTTCTCAATTCGACTGTATTTTTTTATATTTCTTACCTCAGAACTTACGTGAACTTACTTACTGGGTGAACCGATTTTGATGATTCTTTTTTTAATCGAAAGCTGGTGCTTGTCATGTAGTCCCACTTAATTTTGAACAAGATCTGACAAGTAGTTTTTGAGTTATCCCTAATTTTGAAATCGGTTATTTTTTGTCAAGAATTATTTTCAAATTACAATAAAGACAGTACATAAGATTGTTTACTACATAGGACTTATCTAATAACCTATAGTTAACAATTTACCTTTACTTAAGTAATCATTGTAGGTACAACGATAACAGATTAACTAAAGCCACTTACTATCAGGTGGGATTGTAGTCAAGCATTAAATTATCTATATTACGAGTAATATTTTAAAGACTGAG
The DNA here is from genome assembly GCA_963932265.1 of Thymelicus lineola. Lineage (NCBI taxonomy): Eukaryota > Metazoa > Arthropoda > Insecta > Lepidoptera > Hesperiidae > Thymelicus > Thymelicus lineola. Next base: position 1,101,693 of record OZ010703.1, on the reverse strand, counting down.
GAAAGATTTGAATGCAAACAGCATTGAAAGCTCCGAAACTACCGAACCGATTTGAAAAATTCTTTCACTGTTGGGAAGCTACACTATCCCCGGGTGACATAGGCTATATTATATATTTTTTTACTATTTTTCCCGAAGCGAAGCGAGGGCGATTTCCTAGTAAATATATATAAAAATAACTAAAGCTTTCACCCTTCCAGACAACAATAGTTAAAAACTTGGCATCCATTTATATTTCAATTATTTTTTTTGAACTTGGCCCTCAGGGCCGTAGCTAGGGGGGGGGCATTGTGGGGCAATGCCCTACCTTGAAATCCCAATGCCCTACCTTAAAAATACGAAAAACTAAGATAAATTATTATAATTAAATTTTTTGTCCACTGTTTGAGATAAAAAAAATTGTAGCGATATTGGTGTCTAAACTTTTCCGAACATACCACAGTTTGTGACCTCAATTTCATATTATAATAATTCTTTAATAATAGTTCTTTTAATAATAGTTCTGTGTATAGATGGCATTTGAAGCGCCATCGCATGGTTTCGAAGATAGCGATTGGTTTATTTAAGACTAGGAAATCTGTGAGGAAATCTAGCTTCGCTTCGGGAAAAATAGTAAAAAAAAAATAATATAGCCTATGTCACCCGGGGATAGTGTAGCTTCCTAACAGTGAAAGAATTTTTCAAATCGGTTCGGTAGTCTCGGAGCCTATTCAATGCAAACAATCAAATCTTTCCTCTTTATAATATTAGTGTAGATAATTATACTATCTGTGATGCAGACACCATAGATTGCAATATGGGCTATATTGCACGGGGTATTATTGGGTACGGGGAGTCCCCTTATAAACTAAAATAAAGTAGAGTATATAGAGTCTGTGGCGACCATAGGATATAGGCACTGCAGGCAGTGTGCGAATCTACGTTTTCAACTTTAACTGTAATCCAGTAACATTTAATATCATTGCTGTAATCAATAGGCCTCAAAGGCTGTCAATGTGTCACGAGAGAATAGCTGGTAAGGTATTTCTAACCTATGAAAAAAAAGAACAAAATCAGTTGATCTGAACGAAGTTCTTCGCATTTTTAATAACATAGCGAATCGTAGAATTCAGCTGTTTTAAATATTTTTATTATTATGTTAATTAGGTTAATTATTATAATAAGTTTGCACAAACAATATGACCTAAATGGTATTTTTGGTCGTATCTATTTACCTACTCGTATCACCCCACACAACAATTAATTATTAAGTACCTCACTCTCACTCAGACGTGGATCTCTACATCCAAATCTGGAAGTTCAACCATCTTGTTCGCTTGTTCTTTATCATTGAGGATTTAATAGTTCTTAGATCCATGCCCATGTTCCATCACAGAAATTATTTGTCTACGAATAGCTATTGAATGTACATCACTGATCTAGCGGTAGGGATGCACGATATACATCGATGTTTTAAAAACACTCGATATAAAGTTTGGAAACATCGATTCAATCCATTATTTTTTAATACGTCAACATCGAGTAAGCAACGATGTTTTTTATTCGATGCATTGAAGAGGCAAACCTAAAGAAAAAAAGCGTTTCCTTAGTTTTTTGGACATCAAATTCACTGCCAATGAATTTTTTTTAGTCTCAACGCTAGTAAAAATAAAAACAATCGATTTATGGAAATATCGATGTAACATCGATGCCACTATGCGATGCATTGCATCGAAAAAAACATCGATGTTTTTTTCAATGTCCATCCCTACCTAGCCGTCAGTGATATACATGGTGATTGATTTAGGAGCCCGTGCTTCGGAGCAGATCAATAAAATTATGATAATTTTTTACTTCTGCCCTACCTGTAACCAATGCTGCCCTACCTCAAATTCGACTCTAGCTACGGCCCTGTTGGCCCTCATTTCATATTTATGTTTTTGATGAGATTACAATTAACAATAGACATTATCATTGTTTACAAAATAGGACTCGTCTTAAAACTCGAGTAGGTGTGACCAAATCTTTACCCTTCCAGGCAACAATAGTAAACTGCCGTACGCACTCAACCCAGACCAACTTGAGCCACTTCAAGTCCGAGATCCACTCCCAGACGGTCCACCCGCGGGACAAGGGGCTCCAGACCGACACGGAGCGCGCCGTCAACACTGTACCCAGACAGGTGTTCCTGTGGGGGCTGAGGGGACAGATCGGGAACGGACAGCATTGCATGGATCTTAGTGTACCGCATTCCCTTGATAAGATGAAAGGTGGGTTAATTGCTGTTGTAGTGTGTCTAAACTGTATAAAGTTTTGATTTTCTGCTATATTATATTTTTACTATATTATATTTTTGGAACGAAGTTCCTTATCGCGCGTTATGAAAGGGGGCTAGACGGAAAATTTTCTTACGAAAAGCCACGATACTTTTTGAAGTGATTCAGAGAGTTTTACAGAGATGGCGCTGTACAACTTTCTGAATCACGCTCGCGTAAAATACTTAAATCGAAAGGAACTTCACAACAACGGAACAAGGGACACCCCCTTGACACCTCTCATGTTTTTTTTACTACTTTTCCCAAAGCGAAGCGAGGGCGATTTCCTAGTGTTAAATATAAAGATTTTATTAAACTAGTACAACATTGGTTTCAGCTAAAGTGATATCGGTGTGTGAGTGGCCGTGCGTTTCTCCCGCTACAGAGGAAAGTGTTCCTTCCCCCAAAGATGACGACACGTGAAATTATTTTTGTTAAATTGTATTTACACTTAATTAATATATAGTTTTAACATAGTATTGTCTGTGCACCCTACCCTTCTCGCACTCAATGATGTTTAATAAATAGTGTCAATAGCATAGTTGGTGCGTACAATAAAGAGTAATCTATATATCTATCTATATTACAATCAAAATCAATTCAAACAAAATAAACATTAAATTTGATGGTCTAAATATTTTTATTATTTATTGCTGTAGATAAATTAGTAATATTTGTCACCATACAACCTGGATAAAATCTATACTGTTTTCTTATCCGTACAACGGTTAGCGCGTGATGAAAATACAAACCCAAACATATTCACCAACATCAGCTGACGATCCGTTTGATAGTACAACATGCCTGATGCCCCATGATAAGTGTAATCGTCACCCATGGACATCAGCGACACCAAAAGCATCACTGGTCGCTGGCCAAGTGGCCAAGAAAGAGAAGAAAAAGTAACGTTTACAAAAACATAAATAATATAACACAAAAACATAAATGAAATAAACCTAAGTAGGAATCTAAGTTAGGATTAGTAAAATGAAAGCATGCCTTGTATGGTGGAATGTGGAGGACATTGCTTGATCACCTAATTTTAAGACAGTGTTATATACCCACTTTCGAGCAAATAAATAAATATGAAAATATGAAATAAATAAAATGCCAAGTCCCAAGATTAAAATATGTACATTTACTTCTTATTTGACGAAAAACAAAAGATTAGGCATCCGATCTTTTTTCGGTTTGGAGTTGGAATGTGTGGAGATAATCTCGAAATACCCTCAAAATTCTTCACTCCCCCTTCCCTCACATCTCTTCAATCTACTTCCTGAGCCGAGTGAAAGCGTCTCTCGCCCGTCTCGCAAGCGCCACGTCGTCGGCCCGCAGTCGCAGCGTCTCCGCGTCGTGTTGCAACGCGTCGCGCGTCGCCACCAACGACACTAGGGGCTGCGGGTGGATGCTCTCCGGTACTGACAGTTTGGAGAATTTTAACTGGAATGAGGGTTAACATCGTAAAGGATTAAGGCGTCAAAATTCCCGACAGTTTTATTTACACTAAACATAAGCTAAGAACACTCTCGATTAAGTCACCTTTCAGACAACATAAACGAAGAACGAAAATTAAGGCCAAAAATTGACCATCCTTATCTCCGAAACTACTGACGATAGAATTAAAAAAAAAATACAGAGAACAGTTCTTTACATTACAGGAAAACCTATGAGAAATCTATGGTCTTAAAAAACGGCAAAAATAAATAAAATAGAAAAATAACTGTAAATACATAATCAACGTTCCGTACGTACCCTCCCTAAGCGAGTTTAACTTGACAGTTTATTTGAAATATTATAGATTTTATAAAACAATAATTATAATCTTACCTTAGCCTTTTCGCAGCTCTCCTCATAAGACGCCACCTTTTGCTTCAACTGGCGGATGTAATCCTGGATATTGTCTGGGTTGGGATCCTGAGCAACCAGGGACTCCTTCGAAGAGGCCAGTTCCCTCCTGAGGTCGTCCAAAAACTTTTTATTCCGATCAATTTTCTGTTGGAGCTCTACATTTTTCTGCTTCAACTTGAGAATTTCGTACTCGTCTTCAAGCTGTTCGCATTGCTCCCTCGACTGTCGTAGGGAGAGCGTAAAAAAGTCTAGTTTGTCGATATTTAGAGCTGATTGGTTGGTTGCAACTTGTTGTAGAATATGTTGGCTCTTCTGTGGCAAGTTTTCGATTGAGACTTTAAGTTTTGACAGGATTTCTGATGTCACTGCCCCTGGAAGAGATTGTTTGTGTACTTTTTCGGTTCTTTTGCAATTGTGGTAAACGTTTGTTAAGGGGTCCTGGATTTGATTAGGATTTAGGGATAGTTATCTGACAGATAAATGTTTTGTTCTCTGACCATGGATATTTTTTTTATTATTATACAAGTGTATAAAGAGTATTTAATACAATAATTATATGAGTATTTAATAAAAAAATAATTAGAGGTGAGCAATATTGGATGACCAATTATGATAATTTTTGGGAGGATTTCTGTCAGTTCTTTGCAAGGCATGAGGGGTAAAACGGCCCCTTTCCTTATATTACATAATGTAGGTCTTTCAAAAACTTTCTAACAATCTGGTTGGAGCCTAAGCTATCAAAGAGTGGGTAACATTTATTTTCATATTATATATTGGTTAACATTTAATTTAATAATGGCAAAAATTTCTTCATTGTAAGTAAATTAGATATTACCTGAATACCTCCTTAACATATGGAATAGTTAAAAAAGTAGGTACATTAAAAACAACAAAGAGTTTCATTTATTTACTTTATTTACAAAAACAAACTACCTATTAACAATTAATACTTACATTTCATTCTAAACTAGGAAACTTAACAATAGATTCAATTCTTCTAGCAACATTGAGAAGTAATTCTTCAGAGAGACTGGGCCCCATGAGTTGCAGTGACAATGGTAATTTATTCTTTGATAAACAAATCGGTACAGATATGGCCGGTACACCAGCCATGTTAGCAGGCTGAGTACAATAGTCCTGAAATGCACACTGATCTCTATTGTGTTTCGTTGAAAAATCCTTATACGATGGTGCATCAGACAATGTTGTAGGCGTCAGAAGCAAATCAACTTTATTCTCGCCACTAAAAACATTTTTAAAGTCATCAGAGATCAGTCTTCGTAGTTTAAGTGCTTTTAAAAAATATTTTTCATAATTTCTAGTAAGGAGAAAGTAGTTTCCAGCAAATATTCGGGATCGTACTACATTGTTGAAGCCTTCACTCCGGGACGAAGCATACAATTCTTCAGTAGAGTAGTCCGCACCGGACCTCAAGCCGTACTCTAATCCGTCGTACCTTGCCATGTTGCTAGCCACTTCACACTGATTCAGAATCGAGTATACAGCAATAGAGACTGATGTGTGCGGTAATGAAACAGTTTGGACAATAGCTTTTTCCCTTTCTAACAAATCCGTAACATATTTCCAAGTGTCAATGACTTCTTGATTCATACCAGGGCAATGATACTCTTTTGGTATGCCAATTTTTATTGCTGACATGTCAAAGTCTTCGTTAATTGTTACCGTAGTATATTCTCTTTTAATTGTTGTTGAGTCTAACTCATCAGGTCCAGCCACGCAGTTCAATATATTAGCAGCATCTTGAACACTTCTGCATAAAATTCCCGGCACATCCATCGAGTTTACTAGTGGAATTAAGCCATACCTAGATACCAGACCATATGTTGGTTTTAAGCCGACTATGCCACATAGGGCAGCAGGATTTCTTGTGGAACCTCCAGTGTCAGATCCGATGGCTGCCACACAGGACCCGGAGCTGACAGCTACCGCACTCCCACCAGAACTTCCGCCTGCGATCCTCCATTCCTTCCCATAGCACCACGGGTTTCGAGTTGGACCAAATATTGAATCTATCGTTCCAGCACCCATTGCGAACTCATCTAAATTAGTTTTGCCGATGAGACAAGCTCCAGAGCGAACTAGCTTTTCGTAGACAGTTGCATCGTAAGTCGGAACAAAGTTTTGAAGCATTTTTGAGGCACAAGTCGTAGGTATATTCTTCGTACAAAAGTTATCTTTTATAGCAACCGTGATTCCTTCTAGCGGTCTCATATCCTTGTCTACGTAGAAGCGTTTTTCACTCTCCACACTCTGATCTTCAGCTACATTGTCAGTTAAGGTGATAAAAGCGTTTAATTCGCTTTTTTGTTTCGCTTTCTGCAAGCACAAATCCACGAAACTCGTTGGTGTTAACAACTTCTCTCGATACGCTTTATGTACCTCTTTTATTGTATACGATGTTAATTTGTTCATTTTTTAGTTAGTAATTTAGTTTTAAAGTCTTTAAAATATAGTTTTTCGGTAAAGAAAGGTTAGGTACTTTCAGTTTAAAAACAATACAGAACTGAATAAAAGACATCTGACAGTGACAACGTCAGCCGTCAGGTTTTCTAATTGCCAACCCTCCCAAATCCAATGATAACTTAAAATGTCAAATCAAACATAAAAGTCGCTGTGTAATGAGCAATACAATTTGATAGGGTTACCTTGTATATTTTAAAAATTAATCCGTTAATTACCTGCAGCCTGTTTCTCCAACTTTTCGCGTTCAATTAAAGTATTGTACAATTTTACATGGTCACCACTACTCTCCGTATTAAATTTCATGTTTTACTGCTAAGATTTTACTTGAATTAAACGTTTAAATAGGTATCAAAAGTACACTCACTAAATTTTTGTGCACCACTTCGGAGTTCGTTGTTATGAATTTTGACATTACAATGACTTGACATTAGTCAACAGATAAAAAATCACAGCAGATGTAAAAGCAGCAATAATAAAAAAAAATTGCTACCTATTCACCATTAGTAATTTAATTAAAAAACTAATAAAATACAACATTTTAAATCTTTTTACGGGCCTAATCGAATCGGGCCCAAAGGATGGCAAAAGTTTTGGAAATTGGAGCAATGTCTGTACTCCGCTTAAAAAAGTCAAGAAAATTGTACTTGTCAAATTTTTTGTCAAAATTGCTTTCTGCTTTGCGTTAGAGTTGAACGTGAAAAATTGAAATTTATCATAAGTTTAATTTTGTTCTAATATTTTATCGTGAGGTCTTGATATAAATATAACATAAATATATGTAGTGATAAGTGTTTTAATAATGGCTCATTTGCAATATATGCCGGGTGACCCGAGGTTGGTCGATCAAATAGTTTACGAGCTAAAATCAAAAGGGATTTTTGACCAGGTATGTTGTAAATATCTCCAATAAATCAAATGTACATTTAAGAATATTAGTTGCTGATAATACTTTTTATCCCACATCTATTTCATACATTCAAATATAAAAACTATAACTTATAGGTACCAAAGATTTTAGCTTCAATGCCACAAAATGAATTTTGCGCATTTAAAGTGTAATTGTACTCTAAGCAAGACATTAGTTTGGTTTTATTAAGTTCAATAGAACTCTAATCAATTACAAAAATGTGTTGTTAATGTAACTAATCAAATTGTACATGGAGGCCATGATGATTACTTTCTAAACTCTAAATTACAAGTTAATACATACTATGTAATGTCCATTAATTATTGATTATAATTAATTGGTTATAATTCAGTTTGATTGATTGCTGGTTTGATTCAAAACATAAATGATGGTTATCAGTTCTGAACATAATCAAAATAAGACTTTCAGTAGGTAAAGTGAATTAGACAAGTGTTTGTTACTTGTGTGATATATACTTAATTACTGACATGTGGGGCCCATCTTACTATTACAAATTTTGTAATGTAATTTAATAATGATCAATAAGAGTATTTGTCCATTTTGATATTACACAGTATATTTCAAATACTGTGTTTCTGTTTATCAGTCAAATATTATATTAGCATTATCAATTAGCATACTGCCAATACTTTTTCATATTCTACATCATAAATCTGCATGGTTTTGATGTTCAAATCTAATCCATAAATAAAAATATTGTATGATTTAAACAAATTAATTATTAATTGTATGATTAAAACAATTTAGATTTTTTTATGTATTTTGTTATGAAAATTATGACTAAATTTTATTTTGGGGTTGATGACATACAGGGTGCCCCAGTGCGAAGTAACCGCCCGGCGTCTATTGATTATTTGGACATACCTGTATATTGTCATATGGATTACAGTAGTAACAAATAAATTACTTTGCACTCGAATGTATCTTTAGCAAAAAGTATTGTTAAATTTAATGACATAAAAGTTAATATTCAGACTTAACAAAGATACATTATGGATTAACACAATTTACACATAACTAGGGCTAGTGATTGATTGGTTGTCAAGTTGTTTAGCTTACAAATTTGATGAAAGTTCTTACAAGATTACTTGTATCATTTTCACCATTGTTTAATTCAGTCAATTTTTATTTACTGTTAGCATAGCAATTAAAAATTGTTGAGTTTGATATAATCTTTACCCTAACACTTGGAATGAGTATTGAATGTGTGACAACTACATCACCTTTCTAATATTGCATACTAGCTGTTATCAGCAGCTTCACATGCGGAAATTATGCTTGTCATATTTATCTCCTATTTCATCCCCTTGGGGGTTGAATTTTGAAAAATCCTTCCTTAGTGGATGCCTACGTCATAAGAGTAATATGTGTGTAAAATTTTAAGTTTCTAACCCTAAGAGTTTGGCCTGTGCGTTGGTACATCAGTTAATTACTTTTGCCTTTTATATAATACAGATAAAACTAATAATTTAAGACTTTTTATTCAAGATAACTTTTGGTCAATGGACCTCCCTATAATTTTTACTTATTTATGCCATAAAAATATGTTTACATATTTTCAGTTTTCTGTTTATACCATGAACAATAAAATAAAAAATTGAGAGGCAGTAATGATATAACAGAAATTAGATGCAATTATCTGTGAGGGCAAATATATGTGACGTTTAGTTTGTTTTCAGATTCCAGTCCATTTTTTTACTAACTTTTGTTATAGCTAATACAATAAAGATTTTTTTACGATTTCTTGCAGTTCCGAAAAGATTGCATAGCAGATGTGGATACCAGGCCGGCTTATCAGAACTTGAGACAGCGTGTAGAGTCATCTGTGTCAACATTCCTCTCACGACAATGTTGGCAGCCAGATTTAAACAAGAATCAACTGCGAGAGAAGTTGAGGAAACATATTCTTGAGTATGTATTTAAGTATTTAAGCAGGAGGCTTTCATAAAATAACTTTTGGTAATCAAAATTGACAATATTTAATTTTAGTAATAAACACTATGTGAGTGTTGATCGCATGATATTTGTGTAATGTTTGATCTATTATTTATGTATGATTTAAGAACCAAATCTCTCTTAGAAGTTGAAATCTTTATACTAAATGCTGCTTCCCTCCTTTTTTTCTTAGCCTTAGCTTAGTTACTGGTTCTAAAAACTTTGTGTATTTTTTCAGCGGGAACTATTTGGAGCAAGGGGTAGAGAGAATTGTGGACCAAGTGGTAAATCCAAAAGTGGCATCAGTCTTCATTCCACAAGTTGAAGATTTGGTCTACAATTATTTGGGCATCACGAGGAAAAAAAATGTGACTGCTGAAGCCTCAAACGAAAAAGTCGAAAATCTCTTACCTACAGATTTGGAAGCTGTGAGTCCTGGGTCAGTTAAAAGCAATGATGGTATCGATGATAAAATGGATATTGATTCATCAGGTGCTGATGAAACAAAAATGGAGTTTGATGAACAACAAGTTGAAGTAAAAGAAGAATCAGCCGCTTCAGTAACTGTGAATCAAGTAAACGATGAGCAAGCTACAGAATTGTCTAGCAAAAAAGAAATTAAAAATGATTCAAATAAAGGTGATATTCCACTCCCATCAGAAGTTAAGGTTGAGGACATCCCACAACCAGATAATTCTCCACCAAAAGTGGATGTAGCGAAAATAGAATTGCCAAAAGTGTCTCCAGATATTACGCTTCCTGATTCAATAGTTGTATCTTCTGATATTCCGTTACCCGACGAAATTCGAAAAGATGCGAAGGATGAATATTTTAAACCCATCAATAGTGATGAAGACGAATCTAGTTCGGATTCCTCACTAAGAAGAAATATGTCCCCGTTAACGCCAATAAGAAACTTCAACAATGAAAACTCTTGTGACGCTCAACAGGCATTCGAGAATGATTTAAGTAATTCTAAAGACAAAGAGCAAAAAGAGCCGAGTACCTTTAGATTTGCAATTGAAAACAAATCATCAGAAAAAGAGGAGTCCATAAAAATAGAGAAAAAAGAAATTGAACAAATAAACTTATCATACCAGTTCAATCACCAAGTGAATATTAATAATTTTAACACGCCACTTTATGAAGATAGTTCAAATAGCAACAACTTGCAGATTGATTATGAGAGTGATGCGAACAGTAAAGCAAATTTAGAAATTAAAGCTAATGAGGAACAGAGTCTTGAAGGTAGTAAAAAGGATCGCAAAGTTGAGGATAAAAAGTCCAGCCATAAGAGCTCTCATCGTTCTAGAGATTCAAGTAAATATTCAAGCAGTAAAGATAAACGATCAGATTCCAAGCCATCAAATTCGAGAGATAGTAGCAGACACGATAAAAAGTCTTCCAGAGACGATAGTAAATCAAAATCAAGTCACAAAGATAGATCAAGTGACAAAAACGATAAAAAAGATTCCGATAAAAAGGAAAGAGATTCCTCTAGACATCACAGTTCACACAAATCTTCTAGTCACAGGGATTCTAAATCGCATAAAAGTTCTAGCTCAAGTTCCAGTCAACGTCGTTCTAGTAAGCATTCTGACGAGAAGAAATCATCATCGTCTTCAAACCATAAAGAAAAATCAGATAAAGCTTCTGAGAGAAGTTCAGACAAAAGCTCAAGGGAGAGATCTTCAAAGGATTCTAAATCAAGTTCGCATCGTTCAGACAAAGATAAAAAGAGTAGCTCTAGCTCTAAGACAAGTTCTTCAAAACATGATGAAAAGGAGAAAGATAAGAAGAGTAAGAAAGACACTGATGATCATTATGGTTTATCAGGTAGAGGGAATGCAACTAGACGTTCAACAGATAGGGATTCCAACGATGGCAGTTCGTCATCTAAAGGCTCACATAATCCGTCCAGTTCAAAGTCGTCTTCAAGTCAAAAAGACAGTAAAGCTAATAGTTCTAAATCAGATGATACATCTCCGAGTGGCGAGTCTACGTGCCCTAGTGACAAAGAGCACGTTTTAAAGGAAACGAAAAAATCTGGTACAGATGTCGTTCAACCCAAGCCGATCGTACGAATTGATACGCGCTTAGAGCTTCCAATGGCTTCACCACCTCGGCTTCCCTTCGTTCCAGATGTAACGCTCAGGAAACCAAAAATTGCAGCAAATCTTGAAGAAGCTAAAAAGTTAATGAAAATGCGTAGATTTTTAGATGAAGAACAAAAACGAATGAATCAGGAAGCAGCGTTACTTTTGGAATTTCAGGCGAATGTCAGACCCAGTTTAAGTCAAGTTTACTCAAGCATTCCCGGGCCGGAGTTAGAATTTGCCTGTGTCATTAATAATGAACAAACTCCAGTTATACAAAATAATCCATCTTTAGGAGACTCTGTCCAACAAAATGAAGGTATTTTGATTTCGAATCCAACAAATGCACTCTTGGCTGTTGTAAACGCTCAAAATATTGAAGAAATAGCTGGTATTGACCCTGAATCATCTAATATTAACGAAAATAATGACTCAAATGGGCTTAATAATGAATTGATAAATAAAACTGAATCCCCTCAAAAATCAGAAGAAAATAAAGAAGATACAAATTCAGAATCGGAAGAAAGTAATGTACAAACTCATGAAGATGTCGTTGAAATACATGACGTTGTTGAAGCTCGCATTCCAGATGTTGGAAATGATATTGAGGAAATGAAAGAAATGGCAGTTTCAGCAGAAGATACGACAATAGTACCTGATGAAGAGAGTAGTGCAGACAACAATCTATCAGTCCTAGAATTAGATTCAGAAGTCGATCAGGAAATTGATAAAGAAAGCCAAGAAAAGAGGACAGAATACTTCGAGATTACAGTTATTGCTGAGGAGCTTTCAGAAAGTGAAGAAACGGAAAATGCTGTTATGAAAAATTTTGAAAATGATAATCGAACTAATAATATAGTTGAAGAAGATCTTCCATCGGATAATAATAATACAGTTATTAAAAAAACAAGTAACAAAGAGATTTCGCAATGTCTTCCGGATGAACAAAATCTAAAATATTTTACAGACGGTGAGAAATATGAAGCAGAGTTAGAAAAAGAACGATTTGACAGGTTCCTCAAAGAGTTTACAGAAAGGCAATGTAACAACAGAATTTACTTAATCAATTGTGACAGTTACGAAGAAAGTGTCGTGAAGAGAGTGCTGGATACTTTAGGTTCGTTCGATATCGTTAACTACCAGAGGAATGGTCATTTGAAACTTCCTAAAACTAAGAGTATAGTTAAAAACGTGAACGTAGCATCTGAAGTGTCTTTACCATTCGATAATAATGAGTTTGAATCTGCAGCGAATGAATTAGAAATGGACTTGAAAGTAACGCGGCAAACAGTACTTAGTCCGGTAAAGTCTGAATGTTCCTTCGAATTATCGAGTGATTATGATGCGAAGCTAGACGAAATGGTCAACAACGCTTCGAGGCAAGAGATAATGGAGATAATTTTGGGCAATGCGATGTCGAATGAGTCGCCGAGTAAAATGCCTAGGATAGACTTTGTGAGTGAGAGTAATATAGAGAGTGAAGAAGTGACGAGTCTAAAGCGAAAGTTGACGGAAGTTGAGACGACGGTGAACAACAATAGACCAGTGTTGACGCCGCGAAAACTGCGTAAAATGAGCGCTTCAGATCAAATCACGTCCACAACAGAAGGTAATGTAAAATTTTTTTACACTTGTAAAAGTTTTGATTAAATATTGAAATTTTGACCGCTGAGAGCAGTGACAAAAATTTCTTGAACGCTTCCGGGCATCGGAGGGCACGTAAAGCCGTCGGTTTCGGTTGATATCTTAAGGTACTTAACAGTCGTTAAGCAATGTCGGAGGCCTTCCGACTTTGGTTGACCACTAACCCCTCCACCAATTCGTAACGGAGCAAAGTGGTGGAGTATGCTCTAGGCCTCCTCAAGAGGAGAGACCCGTGCTCAGTAGTGGGCCATTAATGGGTTGAAGGCATGTTAAAGTCAGATTTAACCCATTAAAAATTTTAAGATAATTTTCATTATTTTGCTTCATGAATAAAATGTTGTAATTGTGAAGTAGTTATATATTGGGTAATAATTAACGTGTATGATTAGGGAATGCAATCTCGATCTCGCGAGATCTCGTTCTCGCGAGATCTCGGCCTTTTTTAGCGAGATTGATCTCGGACGAAAAACAGGGCGAGATCTCGCGAGATTAACGAGATTGCACTCGAGCATAAAATCGTCTTATTCGAAGCGCGGACTGACACGGACGGAACTGCGATTTGTCGGCTTCGTTCGGTGCGCGGGAGGCGGAACAAATCTTTCATTTGATTGCTATATTTTGTTAATTAATCTCTAATATCTAATTGGTGTACTGAGTAGATATAGTTTTATTTAATCGATAATAAGTCAACTCAACTTAGCTAATTAGTTTATTTTTTTTTACTTCTCGTTATTTTGTTTGTTATAAAATAACTGTTTTATTACTAAAAGATTTTTGATTGATATTAGAAGAGAAGACTGGTTGTTTATTTCATTTGTTATTTGATAGCTACGTACGTCAAACAATGTTTGGTACATAAAAGTCTATTGAAAAAATTCATGAAAATAAATGTTTATCTTGTAATACTTACAATTTTTATTATTTTTTTCCTAATTTATTTAAATATAGTGATTATTTGCAAACAAAACACACAAAACTGCCAATCTCGCGAGATCTCGCTTGAGCCCCAATCTCGCGAGATTTGCATTCCCTATGTATGATATATTTTCAGAGAGTGAACCGCCGGCGACCATCAATGTACAGAACAACACGCGATCCAAATACCTTGGCAGGGCGCGGCGAGTTGGTCTGCCCAGACCGCGGAAACCTGGTGAGAAACCAACTGATATTCAATGAAGTAATTTATATACTGAAACCCACGATACAATCACAAAGGATTCCTCCAGGAGCAGGTTTTGAAAAATTTTACAAGAAAAAGAAAAAAATAATAATATGAATATTGCTTATATTCATATTAATTGTTTTTTCTTTTTCATGTAAAATTTTGAAAAACTGAAAAATATGTTTTTCATCAATTTAATCAAGAAACATTTGTTGCTTTGAAGCAAATCGGTTGATGTTTTCAAAATATTCCACACAAACTTTTATCCCGTTTCCCAGGGAAACCTTTCAATTTTCCGGGATAAAAAGTTTCATAAAATATGACCCGGAGTATTACTAACAACATGACTAATTTTCATCGAAATCCGTTCAAGGGTTTTCATGTGATGCCCGGACAGACAAACAGACAGACAGACAGTTGAGTTTTATTATAGTATAGATAGAATAGATAGAAGATACAGAAATACATCGGTGATTATCTATTTTTTTAGATCAACCAACCAGCCCTTTGAGTGACAAATCGGTGGAGAACTACGAACAGAATACCAAAACCACGCCATCTCTTCCTCCCACTCCCAACGGGAAGATCAAACCGCCACAGAGAAACAAAATACAGAGGTACGACACCTCTGACCTGTATAAACCTAAATTACACTATCTGTCCCGTAGAAATAATATCAATTGAGGAGTATTATATATGCCTACTTAAATAACTGAAGATATCTTTAATATAGCACTGAGAATTTATTTGTATAATTTTGCATGGTAATTATAATAAGATATAGATATAGAGAAAATATAATTGCGTTGATTGCAGAGCAACTTTTGTTATTATTATTACTGAGCCTTATTATATTGAGGGATTGCATGTACTCATTTTGGACACTAATATGTTAAACACTGTTTAGTATAAAGACGTTGATGTATAACGAATTATATGAAGAAAAATGCAATAAGTATTTTCGTTGAAAGCGCCCGCTTCGCTGGAGGATTGGATATATCGTACGTTTATATCGTAGTCAGTATAAGATTTATAGATTCCTTTCTTATGCCCGGTTTCTGAGGTCTTTTTATCGTGAGTTTATCTATTCAATAACGCTAACGGGTCGATAACTTCCGAAAAAGCGTTTCTGAGCACTGCGATAATAGATAAACTCCGTTCAAACTAAGATTAACTTATCTAACCATAGATGGCCGTTTATCGGTTCCATAACTTTATTTGACGTTTCATTTTAACATTTCGTGGACAGAATATGACAAATTTCAAGTTACAACAATTTTGAGGTCATTTGTGTGTGCCTCAAGGACCTCAGATTATTGAAAATACAAATACAATTATTTGCAAGTTTAAATTTTCAATATTTCCAATAATACAATTTTTTCTAGATTGACAATGAATGACAGAGGTGTTATTCTCAAATACGTTTTTAAATTGTATTGTTCATATTTGACTATGACTATGATGAACAGACGCTAATAAATACCAAATTACAATATTTTTTAATTAAACAAGATGTTACTATATATTTACTACCAAAATGATAATATCTATTTGAAACTTATCTTTTTATTATGTTTTGAAGAGAGCCATCTAGTGGCAGTTTTAGATACTCGTTATCGGATTCATAGTTATTGAAAGGCTCCTCGCGTGCTCAGAAACCCAGTGACAGTTATCGAATATATAATTTAAGTTTAACTTTATTGATTCAAGAGCTGTTGATCGTTTAATTGGAGACTTCAGAAACCGGCCATTAAGGCTTCCCGCCCACGTCCGATAATCGGTGACCGATTTTTGTACCGACTGTCGGTGAGTCCGTTTTATTTCTGACCGACTTTTTGTAGGACGTGTGCGTTGCACCATTGCTATCAGTACGTTCTATTTTTCTCCTACAAAAAATTGGTCACCGATTATCGGACGTGGGCGGGAAGCCTTATGGGCAAAACATAATTTGCATACTGAATTAAGAAAAGTGTTTCATCTCCGATTTATACTCTTATTATACTCGTATTAAGATCTCCATTGAATATATTTTAATTGAATTACCGTTATGGTCCGCTGTCAGTATAATTATAAGGTGTAATGTATTAATTGTACGTACGTTAATTAGAGCTGATATATTTAAAGTCTGGTGAAATTATTAATGATGTGAAATGTACAAATTTTATTAGTGAGTGCTTAGATAAATTTATTACTAATTGTATTCCTATTAATAAGCAATAAAATCTTCTTATTAGATGTTAGTACCGAGGTATTATAAGGTTTTTGAGTCTTGTATGTTACCCGACTTACCCGCTCGAATTAAAATTCGATATTAAGAACACATTCTATGGTGGCTGATACATAAGTGGAAAGTCACAGAAATTATCCATTGTCGCTCTCTTCTTAATAACAGAAAAGATACTACCTAAAGTGCTCGTCTTTTTATGGAAATAGCCGGCAAACGAGCTGACGATCCACCTGATGGTAAGTGGCAATCGTCGCACATGGACATCAACCACACCAAAGGCATCACTTTTTTGCTTTGCTTTATAGTACTTTTTTTTTGACGAATCTTGTTTGGTAAACAATCGTTATTTATAATCTATAGTAATATTATAAAGCTGAAAAGTTTGTTTATTTGTTTGGTTGAATGCGCTAATCTCAGGAACTATTGATTTGAATTGAGAAATTCTTTTTGTGTTGGATAATTCATTTATCGAGGAAGGCTATATATGTATAGGCTTTAGACCATCACACTTCGACCAATAGGAGCAAAAAACAATGGAAAATATTGCAGAACCGGGAAAAATTATTCCTTTTTGAGAGCTGCCGTTGCGTGCGCTGCGTAAACGGGTTACACAAAAATCATGTATGATGGAATTGTTCCGGAGAGGGAGAGGGAATTTAATGGTCTCTGATTTATTAAACCCACCAAAACTATAAAGTTAAAAGTAACAACAAAGTACATTCATTAATTGTTAGGCGATACGAAGTTCGCCGGATCAGCTAGTTTAAAAATAAAAAAGAAAAGACAAATAAAATCAATTAATGCCAAAACGAGTTTACCAAATAAGATTCGTCTAAAAACACGGACTATTTAATTAAGAGTGAAACATAGATTTAAATGAAACGAATAGGAATAAACAGCACTGAATTTTCGTAAGGTAACATTCGATATAACGACGTTTTGTACTAGATGTCATGGTTGTGCGATTAAACTGTTATTATTTACAAAAAAAAAAACTTCTAACTAACCGCTAGTAATAATACTTCAATGTTTTAACTGTCTCAACATATTGTTCTAGGTAGGTACTACTTTCTATTAACATAATGTACATAGTGAAACAAGTAGTGTACAAGCAGTGATAGCCTAGTGGTTAGAACGTTGGTCTCCCGAACGCGGGGGCCCGGGTTCAAATCCTGGCACGCACCTCTAATTTTCAAATATTATGTGCGTATTACAAGTTAATTATCACTTGCTTCGGTGAAGGAAAACATCGTGAGGAAACCTGCACACCTGAGAGTTCTCCATAATGTTCTCAAAAGGTGTGTGAAGTCTACCAATCCGCACTTGGCCAGCGTGGTAGACTATGGCCTGTACTCCTCACATTGTGAGAGGAGACCCCGAGCCCAGCAGTGGGACAATTATGGGTTGTTGCTTGCTTGCTTTTTTACATAGTGAAAAGCGAAGATAACCTTGGATGGTTCGTCTACCCGTTTCTCGGCTATTTACTTTTAAAAAGTTAAGGGTAGGTACGTTTAAAATTTAAGCGATGTTTTGTAAAACGTTAAGCCTAAGCAAATATTAAAAAAAAGAGTTTATTTTTTTGTTTATTTATCCAATGAGTTTACTATCACGGGAGATCGCTATCGACTACAATTGATGCGTTTAAGCCGAGCACTGAAAGAAAAACGGCCTCTTTACAAGCAGAGGCACGAGAAAGTGATTTTGTTGAACGACAACGCACGGCCACATGTTACGATACCAGTGAAAACTTACCTGGAAACACTTCGATGGGAAGTCTTACCCCACCCGCCATATGCACCGGATATAGCCCCTTCCGACTACCACCTATTCCGTTCAATGGCACATGGCCTATCTGAGCAGCACTTCCAATCGTATGAAGATACCAAAAAATGGATTGAATCATGGATAGTCTCAAAAGGCGTTTCGTTTTTCCGACGCGGGATTCATTTGCTACCAAAAAGATGGGAAAAGTTGGTGTCTAGTGACGGGCAACACTTTGAAGTACTTATGTTTTAACTGTGGATAAAGCGATTATTTTCTCAAAAAAAAAAAACCAGCGAGAACTTATTCAAGGACCTAATATTTTATTAGTTTCAATCATAGGTACACTCAAGTTGAATATTAAAGGACTTACATACCTATTACATTTTCCTAAATTCTGAAACTTATTTCGAATAATTCACTGATACAGAGCCATACCTATAAATGAGAAAAAACCATGAGTTTTAGTAGAGTTCAACGTAAAATTTGTTTTAGGTACAATCGAACAATCTGAATTTAGGAAACATTCTATTCTTAGTTTTCATTCTTTAAAATACTTTGAATTATTAAGTTAAAGAGTGCCATTAGATTCTGTTTATAAATATCAAACTAAAATGAACTACGTAGGTATAGTAGTATTGGACCGAGGTAATATGTTTATTCTTTTCAAAGTACTCAAACAGATGGTTGTTAAAAGCTAAGTTGATCGCCTTATCAGTAGAAAGGTAACGTTTCTTTGCGTTTGAAATAGCATCTACGATAGTAATATAAATTCAAATGAGATTGTTACCGCCTAAATGTTGTGGCTGGGTGATATAAGTTCCGCAGAGCATTTTTGTATGTTTGAAGAGAGATCTGTAAACGTATGGTAGTACCTACCAAATTCAAAAGACTACAAAGATGTGTTTACTACTATGTAGATGAAACGCCTTAATAAGGTTATAGCAATTTTATCTGGTTCCTTCATCCTGAACCGTGATAATGTAGAATTTACTGATGTATTGCTATAGAGTAGCATTTATTATCGAAGATTAGTTAAGTCTTAATGTTACTGTCTCCCGTTTATAATTATTCTATATCAAAAAAATACAAAAATGTAGTTGGCCCTTTTATCACTCGCCACACTTGTTTATACAAAATGAATTGTTATTTGTGAATGTTATAATGCCTTCAGTTGTAATATAATGATTTTGAATATAAGACACAGGTATTATAGGTAGTACATAAGTAAATATTATTGATAACTGCTTTCTAAATTAGTAATATAATAATTTAATATTGTTAAAATTATTAAAGGTAATGTTTTATTTAAAATATATTATGTAACTATATAGTTACATAATATATTTTAAATAAAACATTACCTTTAATAATTTTATTTCTTTTAGTTACTCTTATACCTTCCCCAATCCCCCCTCCCCTCCCCCTTTCAATAATAATGTAATAGGTACATATGTAAGTATATACTTATCTATTTAACATCTATTCACTACCAAAGTAGATAAAACATTTATTTCGTGCAAAACGAAACGTATTTGTCACGTTACTCACGTTTACAAAGAAACAATTGAAACTCCTTATTACAGGATTTTATTTAACTCATTCATGGTTTTAAACTTATATCACCGCAGACACTAAACATTTAAAATGTAACGGGTACTCACGATTCGTATTTGATAATACCGATATTTCGATCCAGTTACATGGGTAGTGGTCACGGTGGGTAGAAACATCGGTATTATGAAATACGAATCGTGAGTACCTACCAGTTACATTTAAAATTAATTTAACTTGCTTTGTTCGTTACTTTGTTAGCACCAATGATATAATCTATAAAAAGAGGGTTATAAAGTAAATAAATAATAAATAAATATCGCTTCACTCTCATAGCCGCACACTAGGATTCCCTGTGTCGTGGGTGCCATGGACAACACACAAGACAAGGACACTCACACCCAGACCGAGAACAGAAATTCAAATTCATCATTCAAATTTCCGCCTCGCTGGGAATCGAATCCAGGACCCTTGGCGCGGCGATCCGGCATGGTAACCATTTTGCCACGCGGGTCGTCAAGTACCTACCCGTTACATTTAAAATTAATTTAACTTGCTTTGTTGGATACTCTATTAGCACCAATGATATTTTATCTAAAAGAGAGTAAGCACGAATGTTTGGGTCAAATCTTGCAAGCTGAATTATAATAGAACTAGGAAATCGCCCTCGCTTCGCTTCGGAAAAAATGGTAAAAAAATAATAATATAGCCTATGTCACCCGGGGATAGTGTAGCTTACCTACAGTGAAAAAAATTTTCAAATCGGTTTGGTAGTTTCGGAGCCTATTCTATGCAAACAATCAAATCTTTCCTCTTTATAATATTTGTATTGATTATTAACTATTGAATTGTTCACAAATCGATTTGTATTCGACTCCAAAGACATTTCGATGACAATGAATTTTTATAAAAGTGATTGGTGATACGTTCAGGGTTAGATCCAGATTCCAGGCGACGGATTACCTTAGCGGCCAACTAACATAATCTAACATTTTAACAAAAAATTAAGACTTCAAATGAAGTACATTGTACTTTTGACATGGATACCATTGTCAGATCTCGCTCAAATTTATGTGGGACCACACGACAAGCACCAGCTTTCAATTAAAAAAAGAATCATCTAAATCGGTTCATCCAGTCCAAAGTTCTGAGGTAACAAATATAAAAAAAATAGTCGAATTGAGAACCTCCTCCTTTTTTTGAAAGTCGGTTAAAAATTTTAAAAGCTTGCTTTTACCCGACCGCCAAGGAAGGTTGTTTTTCGCGCGTATCTTGTATTTATACATGTAATAAGTATTCTTTATTACCTCGTATCTTCTAAACCGCTAGACCAATTTATAAGTATAATTAAGATATCGTTAGATTCGTCTTGATAACTCAAGTGTTCTTAGATAGATCGAGAAAGACTTTAGGTTTTATAACATCACGCTGCGACCAATAAGAGCGGAGCATCAATGGAAAATGTTGCAAAAACGGGAAAAAATTTTTGAGAGCTTCCGTTGTGTGCGTTGCGTAAACGGTTTAAGTTACGCAAAAATCATGTGATGGAATTGTTCCGGAGAGGGAGAGGGATTTTAATGGTCTCTGATTTGTTAAACCCACCAAAACTATTAAGTTAAAAGTAACAACAAAGTCATTGATTGTTAGGCGATAAGAAATTCGTCGGGTCAGCTAGTACAATATTTTTAATAAATATTTATCTAACCGGGCAGATTTGCTATACATGTAAAATCGAATACACTATTTTCACAAAAGTTGTAACCACCGTTCGAGTCACCTAATGGTGAATGGTGGGACAAGTATTTACTTATAATACAATCGGAAATAATGCGGGTCCCACCTTTTTTGCATAAGCTATTAATAAAAAAAAATCTATAAGTGAAAAAAAGAAAACGAAGAGCAGATTAAACAAAAAGAAAAAAATAATTTATTTCATAAAACAAGGCGTCGTGAGCTAATATATTTTATACAAGCTATAGATGAACAATAAATATGTTAAGGTTAAAACGTGAAAATAAATTAATTTTATGATTTTATTTCTGCCCCAGTTTGTTACTTTTGTATGGAAGGCCATGAACCTTCAATGTAACATAGACCATTGTTAGATCAGTGATAATTTTAATTTTACTTATTTGAGAGGTAATTCATTTTCAATATTGGATGTTGCTTATTCAACTTATCATTAAGATACTCTGTATAAATTTTCCACAACTTATCAATTTTAACTCCCAGAGCAGAATGTATTTAAAAATGCATTAACTAAAATGTTGCTTAGCTCATTTTGAAGTGTAACGTACGCGACGACATAATACTTTGAATAATTTCACCAATTCACTTTAGGCAATATTGGGTACAATAATACTTTTCAAAAAATAATAGCTACTTATAAAAATAAACAAATTCAAATGTCAATGTTTAAAATAAGTTTAAAAACAAGTCAAAATGGATTAATATCCGTATGAGATATGCAAATTAAGTTAAAGGTTTAGATTCAAACAATATCTCATCATCTAAAATAATTTTCCCAAAGGTCATTATGATGACCTGATTTCAAAAAGTCAAGGTTAATTATAACTTTCCTCTCTATTTTTCATTCTTAAGTACAAGTTGGGTTCTATTCAAACTTTCTAAATAGTTATTGGTAATCACCACTGAACCATTAGGAAAACAGGCATCTATTGAATATTGTTCTTGAAGTTGTCCATTGCATAATATTGCGCAACATTAAAATATTATAAAAATTGTAAAGTTAAATATATCACAAATAATGCTTACATTTTAAAATAATACCTTATTTTAATAACATGAGGTACCTTTAAATACCTGATAAAATTGCATAATTGGATGCAGTAACATTTTTGTAGGTGTAAAGAATACCATAACGGCCATAACGAGATTACGAGTAGTTAAATAACATGTTGCTCAAACAATGGCAATGGTGATTCCAGTAAAATAACAATATTTTTTTTTTTAGTTTTGCAATTTAGTTTAACATGAATAATACCTTCACTTATTGTACCCTATTGTGGATGGCACCTAATTTTATGAATCTTATGTCAATTACATTTAGTTTGATGCAGACTGCTTCTCGAGACCTGCAGGGTCCAAGATGGGAGCCTGTTTCTTGACCATCCCAGATAGGAGGGTTTTAATCTGAGCTATTGCCCGGCCGGGGTTGAGACCCTTGGGGCAAGTTCGGGTGCAGTTCATGATGGTGTGGCAACGGTACACTGAGTATGTGTCCTTCAGCTTTGACAGTCGCTTGGCCGTCGCTTCATCACGAGAGTCAATGATCCATCTGTATGCCTGCATAAGGACGGCAGGGCCGAGGTACTTGTCTCCGTTCCACCAGTAGGACGGGCAGCTGGTGGAACAACAAGCGCACAGGACACACTCGTACAGACCGTCCAGCTTGGCACGATCTTCGACATCCTGAAGGAGCTGCGTCTCCTTACCCTTCACGGCCTCCTTGTCACGCTGCAGCCACGGCTCGATCGACTGGTACTGGCGGTAGAAGTTGGTTAGGTCCGGAACGAGGTCCTTCACTACGTACATATGAGGAAGGGGGTATATCTTCGAGGGTTTCGACAGGTTTTGGTCGATGTGACTAATGCATGCGAGGGTGTTAATCCCGTCGATGTTCATGGCGCACGAGCCACATACTCCTTCACGGCAGGATCGTCTGAACGTGAGGGTCGGGTCGATTTCGTTCTTAATCTTAAGCAGAGCGTCCAGAACCATGGGCGCGCAATCGTCAAGGTCCACCTCGTAATTTTGGGTGTATGGCTTCTTGTCGGGCTCGTCGGGGTTCCATCGGTAGACGGCGAAGGTCTTCACTCTCTTTCCGAGGGCCGATGACGTCGCGAAAGTGCGCAGCTGCCCGAAACTCCCTGAAGTCAATCTCAACAGAGGCATTATGTAATGTAATATTTTAAATTACAAATCGAATTTTTCTTAAACTACACTTTACACTTATAACGATAACACGTGATTGATTCAATCACTTGCTTATTGCTAAGTGATTCGTGCGCCTTCCAAATTTTTTTAGTTTTGCAAGCAAGCACAACGTTGTTGTGTTCGATGGTTCAGTAGGTACATATTCATATGTACTTCATTCATAGACTAAAGTTTTAATAGGTGTCACAGGGTGACGCTGACGCGTGTCAAAGTAAACCCTACAAAGAGAACAACTGAGAAAGTGAAATCTCTATGGTGAAATGTTTATTTTTCATGTTTTTCACAATTCACAGAATGAAACACAGATTTCTTTTAAATTATATTTGTTAAAAAGTTAGCATTTCATTTACTGCAACGCGAATGTCAAAAATTGTTTGTGTAAATGTGTACCAAACTTACTTCTACTTTTAAGTTGTATTAAACTGAAAAATTAATCTTTGCTTAAAACAACTTGTCGTATAAGTTATTTAATTTGCCCGATAGTAAAACGATTATTCATCCATTTTACGTATCACTCTATTACCCTAAAGCACTTTTAACAAAACATCGAACAACTAAAATAGAATTAAAACATTATTACTTATTAGCAAATTAATGTTATACCCTGTCCACAAATCTTAGAGACTAAATTGACGTTTCATGGGTGACCAGTTTCGGACGCAAATTAAATAGTGATGACCATAAATCGGAAAAATATTCGCCGCTTTTACGGTGTGTCGAATATTTGTATTAAAGAGTCCCTAAAACTGGTATAAAAATAAGTTTAAGCAACCGTATCAAATACTATAAGGATATCCATAATATATTTACCCTAATTAACTGAACTTAAAAGTTATTTTACTTACAAGAACGAATATTTGGTTATGGCTACATTCGGTATAGTTACAGCTAATTTTATACTATATATTATATATATTTAAGTACTAAATATCTAAGTAGATATGAGATGACAAATAGGCGATTCTCACACTGCTCCGCACCCCGCTACAGAGCGTAGATCTGCCTCACCACGCGTTTTTTTTAACGTTGTACCGAAGTATATCAGTTTCTATAGAAAACACTCGTGGTACATCACATTACAACGACTGAAGTATAAAGTATGCTATATTGAGCCTAGCGCGCACAGACGCGGGGCGTGGAGCAGTGTTAGAATTGCCAAACTGAAAACCGACCTATTACTCAGGATATTTTGGTTTAGTCGGATATCTTGAAATAAATTCCTAAAAGATTTACTACAAACGAATGCGTATATTTTGCATATTATTTCGAGTATGGCTAAGTGTAATTGATACACTACTTCCGTATCAGCAGCCATTGGCTTCAAAATTGCATCAATATTAGTGGGATTGAATTAATTTAATTTAAACGATGAAGGATTTAGTAATAACTTAAACACATCAAGAATATTTATAACATAACTTTATTCAGAATCAAACCTAGTGCTATCACTGTAAAATGTATCATCTGAATCACTACCAACTTCTATTAAAAACTTTTTTAATATATTGAGAATATTGAGATATCCGAAATATCTCATCGACTATATGCCCCAGGCAATAAGTTTTAAGTGAAAATAAGTTAAATCATCTTATCAATGATAATATTGTTACTAACTGAATGTTTTTTTTAATTAGTTCAAACTTCTCACTATTCTTATGACATGGTTTACGATTCAAAAAACCGGAAAAGTAGATCGCACAAATTTAGCTGGTAACATTATTTCGAACTTTGACATTAGCGGTTGTCATTTTAGTCTCTAAGATTTGTGGACAGGGCTTACATAATTTTATTTAAAATGGGCACTATGCATAGATATAGTTAGTTCTATATCTATGGCACTATGGAAAGAAATCTAAATCCACCTAACATTTTTAAAAAGCAAGAAAATGGCGGGAAATGTTTGACTTGACAGCAACTTTTTATTTCACTCACTTCATTCACAATTTTCAATAGTTTATTGTCATTAATTTTTTCATTCATTATTTGACAGGAGTGAGGACTTAATTGTAAACAAATAAATATTTATTTTTTCAATGCGAGTTAGAAATGAATGGTGTAAAACCAAACAGTGCTAGGGAATCTCCAAAAACGCCCGGGGGGATAAGTAAATCTTTGTTAACGCCTTGCAGAAGAGTAGGCCTATCGAGGAAATGGAGAAAAAGTGGAGGTTCTCCGTTTGTATCTCCTTTAGGCGCACAGAATACTACACCAGAAACAGGGATCAAAGAAGAAAAGAAATGTGATGAGAATGTGTATGAGGAAGCAAACAGTGAAACCAACGAGGAACTTTATATTCCTCAAGAATCCAGTGTAAACTCGCCTTTGTCTTCTAATAATCCAAGTAAAAAAGATGATATAACCTCCACACCTTGTAGAAATAGCCAGGCATCACGGAAAAAATCTAAAGTACTTTCATTATCCTTAAAAAATAGGCAGGAAATAGAAAAAAAAGAAGTATCCGGTGAAAAACAATTACAGCCTAACAAATTATTTAAAAATGAATCAAAAATTGATGTGAAGAGTATTCAAGACAAGGTTGTGAACACAAATTCCAATAAAGAAATAGATAACACCCAGTCACTTAAAACAGAAGTAGAAGTAAAAAAGATTCCTGAAGAAATTGTATCAAAACCAGTCAGAACAGAATCAAGAAGTAAAAAGCTGTCCCTGAAAAAATCCCTCTCTAAAAATGAAGTTAAGGATACATCCAGAGAACAATCTAATGCTAAAAATTCCTTTGAGACCGCTAAACCTAAAGAGAACAGTCCAAATAACTTAACAAAAGAATGCATAGTTGTGATTCAAAATAAAATACTCAAAACTGACCCTCACATAACAAGTGTTGAATCAGAAAAGCCTTCACGTGACTCAGATTCTGAGCTGGATGTACCTTTAAGTTCTTTAAAAAGGAAGAGCAGTGAAAAAGTTACACTTAACACTTTGGATGATAGTGATTTTATAAATGAACCAGTTAAGAAGAAAATAAGAAACTTGTCTATGATTAAAAAACATAAAACTACAAATCTTCCAGAGTCTAATCATACTTCTCAAAGTTCCCAAGAGGAGATGAATAGAAGCACAATACTTGTTAAAAAAACTTATGAGAAAGTAATAAAACCACAAAGAGCTAAATCGACTGGATCTATCACCCAAAAAGATATTGATGAGTTGAAAGCGAGAATAGAAATGAAGAAAAAACTTCTTCTAGCAAAATCAATGTCTATAAATACGGAAGAATTAAGAGACTTAATAAAGAAATGGCAGAAAGGTTGCCAGGATGCTTTAATGGAATTACTAGATTTGATGAAAAAGAAATTGCCAGATAGACAAAATATGGACTACGCAGAAATATTAGAAACTTTGAAAATACCAGCCCAGCTCGTTGGATATGATTCCGATAATGATTGTTTTATCACACCAGATGATAGCAATGTCCTTTTGTCAGCTTTTAAATTATAATTTAATATTGTCACTTAGAATTAAATTGTTTTTGAATGTTATGGTTTATTTTTGATTCAATGTATAGGTTGAGTTCTGTATTCTGATATGAGGTTTCAGCATATGTTAAATTCTGTGATAATACTATATTGGGTTCCACCCTGACAGATTCAACTTTGTTAGGTTACTCAAGATATTAATGTGAATACCATCACACTAATCTGTGACACAAAATAAATTATTTCATATGGGATGTGAAATAATTATAGAATGTTTAAACTTTAAACTTCAACCCTTCAAAAAATTCCAAAGACTATAGAAATAGAATTACATGGTTTGTAGACATTATTGGGTTTGCAAAACTTAACTTCACTTTCTTTACTTCATGGGTTCAGTAAAAGTTAATTATAGCAATCACTTTTCTACATTTCAAAATTGTTCAATATATATTTATGGTTAAAAATGTATGTATTAGTGTAAATATTAATATGAATGTTAATTCTGGCATGGTTTCCAACATAAATAAATAAGTTCTATAGTATCATTAATGCATTTCTTAACCTTGTAATTATTAAAATGGATATAAAAGAAAGCCAGCATTTTAATATTTCCAAATTTATTTTAATAACTACTACACTAAGTAAACAATTTAAAAGCGATGTGACCGAACAGGATTCTCTGGATCAAATAGTTTTGGGTCTTTCAAAAACGCCTTGTCCTTGTAATAGTATGGCATGTATCCACAGTTCTGTGCTTTCGTAATCTCTGCTTCTACTAACATCTGTTTGTTTTTACAAAGACCTGTAATGTGTCTCCCGTAGATACGCCCCGTGTAAGGACTTTGGAATTGCGAAAGCAATCTGTAGTTTTTGAAGTCTGGCGTTATATTCAATTTACAGAGAATGCACAATCGTTGTTCTTTCTTGTATGGATTCTTCATGGCTATCGGTGCGTCATCGTTTATGGATATTCCAGTTGAACATGGTCTTGAGGCAAGTATTAATGAGCTCCTCTGTGTTATCAAGCCTGAAACAAAGTTATTTATATTATGAAAGATAGGTTATAAAGATAGGTAGGGTTAGGTGTAAAGTAAATCTTTCAATTTTAAGCACTCACTTGTAACACGCGATCGAACTAAACCAAACAGTGCCATTTTATATAACTTCTCTTTATTGGCGTAAGATGGTTAGCATAATAATTCAGCCTATTTTTCTCTAACCTAACCTCTTTAATTTTCAATATTTTGATTCACATATTGACAGCTAATGTCAAAATGACATTAATGGCAATGTATTTTTCATGGATGCTCTATCTGGATCACTGACTTTGTAGAAGTACCTGAAGATCGATGACGTCATATCAGAAGGACCATTTTTGTATTGTGTCCATGTTATCTATAGTCCCAGGATATAATTCGCATACCCAGTGGAAAAAAGCATAAGTCGTCTCACGTTTAATTTTAATTATTAATATGATTGGAAAGAGGGACAAAAGCTGAAGCACTGACTTGGAGAACCTTGGATAATAATTTAGTAATAATCTAAAATTTTAACAAAAAAGAACCGACTTCAAATGAAGTACTACATCCAATAAATAAATTAATCAAAATTGTAAAAATTTTTTAGGAAACGCTTTTATATAAAATTAGCTACAAGTTGTGAAAATTTCAAGTCTCTACGTAAAATAGAACATAGAGAATTATGCGTCTAAAGTCTGAAAATCGTTTTTTTTAATTTAACAACAAATAAACAATGAAAATTAGTTTAAAATATGATTTTCGTGTATTGTCATCGGAAATACACATGTCTGCCAAATTTCATCAATTTTCATTAAAGGGAAGTCATTCAAATTAACGTTACAAGATTTGATGCTCCGAAGTGAAGCTAAATAAAAGCGTTTAAAAAAGAATAATCGAAATCGGTTGGCGTGATATTGAGTTATTCTTCCATTAATCGCGCACATAAAGACTTATATGCTTTTGACATGGATGCCATTGTCAGATCTCGCTCAAATTTATGTGGGTCCACACGACAAGCACCAGCTTTCGATTAAACAAAGAATAATCAAAATCGGTTCACCCAGTCCAAAGTTCGGAGGTTACAAACATAAAAAAAATACAGTTGAATTGAGAACCTCCTCCTTCTTTTGAAGTCGGTTAAAAATGTCTCTTAAATATTAATAGGGTTTTATCGCTTTCAAGATACCTATAAAGCAATGTTAAGATTAACTAAACCAGCAATCTGTGACTACATGCCACACCAGGGTTCTCCCAATTTTGCGTTGTTAAGTTGTTACTTGATAGGGGTTTCATTATGCACCCCGCAGTACAATGGCACTATCTACCAGTAGTACCAGTATCCTAATAATATTATAAATGTGAAAGTTTTTGAAGATGTTTGGTTTGGACTCTCCTTGCTTTTTGTCTAGGAACAACAGATAAAGTGGGATTTTGCCACAGGTGATAACTAGGAGACTAGGGTAGGTACATTACAGAGCACTAAAACACTATGTGGTTCTCATAAATGTACTTTACCATATAATTATAATTTTAACTGTTTCCAAGTCAATTATCCTGCGCTTAGCTCTTCATCAATCTGATAAGATCAGCTGGTTGGTTAACAGCAGTAAATTTATAAGAGCCTCTTAACAACGTCACATTAAATTAAAAAAATAATTACAAAAAACATAAAACAATTATTTAAATTTCAATTATTACAATATTTATGTAATGTAAAATTTTTTTTGGTGTCCATAATTATTATGATCAAGAGTGTTTTTTTTCCAATTTATGGAAATTACCAGATAATATAAATATTCCTCAAAATCCTTAAAAACTACATAACATCAACTCATCAAATCCTCAACTGTTGTAATTCTCTCTTGAAATTGAGCTTCAAGCCATTGATGGCCCACTGTAACCGCAGCTCTCTCCACTTGGTGCTGCTCAAATGCGATTCGATGACTACTGTGCCAATCACTTAGGCTTTACACAAGCCACCAGGCCACATTTTCAAGATATTCTTAAAAAACTAGATAAAAAGTTTTTTTTCTAAAACTATAATAAAACAATTTCACATCAAAGTTTGAGGCAAATCACTGCATCTACTGTTTTCCTCCAACGAATGTGAAGCATCCAGGTTCTCGTCTGGAGTTTCTATATCTGTGTCCACAATTTCTGTCTTCATGTAATCAGTTTCAATATCATCATCGCTGTCATCTGAAAAATAAACGGAATCTAATTATAACACTAGTGTATGTTAGTTAGTATAATAACATATATTATAATATGACATTCACATGATAAGATTTTCATAGGCTATAAAAACAACCTAATTTCATTTGATCTAACATTTATTTCATAAAATGTTATATTTCATACTCTAAAACCATTTAGTATAACATTCACTTCATATAATTTTTATATAGTATAATGCTCTTTATATATAACATTCATTTGGGCTAATTTTCAAAGGCAGAACATTCGGCCATATGACAATTATTTGGAATCATCACTTACAGATTTTGAATATTATAGTACTTCTTATTATACTACTTTAATTATATAAACTATCCGTAAGACCATGTAAAAATAGGAAATATGAAATTATATCAATTAATTGTTATATCATTTGATCATTATTCTAAAAAAAGTATATCAAGTGGCATTTGGTCAAATGATTGTAATTCTATCAACAGTTGCACGCCCTTATAACACCAATACCAGTACGGGAGGGGGATCAGATTATATTGGACCAAGAAGAGTCGAATACTTTTTTGCTGCACTTGTCTACATACTACATGATACAATATAAATATTGCTCTGTATTTTTTCCATTGAAAATCCATAAAACTGCAACAATACCATAGTTCACATACTAAGAATGTTTCACTCAGCTGCACGGTTTTGGTTGCTGCTCTAATATTATGACATTTTTCAAAGGTACAGTTCCACAATCCAATTTTATTTACAAAATAGGACCATGGTGTAAGCAATTCAGTTTGAAACATTTACCTTCAATATCAGGTCTGACAATAATAATTTGCTTTGATTGGTCAGTACCCCGTGTATACTTATATCCAAGGTGTTCCACCATTATTGTACGCAGAGTCGTCAAACTTCCCTGGTAATTTAATTCACTCTTCGCTCTAGCTAGAATCTTAGGCAACGAAGGAACATCATTCTCCGTCATATACATATTTGTTATAATTTTACTTAAAGCATACAGTTGTTTGTCATCGAGCACCACCGATTTGCCTCGCGGTTTTTTTACTGGAGTGCTAATTTCACAGGTCCCAGCAGCTTCGGCCGCTGTTCCTTCGCGTTTGATTCTAGTTACAGTGTTTTTGTTAACACCGGTAGTCTTTACAACTCTCTCGCTAGCCTTCATACTGGCTTTAAAGAATTCTGTTAATTCATCGAATAATTCGTGGGGTATTGTTATTCCTTCAATACCGTTCGATTGAGATGCCGTTCCTTGTATTCTTGCAACATTCAGTTTACGGAGGAATTCATTAGCACGGACTTTTTCATGTTCAAACGCCTTATAGACATTATAAATAATTTCTCTTATTCTGCCTTGGAGTATTATTCCTCGTCCTCGTTTAGTACTCATTTCTATTCATTCACAAAGAACAATGCCCAAAAATTATTTTTTATTTTTGTTAGCGTCTTAAAACGTCAGTTATACCGAAGCAATTCAATTATTTTTTTACGTATTTTAAAATTAATACCTGTGCCCTTATTACCCAGCGTAAAATAATTTTATAAATAAGTGATGAATTGACTATAATAACAATGATGTCAACAATGTCCATTTTCATTCGGGCACTCACTTCGATACATAGCTTGTATCAAGCAAGATATAGGGAGACTTCTGGCCAATATTACACACAGAATTTCGTTATAAATGTTGGTAACAAATGTAATGATGTCAAATTTCCATTTCCGGTTGTCAATCAAAAAAAAGTCAGAATAAAAAATAATGGTATAAAATTACATTCTCCCCTACTCTATGACTCAATGGTTATAAGAATTCAATCTCAAAATACTTTGGTTCTGGGGTGTGTCTGCTGAAAATTCTTATATATCTAAGCTCAAAAATTAAAGCGGCGATTTTTAGAATTTTTTTTATTTTAAGACGCTAAAGTTGAAAATGAAATAAAATGATGTATGGCAGTTGGGCATTGTTCTTTCTAAGTAAGAAAAGAACCTACTTTATTCACATAAGAAAACTGAACTCAACTAACATATCTAGAAAACATAATGTTTTTGTACTTTACATAGGTTCTTTGTGTTGTGCACTCAAAGTCAAAAAGTCAAAATATTTTTTATTCATATAGGTATCATTGATACACTTATGCACGTCATTTTTTGGCTTTTCGGAAGGTGCTTTGTCATGGAGGAGAAGAAAAGCCTAAAGAAACTCCTCAGCACATCTTTTAAAAAAAATATTACAAAAAAGATATTATCATACAAAAATTTACTATTCTGAGTGGAACTGGTTGCAGAGCTAATCATTTCCATGCGTCTTTGTCATTTAAATACTCGTTTACACTATAATATCCCTTGCCTAACAATTGTGTTTTTACACGTTTTTTGAAAGATTCAATTGGCAATTCACGTATTATTTTTGGGATTTTATTATAGAAATGTACACCAAGCCCTATGAAAGATCGTTGCACTTTACTTAGGCGGAACGAAGGCGTAACTAATTGATACATTCTTTTTGTTTGGCGATTATTAATATCAAAATTTTGTTTATACGCGTTTATATTCTTCCTTATAAAAACTACATTATTGAAGATATACTGGGAAGCTACTGTAAGTATACCTATTACCTTGAACTTTTCACGCAAAGATTCCCGAGACTTAAGTTTATAGATAGCCCTAACAGCCCTTTTTTGGAGAATGAAAATTTGTTCTATATTGGCTGCCTTGCCCCACAGCAAGATGGCATATGACATAACACTGTGGAAATAAGCAAAATAAACTATCCTAGCAGTTTCGACGTCAGTATACTGCCTTATTCTCCTAACAGCATAAGCAGCCCTACCAAGTTTTGTCGCGAGATTTGTTATATGTGGGCCCCATTGAAGTTTACTATCTAAGGTCACCCCTAAAAAGACCGTTGATTCCTCCATATGCAATGTTTCATTATTTAGCTTAAGAGATTTGCTGACTTTTTTAACACTAGGTAGCACAAACTCTATACATTTAGTTTTTTTTGCATTTAAAAGTAAGTTATTGTCTCAACATTATTGTCTACTTGATTATTGTTTACTTTGTTTTATTTTGCTTCGACACATGGCTTCGACAGTTTGCTTCTTTAGACTTTGAGTTTTGTTTGAGCTTTCCAGTTTTAAAAAAAAACTGTCAAAACAACAATGAGTAATGACAGGCGTGAAAATGAAATTGGTGGTGGTGATTACCAAGGATAATAAATTCTAACTGGATAACAATCTCCGTAGAGGTGCCTGAAGACGGATGACGTAACATTGGATGACCATTTTCGACCAATCACAGGCAAGATTGAGGTTATCGTTCATAAATTTTAATGAAGGGTATCCATAGGTATTTATTTATTTATTTTTGCAACACCTAAATCTAGGGTATACAAGGGCAAAAACTTAATGCCTAATGGCATTCTCTACCAGTCAGCCCTGGGTGCTGGTGAAAATCTTAGATAGGCGCAAACTGTCGATATTAATAGTCAAAAAAAAAATCTATTTTTTATATTACATATCTTACATCCAATACTGTATATAGACATAATATAAAATATATAAATGCATACCATTACATTCATATATAAATATATAAATAATATAAATACATAATATATATAAATATATATAATATATACATATATATAATATCCTACGAATATACGTTTACATAAATATGTAATGCCAACACATATAAAACATACGTTGATGCTTAACCCGTGGCAGATAACTTAAGGTAATGTTCTCGAAGCAATCTCCTGAACGTCAATTTAGTTGGAGCTTGTCTGATGGCATTTGGCAGGGCGTTCCAAAGCTGTATAGCCTGAAATGTAAAGGAATAGTGGAAAAAACCACTTTTATGTGGTGGGAAATAAAACTTTAGATTTCGAGATGAACGTAGTTCCCTGTCACTAGTGGAGCAGATGAACTGAAAATTTTCCTTGAGGTATGAAGGAGAAGTTGGTATATAGACCAATCATGTTCTAATTTGATAAGTGATGATAATGACGTAACATTGGATGACCATTTTTCTATGGTGTCCATGTTATCTTTATTCCCAGGATATATAATTCGATTGTGTACAAATTTTTTTATAAGTGCGGTGTACTTAAAGAAAACAAATCTATGCCAATAAATATTGTTGTTTCATTTCATTATTATCATTATATACAAATATATTCATATAAAATATCAGTTTTCATTACATAAACATAATTTTGAAGAAAAATATAATAGTAAAATGTAATATTTCAATATTATACTTCTTTACCACCAAAAAAATATTTATCAATAGAAAAATTTTCAAGAACCATATCAGGATAACCTCAATCCGGCTTGTGATTTGTCTAAAATGGTCATCCAATGATACGTCATCCATTTCAGGTACCTCTCAATGAAGATTGTTATCCAGTTAGACCATAGACTATAATAATATCCTACGCCTACATATAAAATAAAAATTGTAGACGGCAACACTCAGGAAATTGGATTTAAAACTTCTTGATCGTTGATATTTTATTTAATCGTAATATTAATTCTTCAATCGGTATAAATGATATTATTATGATTGTGTGGTTTATTAATTTGAGGTGAAAATATAATAAAAACAATTTTTCACACTTAACATGTTATAAATAAAACATTTATTTATAATAAATTATAAAAGTAACGAAGTACAAATATAAAATATTACACCTGTTTAAATTACTATTCATTTGATGAAGAGAAAAAAAAATCCTCCAGCATTTCAATTACGAGATCATGTATGTATTGTATGATGTTATTATTTTAACTTTTCATTATTATTATATCAAACTTATTATTTTTCTAAAATAAATTAAATTTCATACAAATTGTATTGTCTTGATAAGTGCCAGATTAGCATTGCCTTGTGAAAAACGCTTTTTCGTAAATATAATTTGACCTTCGCCCTATCATTGGTCAAAATTATTGTAGAAGCTTGCTTCTAGATGTTTAATGAAGTTTTTGGACTAAATTGACAAAAAAGTATTGCCATGTCACAAAACTTAATAATAAGGGGTAAGCGTAAGTCTCAAGATTTTAATATCAATACTCTATCCAAGAAAGTGATTGGTGATAAAACAGCATGTTAACAATGTTAACTTAACAATTAACATTGTATTCTTTCGCTGTTATCATTAACTTGAAATTAGTAGGAATGGGACAAAAAAAATAGTATATTTTATATTCCATTCCTTGATATTGCATTCACAATATCATTATAAAACTGTTTGTAAAACTAATTTTATTTTACATCTCAGTTTGAGGTAAATTACTGCCTTCACTGTTTTCCTCCAACTCTTTTGAAGTATCCACAGTCTCATTCTCTGTGTCAATCTCCAAAATTTCTGTCTCCAAGTAATCTGTTGCAATATCTTCTTCACTGTTATCTGAAATTAACAGTGTGTTAAAATTTAATTCAAACACAAATGAATGGGCATACCCAACTTCTGACCCATAAGGAGGGGTGGGGGGATCAACATTCACCTTTAATATTAGGCTTGAAAAAAGTAATTTGCTTTGATTGGTCAGGGCCCCGTGTAAACTTATACCTGAGCTGTTCAGACAGTATTTTACGCATAGTTGTATGACCTCCCTGAAAATTTAACTCACTCCTTGCTCTAGCCAAAATCTTAGTCACGGAAGGTACGTTGTTATCCTCCTTATAAAGATTTGTTATAATTTCGCCTAAAGCATACAATTCCTTGTCATCCAGCACCACCACTTTGCCGCGCGGTTTTTTTATTGGAGTACTAATTACATAGGTTCCAGCAGCCTCGGCCGCTGTTCCTTCCTGTTTGATTCTAGTTACAGTGTTTTTAGTAACACCGGTAGCATTTGTAACTCTCTCGTTAACCTTCATACTTGTTTTCAAGAACTCTGTTATTTCATCGAATAGTTCCTGAGATATTGGTATTTTGTTATGCGTGTCTTGTATTGTTGCGGGACTATTGTTACTAAGTTTACGAAGGAGTTCATTAGCACGGACTTTTTCACTTTCAAACGCCTTGTAGACATTATAAATAATTTCTCGTTCTCTACCTTGGAGTACAACTCCTCGTCCTCGTTTATTACTCATTGCTATTTATTCACAAATTCTTAAGACTATGAGTTCATTTTAGGAACATTGGCACAACTCAACTATTTAAAAATAAAGAAAAGAAGAAAACTGAATTCAACAATAAAATAATGTTTATAATTTGTTTGGCAAAATAGCACTGCACTGTTTGTTTATTGTTGCTGTTTGTATTTACTTTGTTGGTTTCATTCTTTGCAAATTGCAATGGTTTTTGTTTTGATTGCAAGAATGACACTTGACAGTCAACTGTCAAGATTGAGAGGGACTTCAAGTTGATGGCAGTGTTGCCAGGTACCACATAATTAAGGTGCGTTGGGGTATGATCGTATATGGGGGAAGACCGTTTTTGTTAAATATATTCCGAATTAGTAGTTATTTTTATAATCTGGCAACAAAGCCTGAGACGCCTTTTCGTATTGCCCCACGTCCAAGTTCGTGTTGGTCGTTCCGACGCATCAGGTGTGAGTTATGCACGAGAAACAGAAAGTGTCGACTTTTAGGATAATTTACGAAATCCGGATTTACCCCAAACAACATTTTGCTGGCTTTTTTGGTGAGTATTAACTATTTTTTAAAATAATAAATTTTTGAGTTATCAGGATACGTGGTGTCTTTTAATATATCTGTTTAAAATAGGCTAAATATGATTGTAGGCTGAGATCCGGACTTTCCCCAAGCAGATATTAATAGGTGAAGTTCGGACTAAAAATAATCGGATCTGAAACTGAAGTGAAAATGCATGAGGTTGTAAAACTTTTTTTTAATCCGAACTTTAACACCCGATGTTTCATGGTGTTGCAATCTATCGCTATGTAGCTGATCTTGTTGATAAACAAAATTTCTCATGAAGTTAGTGCTTTGTTTTATTTTATTACGTGAATTCATTTGTATTTTATTACCTTTAATTATGTTTTCTTAAAATATTATTGTTAATAGATTTTTAAGATGCCTTTTACGGGCCGAACATAAAATGTAATGTGTATAATTATCTATCTTTAACTAAGCATTTTCTTTGTAGGGTCATAATGCCGCGTCAGTACGAGAGAAAGTCACTGCGGGCAACATCATATTCGCAGGAGGATTTAATATCGGCAGTAGAACGAATAAAAAGCGGAGAATAGCATAAATAAGAAGTTTAATAAATCTTTGATTAGCTGAACAATTGTAAGGTTTTATTTATTGATCCAACACATAAAAGTGTAACCTATCCAATCTTAAATATGCTAATAGATAAATAATTTTGACTGAAAGAAAAGCTTATCAGGATCAGGAACACGGAAGTTTGAGAGCCATGAAAATTTGAGATTTGGTCTAGTGGGGTAAGGTCGGACGTCCAAAACAAAAAAAAATACTTTTGTTATAATACTACTTTTTTTTACAATATATAAAAATTTCCAAAGAAAATCTTGTAGGACATATAAGAACAGATATTTTCGTTCTATGAAATCTGTGTTTTAAGGCACAATGGCGATTTTAGAAGGTAGTCCGATCTTTACCCATGAACGTCCGATTTTTCCCAAGGTTTTAAAATTTTATTCATATTTTAAACACCCGATAGATAGTAGGTGCTTCATTTATAACAACATTAAACACATTCTGTCTTATAGGTTATTTATTAACAATGAATTTTCACTATAATTCATTGTGCTAACTATTGTAACTTTCGCACAAAATAAAGTTTGCCAACATCTTCCAAATACAACTAAAAACCGTCCGATCATACCCCAACGCACCTTACTGTAGGTAGGTCATCCGTATTCTATTTTTTAGTTTGTCATTGTCCGTATTCAGCTTTGCCATCATACATCATACATCATCATAATTCATACATCAATATACCGTCGCGTAAGAATCTACCTTCTTCATGGAAAAAATCCAGTTTATGGACTTGTTGGTGGTGCTGGTGATGGTGATGTTGTAAATTGAGCAATGCAATCCGTAGTTAACGTCAAACTACTGAACATGAGAAATATTGAAAAAATATAAAAAATAATCATTAAAGTCAGCCGTTTTCAATATTTTATTTATCCGCTTCTCTTCTTTCTTCTTTTAGATTAAATAAGGCCAGTGGTAACCTGATTATATCAGGTGGTGAACTGTTTCAATATTTCTGATAAAAAAATGGATATTAAAGCGCCTGTTATAATTTTAATATCAAAATTCGGGTTAAAAGAAAATGTTATGAAGGTAGGTAATAATAACAATAATATTTTATTTTTCCTCATAAATGCGACTTTCCTTCAGCTATTATCTTATACGTTATTAGTGGAATCACGTGTAAGTCTTTTAATTGATGTAGGATGTGTAATTGATGCAGGATGCAGTATCGGAGGGCTAGCTAATAAACCAAACGTATTTTCTGCTTCCATGGGCAAATAAATTGGCTTTATGGATGTCCAAACTCCAATTTCAATCAAGTTTAGTATTTTAACAACGGCTATTTTTCGATCCATGGAAAACCTTTGAATGAGTCTTAATTAAGTATTTACTACCTACTACGGCTAGTACGCAACGATAATAATTGTTAGTCATAGTCTGTAGTCATCATCAACAGCATTCATTCAAAGTAGTTAAATAGTATTTAATAAATACTAACTTATTAACTATGGATTTCCGCTAATTATGGATATTATTATCATATAATAGTATCGAGTCTATCGATCATCGAATGATTCTTTGCCTTAGTTGTTTTCTTATGGAAATAACCGATGAACGAGCTAACTAAGTAAGTAGCTATCGTCGCCCTTGGACATCAGCGACATGAAAGCTATCACTGATGCATTGCGGGCAAGAAAGAGAGGAGAAAAATAAAGAAAAACTGTCCATAAGCCCCCAGCCGGAACACGACGAGTCGTTTGGCAGCTGACTCAGGCAAGAGGGTAGTTATTTAGTAATAATAACGTAACGTAATAATATTACACTGGTGATAAAATACAATTAAATAATAATAATAAATAAATATATTTACTATAAAAATCAATATTACCAGTATAGATAATATAGTCGCCTTTTATGACACCTATGCGGCGTGGAATTGGGTGAATATTCTACGCGGCCCCAATACGGCTAAAACCAGACAAAATATCTTACGTAGGTACCTATTGCCTAGCTGTATTGGGGCGGCTTATGATACGAACCCTAATCCCACGCTGGATAACTAGGTGTCGTAAGAGAATAATTTATTTAATATTTATTGACCACAATACAGGATTAAGGTACAAATGGCGAGCTTATTGCTTTATGCATTCTCTGCCAGCTAACCATTAGGCCAAACAGAAACACACGATGAGCGGTATAATAAGCACAGAGAAAGAAAAGAAAACATAAATAAAAATTATAAAAAAAATAATGTTGGTAATATTGATTTTAATTGTTAATTAATACCACTATTACTATTATTATTTCCCCATGGGTTTCGCCTGGATACCACCCTTGAGCATGAGTCAGCCGCCAAACGACTTATCGTGTTCCGGCTGGGGGCTTGAGAGCCATTTCTTTTCCTTCTTCTCTCTCTTCTCTCTTTCTTGGCCGGCAACGCATCAGTGATGCCTTTGGTGTTGCTGATGTCCATGGGCGACAATAACCACTTACCATCAGGTGGATCGTCAGCTCGTTTGCCGGCTATTTCCATAAAAAACCCTTCCAGAAATGTTATGTGCTTTTAACATAGGGGTAGCGGGGGTCAAATAGGCCTATATTTATGTAGGTAGGTACAGTACAGTTAATTTAAATAATGAACGTGTTATTATTTAAGGAAAACACCAATATTTTTTGAAGTGAAACTTCTTTAGAATCGTTGTGATTTCAAACCGGATGCAACGGGAAAAACGACAGGTAAGAGACACAAATACAAAAATGTGTAGGATGAAGCCAGGAAAGAATGAGACAGAAATATTCGTCAGTTAAAATAAATAAAAACGACATCACGACAGTAAAAATGCTAAGTTGTATTCATAGATGGCGCGAGGAACAAGGTAGAAGATTCGATTTATTGCTTTTTCATCTCATTATCTTGAAACCAAAATTTTGGAAAGTTTCACTTCTACCACGTGTGAATTGCACACATTTTTTTTTTACCTCCGATTGATCTGAATTTTAGTATACCTATGTATTTTGACGCGCTGATAATGAATATCATAGGCAAAATACCCGCATATTTCATTTTCAAGGTCACCTTGAAAAAACATGATTTTTGTTTTTCACGTTTATTTGGCTTACTGGCTTCGGCATGTTTATCTTCGCCGGCCAGCCTTAGTTGCTGCGGCGAGCATTTCAACCCCCTGCCCCTCAGCTCGTGGGCCGCCTCGTCCCTCCGCGTCTACGCGGGCTTACATTACCTTATAAAGTGTTATAGACCTACCATATGCGTAGCGTAGTATAGATTAATTCAGTTAATGGGGACAAACGTTTTGAGTTTTGACTTGACATAATTGTTTTGTACCATGTGTGATATTTGGCTAACACGTGGATAACAGTGTTCTTAGAACAAAGATTACGTATTGTATGTGAGATAATATTTTGTACCTACATACATTTAAATCACAAATTTAATAGATTCATAAAACTCGGTAGTTTGCGGTTTAATCTATGTTTGCGATGGGCAGAGAACTGAGATAACTAATAGTTTTTTTTCTCTTATTTGGGTAGTTATTGCATGTTGTTGTTTACTTATGTTCCTACTCGTAATTGCGAAAACAGACAAGACATTATTGCAAAACGTCCACCACGAATGTGCTGTGTTGGTTAATATGGCTATTACGCCGCCGTTTTGAAACGAACACCTTACTGCGGAAATGCAGTTCGAATCGCCATGTTTTCCTATAATCGGTTATTCAGGTTTCACGTCTCAACGGGGTGTAAACAACTCTGCGACGACTGACCACAGCCGGTGAAGCCACGGTTCGATACGTACGTGGCGGAACGTTCGACATCCTGTTCATTTTATTTCTGAACGAAAACTTTACGACTTAAAAAAAAAAGAGAGAGTGTTTGTGTTTGGGCGCGAAATTTGGCGCCAACATTGTGAAGTGACCTTTTCGATTATTACAAAAACTATTTTATTCTTGTGCATGTTTGTGACTGTATTATTTTGCCATTTTGGATCTAAAGCATCAAAATAGCGGTGAGTTAATTACATTTTCATAATATAGCAATATAAAATTAATGCAAGTGAAATTGATTTGTTATTAGATGTTAACATCAGTTTAGTAACTTCACTGTAGCAGTTACTTACGCAAGTTTCCGCGTTCGTACATAAATTTATATAACGTCCTTAATTACTGCGAGACGTGAGGAAAACTCAGGGGCTGTTTTGAAAGTTTCATTGCGAAAAAGTAAAAGTTTAGACGTAGTCGTAGTGTAACAGAAATGCCATCAGTTTTACGTGGTTCTGGCCGACGCGTAAGAAATCAAGGTTGTGAGAGAAAGTGACCCAGCTTTGTGAATGAGGGAATGACTACGTCGGTCCGTGGAGAGATGCCACTCTGCTTTTATTATTTATACTGTGAGCCGGATACTGTCCTGTATTAATACGTATCATATTAAGTACATCCATTGTGTAAATTTTAGGTATCTACCGAGTTAGATATCCTAATGATACGCATTAGAAATATAATAGACGTACTGCTACTTCTTTAAAACTATGATAATCATAACTTCTATTTCTGACTTCTGTGCTGACTCAAAGTGCGATAACCTTATTGGCATCCAACATTCAGCGGACTTCCGTCAAATCCAAGAGAACTGTAAAAGGACACAGAAACGCGATTACGACGCATATGATATTATGACTTAAGTGCCAGCATTGACCCAACATGTGACATTTAAATTAATTTTATTAAATAAGTAGGTAAGTACCTACTTACCAAACAGCCTTTTCTGCTTCGAAGTACTTACTTGCACTTCAAGGTACGCTGTGATGATGTGATCGCATGTATGTTCATTGAGGCTTTATTATTATAGGTTAAACCTATATAATGTCAGTGGTTAAACCACAGAAATATTGATAAAGGTTGTTTAGACAAGATCGCTGTTTCTATAAGCCCTGATTTTGCTTTCGTATCAATTTTATTCATAATTACGTATTTTGTATTTTTTTTTGTAAGTCTGAGTTATTTTAACTACATGCCTATCATAAAAAAATACATCGTAATTCAACCAGATATAAAAAATAATAATTAAAAAACAAAAAACCCGACTGCGTAAAAAAACTAAAAAGAAAAAACAAGCCCAGAAGTTTAGAATGTTGGTAAAAGTATTATAATACTGAACAACTATACCACAGAAGGATTAACAGTCGGGCGCCATTCTTCAACCAATCAAATCTTGTTTTTTTTTTCCGAAGCAACCCTGTAAAATTTAAATGGGTAAATTTCTCTGCAATTGTTTTGGAATTCGCGGCATACCATACCAGCATAAGGTATTCACAAAGGTTTTTTCTGAAAATTTCTTGTCAGGTTCCATGATCACTCAACACCAGAGGTACTCCTAGGCGACCAAGGCCGTTATTACCGTATCAATAAAAAATCCCGTAATTACCCTATACATATATATATGTATATGTATTCCCTATATATTTATATATTATTTATTATATATTTATGTTATAGGTATTTATGTATGTCTGTGTATTTGTATGTATTCTTGTTATGTAATATATCTATATCTCATGTTAACACCTGCAATCAGCTATTTCCACATCCACCCAGGGTTGACTGGTGGACAATGCCATTAGGCATTAAGTTTGCCCTTTGTTCATCCTTTTCTATAAGGTGACATAAACATGTAAATAAATAAATAAATACCATGTAAAACATTGAGAAACTGTGTTTACCAATTAGCACATAAACACACTGAATGAGTGAAGTATCATATTCATACCTCAAGATCGTCGCAT
This sequence comes from Thymelicus lineola, assembly GCA_963932265.1. Taxonomy (NCBI): domain Eukaryota; kingdom Metazoa; phylum Arthropoda; class Insecta; order Lepidoptera; family Hesperiidae; genus Thymelicus; species Thymelicus lineola. The sequence goes on along the minus strand of OZ010703.1, from coordinate 1,058,145 downwards.
GATAACACGAAATGAGCATGCACGCTTTAAATTGTCTGGTTTTTATGAGATCAGCTTATATCATCCACACTTTCGTTTTATTCGTCGTTTTATAATTTAAGTAAAGTGCGTCGGATGAAATAAGAAGACATGTAATCTTTTAATAAACTATGAAATTGGATATGGCAACACTGTTACCAGTAGTAGGGTAACGTGGGAATAAAAGACAAACAGTCTTAAACCCCACCCCTTTTTTGCAACAGTTGATAGAATAACATAAGTACTGTAGTAAAACTCCAGCTTATCACAATTATACGTTTATTAATTGTTGTGGTTACAACCTCCAATCATCAATCTCATAAGACTTCGACTTATCACAGATATAAACTTATTATTTTATTACTTATATTGTAGTTACAGCCTTCGTACATCAGTCGTGTGTTTTTTCAACTCTAAAATTACGACGCAATAATCTTTTCTTTGACACTGACATTTGACACTTGTTTTTTTTCGCATCGCCTCACAGATACATTATTTCCTCTTTTTTTTTTATTTTTTCGATGTTGCAAGCTTTAATCAAAGAACCTTACACTACCTACTAACGATCATTTGACCATTAACTTGATATAATTTTTTTTAGTATACCGATCAAAACTGATATTACGATTAATTAATAATAATTTCAATTTTCCTATTTTACATGGTCTAACGGACATTTTATATAATGCACATGGGAACAATTATAATATACAATTAGTATAATATTAGGCACCATAATTTTCAAAATCTATGAGTAACGTTAAATATAATCTTGAAATCTACTTTGTTTCTATATTTTTTGCAAAATTCTAAATAATTGTCGTTTGACCGAATGTTAACATTAACGTTAATGACAGAAACGAATCGCTGAAAAATCGACTTCACGTAGTCTTGTCTACCTAGAGAGTAATGTAAATTGTAAACCCGCCTAGGCGAGGAGGGGCGAGGCGGCCCGCGAGCTGAGGAGCAGGTGGTTTTAATGCTCGCCGCGTGGTGAGCGTTAATAGCATCTGTGACGATAAGTTCGCGTAGGACCGCCACGTCAGAGCCCCGCAGCGCCAGATCCGTGACAAACAATGTCTGCTGCTTGCTTGCTTCATGCGGAATGCCTCTTGCTGTTTGCTGCATGCTATAGACTTTTTAAGGGTGTGTAACGTTTGAAGATTAGATTATTTGAAAATTTGGTTAAAAGAAAATTGCATCAAATTAACGTTACATAAAAAGAGCATTATATTATAAAAAATTATATGAAGTGAACGTTATACTAAATGCTAATAGAGCAAATGTATGAAATATAACATTAGATCACATGAAATTAGGTTATTTGTTTCTATAACTTATGAAAAGTATATCATGTGAACGTTATTTCAAGTCATATTACACTATCAGTGGTGGCTGGTGGATCAAAGGATCATAGAAGTGGTGGTGCACTTTACCAGAGTAGATATTTTTATAAACTAATAAATTATTAAATCGTAAGACGATTATTTTCCGCAGCGAAATATTCAATCACTTGTTTATTAAAATCTGCTACTGATTGAATAAATTAAACTAATAATAATTATTAAAATTCTTGCAAATGTAAAAAAATACAAAAACAAAATAAACACGTCCAGTGACCGAGCTGGCCGCGGCTCGTCGTCAGTCGTGTCGGCGACAACAAGTTTCGTGCACTCTCGGTCATCTTCGGGTGTCTTCGGTTCGCTCGTGCGGCGCACGAGAGCGGGCTTATTTCGCCGTACCAACATTTTTTATCGAAGAGAAAAATATTTTAACAAAGAGCTTTAAATAGTTTCGTCATAATTTTGTTCATATTGAATAGATCGTATTTTTTTCAGATTTTTTTTTGTGTTTTTTTTAAGCCTATAAAATCTGGTAGTTCGGCGCACGAGAGCATTTAAAGTACAGCCGTCCGTGCTAAGTATATAAGATATATAATATATATCTTATACTGACTATCACACACCCGTCTTAAAGTGCATCAGATAAATAAAAATCAGATATGACAACACTCTTATCTGTAATAGGGTAAGGTGGGGAAAAATAAGACAGATATGATAAATGTAAATGTTTTGCCCATCATCATGTTTTGCCGTTATAACTGCGTATTTTCCTTCTGGGTTTCTAGTTCTATGTCACCACTTAAAATATAAATTTTGCCCTAGCCTCGCGTAAAGATACCTACTGGTGGATTTTTCCTCACGAACCGCCTCGCTTCTCGCCCCCGCACATCTCATAGAATCTCAGCCTCATGTTGCTTGCGTGTGTCGTTAGTCGTTACCACTTCTACCAATATTTTGCAATCATGTCTTCTGCGCATTTGAATAGAGACGCTTATCTTAAAATTCCATTTAAGGTCATGAAGAAACCACAAGAAAATTTGTACATGCTCAATTTCAATGTCAAGACTATTAAAAAACTATTTTTTTGTAATCTGAACACCGATTGGTGGGGTTTCACAAGGTTATTTATTAACATAAGTTATAAATGAGTTTGAGTATGATGTAAATAAGTTAATCAGAAATTTAATGTATTACTGCTAAACTGCCAAACTCCAATCCGCACTGGCGCATCAATCCGCACTGGAGCAGCGTGGTGGAGTATGCCCTATTTATTAATCCCCGACGCATGTATGTCTGTCTGTGGTAGCTCCCAAACAGATGAAATGATTTTGATCTAGTTTTTTTTGTTTGAAAGGTAATTAAACTTAATCGAGAATGTTCTTAACTGTGTATAGTGTAAAGAAAACTGGCGGAGGTTTTTAATATTTTATATGAAGATTATAATTTGGCAACTTTATTTATTGTTTCTCGTCTGCAAAATGATAAACACTTGCAACATAGTGGTACCCAGTAGTCACTCCACTTGTAAGCGATCGGTCAGTATATGGGAAAATCAGCTTTTTGAAGATGTTTGGGCTTAGAAACTGAACCTGAATGTTCATTACTGAACTTCCAATCTGCAGTGTAGAACATCACAGACCAGAACACCTCACTTTTAAGGAGATACATAATGACGCTAACGGGTTACAGATAAAAATCTACATTTGGCCAACTGTCAAAAAACCTACTGGGAATAAACGACCAATCTCAACGTGAATGCAATGGGTGTGACCGTGTCAGTAAAATTAGTTGATCCAGAAATGCGAATGTATAGCTTCTACCGAAGCATAGCTTTTGGACAAAAAATTTAACTAAAATATTTCAAGTATATACCCTATTTCCCAAAAAAATCCTCATTGGGAATAATTTTCTAAAATTAATAAGTAACTTTACTTCCGTTTTACAAAAGAAAACCATTGGGCCGTTTATGTTTGGATAAGGGCCAATCAGAAATCTTTTAAGATCCTTTGGGCCAATAGGTTGCATTGATTCCATTATGATTATGATACAACAAACTATATGACGTAAGGGGATTGTCAAATGAAAAAGAAAATTATTATAATCAGCCAGGAGTAATAGTGTTCTGTGATTATAATACAAACATGGTGTTTGGGGACTGTCAAATGAATTTGAAACTTAAAAGATCGACATTACATACGCAATCGACTTTAATGCGCGGGTATAGAGTCCATATTACTGTGAGTTTACTATAACCTAAATTCGATCTAATTTTGTTGAAAATCTTATATTTCCTACTATTAACATTGACTAAAGTTAGTATGTGTGATTTATTAAGATAACATAATCAAATAAAGGTATTTTTATCAAGACACAAAAATGTTAAAGTCAGTACATTTCTTCATACTAAATGGGCATTCTCCTTTATAATCCAATATTAAATGAGAGTCGTAACTTGATTGTTAACCGTTATTAACCTCATGATGCTCATTAGTTCCAATCTGAATGTTATGAATCCGTTGCACAAACGCAATTCACACAAAACCTACGCTTTTGATTGATTTCATTGGGCAATTACCTTTACAGCAAATTGCGTAGTGTTGTCTGTTATTACTACTCGGAGTTAGGGTATTGGGTGCTAGTCAATGATATTATATATTAAAAAGAGGCAGATATGTCATAAGCGCGCGCGTTGTGTGACTCAAAAAGTTCTCAATTGGGAACTCTTATTCAAGTGAAGAAAGAGATAGCCATGTAGTTTTGACGCGAGAGCGATAAAGACGTGCGATAAAGCAATAAAGCGTGCCTTGCGGACATCGGAACAGATTTTTCGGTTGATTTGTAAAGGCATAACGTATCTATATTTATTTAAACATCATTGGTGCTAGTCATTAGTATCGGTATTCAGTATTTTTGATCGAGTATTGTGGGACTTCCCTGGACATAGCTGGTCTTCTTGGACACCACTTCTGTAGTTCCAGTTTAACGACAACGGTGGCATCCCATCCTATTCGTATTACATCTTTAAAGTCGAGTTTCATAACTGTCAGCCCTGATGGTAGGGGCCACGAATCACGAAGAGCCAGAGTCTGGACCTAATTTAGCTGCTTCAGAGACGTCCAAACCTTGTATTGGGAATTCGGGAAAGTTATAAGTTGAGATGACTTGAGATGACTCCTAAAATCTGGTAATAGCGTGTTGTGTGTAATACTCGTGAGTTACAATAGAAAGCGTTACGTTAATTTGTTAACTGTAACGAGAATTTAACTGTATGGTGAAATGGTGAAAAGATATCGAGATATCGAGATTGGGTAACACAGGTATTTAACAGCACAGGTATTTTGATAAAATTCTTACTTACCATTACGTAGCTTAGGGAACATACCAAAACCACGTAACCCATTTTTTCCAACTTTTTACCCCCCTCCCCCTCCTTCGTGACCATCCGTAGTATATGAGAAGACCCCCCCCCCTCCCCCCTAGTTTTCAGGTGGTAATTGATAAATACGGTTTTCAAAACTTTTTTGCAAAAACAGAGTTAAAAAAAATAATTTTGCTTATATTTGACGACTTGTGTGGCGCAATGGTTGCTAAAATATTGACTACGTGACAAAAACCTAAACCCCCCCCTCCCCTCTGTGACCAATCGTGGTGTTTTGAAGACCCCCCTCCCCCCTAAATGAGGCACGTGGTTTTGGTATGTTCCCTTATGTAGAAGTAATTCGAGCAATGAGTTGAATGTCTGTTGAGATGACAAAAAGTTTCTAGTACTACGATATTGCGTGTAAATGTCTCGTATTGCAGGGTATTGTTTGGTTAATGACTTGGTTTTAATTATTTACTGTGTTTGTAACTATTGTATTGTATCAAATCACGGCTGTGTTGAGTACGTATAACAATGATCTAATGAAATAGAAAAAAATCTAAGGTTTTTACTCGTTCGAAAATTTAACGACAGCATCTTCAACAAATCCCTGCTAGTTATACTTTACAGGAAGAAGCAAGAAACTCCTAACGAGATCTTCTTCCTTGAAATTACAAACACCAATTTCAACTACGGTTTTTTTGATGGTTTAAAAGTTGGTCTTCCTTCTGAGGTTGATACTTGACCCTCTAATTTTTTAGCGCTATCAGTGTACTTGTCTCCGCCACATTAACCTTGAAAACAGAGTGGTATTTGGTAAAATCAGAGCGGTAACCAAGTGAAATGGCGTCAATTTTTTTCTTTCTTTCTTTCAATAGCTACTATGAGAATTGGTTAATGGGGTTACCACAAAAAGTTACGGACGATGACATTAGCGTTGCGGTCTGAGAGGCATTGACCACTCATGTCAGGTTACAGGTGGTCTGTTCGTTTACCAATTTTCAGTATAAAATCACTACTCATAATTGTCTCTCTGCTTAGTCTCGTGTAGTAGGAGATCAGTAGACAAACAAGGGTAACCGACATAGCTCAAAGACTTAATCAGCTGAAGTGGCAATAGGCTGGCTAAATAGTGCGAAGAACCGATAACCGTTGGGGAAGAAAGGTCCTCGGAAAAAAGAGCATAGGACGCCCCCCGACCAGATGGACTGACGACCTGAAGAAGACAGCGGACATCCGCTGGAGTCAGAAGGCTCAGGACCGGTCAGAGTGGCGCAAGTTAGGGGAGGCCTGTGTCCAGCAGTGGACCTCCAAGGGCTTATGGATGGATGGATGGATTAGTGTGTTTCGTGACTCCTGTACCATGCAGCGAGAAGGGTTAAGGACAATATTCCGGTAAAATGTAGTTACGGTGGTATACTTCATCCAACTTTGACATTACGGAGATTTTTCTACATTTTTAGTAACTCTGATCCTGATTCCCTATCCTCCATGTCGTGATTGAACTATCAGCTGTCAAATTGCTATTTTCTTTTGTCGGCATCACTTTACCATGCAAATGGCAGGAGATTAAAATCTTGCGTAATTATTGGGACACTCTATCTATAGTTTCTAATTTCTATAGATTAGAACAACATACAGAACCTGTTACAATATCACTCGGACCTAGTTTAGGCTCCAGCATTGTGATATTTGTGACGTAAGCTATCGTAAGACCGCTGATATAATTCTGTTGCGTATGACACCTCTCTCTTAAACACATGTAAGACAAATATTATATCACCTTGGAGTAAGGCGTACCCCATCACTAATGTCTAATGGTGCAGTCTATGAGATGAGTAGTTGATAATTTGAAGGTAGTTTAAAAATGTACCACAAAAGAGTGGAGGCGAAGCATAAAATGATCATAGTTCAGCTGAGTGTGATGAAAATGTTGGCAATAAAATACATATCGTGAGTATGCATTGGTTAAATGGACTAAGTATTTGTTTGAGAGTTGAGACGGATAAAATACGGTTGTTGATATTGGCATAACAGTATCCTATGTCACAACTCACAATGTGAGAAAATGGGTACAACTTGAAATCTTCGCTCTTAAAATTTCAAAAAATCTGTATTAAAAAAAATCTACCTATTTTAACAAGTAACGCTCACTTAATTTTAACAAGTAAATAACTCAAGCATCCTCCGGCCTTAATAATTTTAAGTCTGACTTCAAAATTTTCGTTATGATTCCCTAAAATATAGTCTAATCAATGTACCTACTACATGTACTATTATATCTTCTGTAGTACCACAAGAACACAGTATGAACCACGACGCCTTATTAGAAAGTTATGAGAGTGTGACTCGACAATCGGCGTCTTTGCCAGTATCCACCTTGTTGCCGCCTTATCGCCTTACAGTTACCGGTTCTTTCCTCATTGAAATGAACTGATCGCGAGAGTTATTCAAACGTTCAAACTGTATTTCCACCCTATGAATACGGTTAGGATGTATTGCAATCCCAGACAGGGAGACAATTATGATGAATAAGACTTCTATACTGTGGTAAGATCTTTGTAGATACGTGTATATTTTACAGTCAGGATGTAACCTAATTAAGGTCTAGTCAGGGCAGGCAATTTCAGCTTTAACTAACAATATTTTTTATTGAATTAAAATTTCTTTAGGCGCGACTTAAGAGTAACCCAGTTTATTTTTTGGACGGAAATAACGCTCTATAGTCTATAGTCTGTTGACGCAGTTTCCGCTATGTATTTAAAAACAGAAACTTACAATAGAATAGAATATTGTGAGTATATTATGTGATACATGTAATACATTTTATAATAAGCCAAACACGCGTAAAGATTACACGCACAATTTTTTTTTCACAATTAATGAAATAACAGTGCATTGAGCTTCTCTTGTAGGACACCCCTCTGGATAAGTTTGCTGAGCAGAACTTTTTTACTATTTTTCTTGAGAACCGAGATGGAATGGAATACCATAAAGAAGAGCAAGTCACGTCATCCTATAGAAAAACATGATCATATGGGAAATGCTGCAATTGAAAGATTCAATAGTAGCAAATTATAAAATGACAGATTTTTTAAATATCTTTTTCTTTGCGCTTACCTCAAACATGGTTATTGGCTAGTGCCGGTAACCTTGTCCGGAATATCGGACTTCCGACTGCACTCCATTTTTAAACTCGCCCATCTTAAAATTTACTTACACGTATCACATTTTTATAGCAAAGGTTTTGTATCTGATACGTGCCCTAAATGGCGAGATGATTACGAATGTCCTTATTTACCTGTAGCACTAGACCATAAAAGCCATTTCGGTTAGATTGATTTCGCAATAAACCTTGGGCGATGGCACTGATCTAAACAGCTTCGGTATTTGTTTACCATATTTATGAAGCATTGCTCAGTGACTGTGTAGTTCGTATGACTATTGATTTCCGTAGTGCCTGTGTCCACCGTTGGAAAGTGCGATGTGTTTTCTGGAAAAAACAAACATCGAAGTGAATTTTTTTGCATGATAGCGTTATAGAAATGCCAATAATACATACGTAATGGGGTCTTTGGTCAAATGAAGATTTCGAAAGAGAAGCGAGGGCGGGTTCGAATATTCTCAGGGTATAATGAAATGCCATCCGATGTATTTGTGATTATCAGAGTTAATAATTTGAAGGAGGAGGGTGCTTCGAAGGAGTAATTTAATCATAAAAAGATATACGTCATGTATTATGTCAAAATGTATTTGCGTTTCAATAATAGCTTACTATTGACACCAAACAATGTTTGCGTAGGGATCATCATTATTCAGTTGATATAGTTAATATTTGTTCTAATGTGTACCAGACAGGACGAGATGGATTGGTAAATGTTTGTTATGTAAAAAATAAAATGATGTAAACGATAAGGATTTTATGTCATAGGTACATATGGCATGGGTATCGTCGCCCATGGGCATCGTCGTCCATGTATGCACCACTGTTCTATGTATGTTTATACTTTATAGCTCACCGTTTCTTAATAGCTATTTAACCTGTGGACAAATGGCAACTAGCAAAAATACCAAAAGCATTACCGAGGCGTTTCTGTCCAAGAATGAAGATGTGGACTCTCGGTTCTCCAGCGGAACATTGAAAAAACATTTCTCAGTAATTTTAGAGGCTAATAAAAACACAGGTACAAAATAGGGATAAAATCATACCTACAATGCTTGATTCCCATCGAGATGAATCCAAAAGGAGGATAGAAGAAGAAGCCAGGGCAAGTAAAGATCAACATGGAGGAACCATATATTTGTAGTTGTGGTGGCTGGTAGGTATGTGAATAAGTAAACTCCAACGGGAGGAACTTTGCACAAGCTGGAGAGAACGTACCTACATATAATTATGAGTTAGTCTTGACGTCACGCCTTGGTTTCGTTGGCATCGGAGCTTGCAAAAAAGCAAAAAGCAAAGCAACAACCCATAATTGTCCCACTGCTGGGCTCGGGGTCTCGTCTCACAATGTGAGGGGTACAGGCCATAGTCTACCACGCTGGCCAAATGCGGATTGGTAGACTTCACACACCTTTGAGAACATTATGGAGAACTCTCAGGTGTGCAGGTTTCCTCACGATGTTTTCCTTCACCGGAGCTTCATCGGAGCTTGACTGATAGGTAATGAGGAATAATTTAATATACAGCTACATGGCTGTGGGGGTAGACCCACACACACTATAGTGCAGTCCCGTATTTTTCGACTTTAAAAATTGAACATGGCGCAGAAAGGCCTAGAAAGTGCAGTGCGTGATCTCATCAAGACAGTGACCAAGCTCGATGAGAAAGTTTCTATGATGGAGTCCAGATTAGCCGGACAAAATGAAATATTAACAAAACAAGCTGACGAAATTACAAAGTTGAGATTATTATTGGAGGGTAGTCCAACATCAGTCACCGTCGCTAGAAAATCACTCGGTGCTGCTACCAACACGAAGATGGTCTCGACGCAGCCGTCTCCCTCACCCGCGTCGGCTCCGACAGCCCCGACGCAGCGACCGATGCGGCAAGCAAAAATCAACGCAATGGTAGCCACAGCAACAACTATGGCTACAAAAAAGGACAAACCACGGGTGTCTCATGCTCCAGCGCCGAATACATCCGAGGTGAGCCGAACACTATCTACTACAAAGACTATCAACTACACAAGTACAAATAACTCATCGCTTGAAAGTGTGGCCACACCGACAGCGGAACACCAAGATGTCGGAATCGTGGAGACGATGCGAAATGACGAGGGCACTGATGCTGAGTGGACAGAGGTATACAGAGGAAAACGTAAACGAACTCAAACACATAAACGACGTCCAATATTGACTGGCTCAGGAACCACGAGCGATGAACTGAAGACTGTGGAACAGATAAAATATATCCAGGCGTGGTCGTTAAGGCCGGAGACGACGGAACAAAATATTTTAAATCATCTCAATAAAATAAAAAAGAGCGATGAATATTTTGTCGAAAAACGTTCACTCAAAACGACCAGGCATGCCGCATTCATAATGAGAATTCCGATGAGCGCGTACGAGCGGATTCACTCGCCGGCTGCGTGGCCTCCCGGTGTAAAGCTATCCGATTGGACGTACTTTCGTCCCTCGCCCCGTGAGCGGGGCGCGAGCGACGTTGATACCGGCATTACCGCCATTACCGGCGATCAGGCGACGGCAACAGTCACACAGCGACAGTGAGCAGTTGAGTCCGCGTACGCATGTATCATCGAGAAGCCATCCTACAGTGATCGTATGCCATCAAAACATTGCATCTATTGATAACAAAACGCAAAAAATAGAAGTGCTGTTAGGTAGTGAATTAAAGTGCGATGTATTAGCATTGACGGAGCACTGGCTCACGGACAGTAAACTAAAATGCGTCAGTATTGAGGGTTTTAAATTAGCATCTTTTTTTTGTCGGCAACAGAAAGCACACGGGGGATCATGCATATTTGTAAAAGACCAATTAAAATGTTACGAAAATTTAGAGTTAACATCCCTATCAGTGGAACAGTTTTGCGAAATATCTGCGATTGATCTAACGGAGTATGACTTAACGATTGTGTGTTTGTATAGAACAAATTTAATTAATGTTCATGATTTCCTCGATCACTTTGAACGTTTGCTAGACAAAATAAGCGAACGAGATAGGGAATGCATAATTGTAGGGGACTTTAATATTAACTGCTTAGGTAAATTAGATTCTGAGCATAAAAAATTATCAGATATGTTGGTTGCAAACAATATGAGGAATATTGTAGACTTCCCCACCCGTGTCACAGCCACAACTGCTACTAGCCTAGACCATCTGTACACGAACATGCAGGCCGGGTCCGTGCGGGCCGCTCCGGTGGTAACACATTTGAGTGACCATCTAGCGGTGCGAGGAGAATTGTGGTGTGACCAGAAGGTAACAAAACCACCGCCTAGCCTCGTTAGGGATTTTTCTCAATGTAATCGTGCCAACTTCGCACGATCCATTGACAGTGTAGATTGGATGGCGATTATAGATCGAAGCCCGTCCGCTGAGACGCTTGCGACGTCCATAATAAACGTCATCGTTAACAAACATGATGTCTGTTTCCCATTTAAAAAATTAAGAACATTTGACTCATCGTGGGTATGTCCCGATGTTAAAAACATGAAAAATTTACTGTTTGACATTGAAAAACTGCATATATTAATTCCAAATGACATTGAATTACAATTAAAATTAGACGAATTTAGAAATAAATATGACATGCTGATTAAAAATAAAAAATCTAATTATTATGCAACTAAGATAAATAATAGTTCGAGTGCATCGAAAGGAATGTGGACAGTAATTAATAAAGAAAGAGGTAAAACCAACACGCCAAAAATAAATTTTACAGACGTGCTGGTAGACTCTAATGGCAAAAAATTTGACACGCCTAAGGAAGCCGTCGATGCGATGAATTTGCGATTCCTTAATGCAGCGTTTGCATGTGGAGCCCCTAAAGCAGACATAAGTCGTGTGACGGCCACCCTAGCGGCAACCCGCGAGCCCGCGGACCACTGCTTTGTACCGAGACCCTTCACTGCAGATGAAGTGTATCACATTGTCGCCGTGCAAATACCTCCAAAGAAGTCGAAGGATATATACGGCTTGTCCATGGAACTCTTGCGAATGGCGATCATTCCACTAGCTCCAGTACTAGCCTTGCTATTCAATATGTGCCTGACAGAGGGGTCATATCCGGGACCGTTAAAGGTGAGCAAGGTATGTCCTATCTTTAAAGGGAAAGGAAATAGGAATAGCATTGACAGCTATAGACCGGTGTCTGTCATCCCGACAATAGCAAAGGTCTTTGAAAACGGTCTGAGTTCTAGACTCACAGCATTTCTCTCTTCAAATAAGGTTTTGTCGGATCAACAATACGCGTACCGCGTAGGACGATCTACTACGTCTATGGTCCGACAGATCATCAGACGTGTAATGGACGCGCGCGAACACAATCACCAAGTTGCCGTTCTATGCTGTGACTTATCAAAGGCCTTTGATGTTGCCGACCATGCAGTACTTGCAGCCAAACTCAAACATTATGGCATCGACGGTCCATCGCTCCATATTTTAACGGACCTAATGCGTGACAGGATCCAAGTAGTAGATGCAGGGAATGGAAAGACAAAGTCTGACCCGCTATCAACTGCTATGGGAGTTGCGCAGGGTTCGTCGGTGTCGAATATACTGTTCTCTCTCCTCTTGAATGACCTACCGGACGCAGTGAGTGACGCACATATACATATAATAATGTATGCGGATGATGTCGCTGCGATTGTCACTGCGCCCAAACCGGACCAGCTTGAGGAGAGGTTGAATAGCACAGCGGCCCGTCTTGCCGAATGGTTTGCTATAAATGGCCTTTCCCTAAATATAAGCAAGACACATTACGTTCACTTTAATCTATCAGGTCGAACACTAAGTCCTCTTACGGTTCTAGTGAACGGAATGACGATTAAGGGAACACATGAATCCACCTTTCTCGGTTTCGAAATCGACAGCGCCCTCACATGGAAAACTCATGTCCAAAAGGTGTGTGGAAAACTCGGTAGTGCCTGCTTCGCGCTAAGTCGTGTGTGTCGGGTTGTGTGCACCGAGGTTGCGCGCGCGTGCTACTTCGCGACGGTGCACTCTGTGCTGCAATACGGTGCGGAGCTGTGGGGTCGCTCTTCTGACTGGCAGCGTGCATTCCGCATGCAGAAACGTGCTGTGAGGGCACTGGCGCGAGTAGGTCGCGACACCTCTGCAAAACCCCTCTTTAAAGACTTAGGAATTCTTACATTACCTTCCATCGTGATATTACAGACGGCAGTATATGTGAGAATGAACCTGGTGTCATATAAAAAGAGGGGTGATGGTCACTCCCACCACAACCGAAACGCCAATAAGCTGCTAGCAGTGCCGCGAAGACTCACCAAGTCATCTAAGTTGACCCACATAATGGGCCCGGCTGTATACAATAGGCTGCCCAGTAATATAACTGAGGCAGAAAGCCTAACAAGCTTCAAATTCAGGCTTAAACAGTGGCTGGTGGAACAGACGTTCTACAGTGTCGAGGAATTCATGCTACCTGACTAAATGTTAGCAAATAGAATTAATTACTGTAAATCATTTTAAACAATTAATTTACATTGTGTATTTTTATGACTGTTTTTAATGAATGGATTATTATATTATTATTATTTTTTAAGATTTGAAATTGATATTAATATTTTTATTATTGACATTTTTTTTATCCATTGTAATAATTTTTTTACAACTTATACCTATACTGAGTATATAGATATTTGTAATTTTATTTTTAAATTGATGACGTGTATTTTCAATATGAATAAATGACTATTGACTATTGACTATTGACTATGTCTCCGTTAAAAATTATTGGGCCCCCACTAAATATTTTGTTACAATAACAACTTGTAAAGTGGAAAAGTTTATTTAAATTTAAATTATATAAAATGTTTCCTTAATATTTCCATTACACGTTATGTTACGACTAGGGTTACCAGATGAAAAAATCAAAAGTCGGAGAAAAGGTCTGATTTACATTGAAAAATCCTGAGATTTTTTACAGTTTGAGAATTTTCTCCGAAACTGACTACCGGTGTCTTCAGTTCGAGCTATACTTTTAATTCAATATAATTTGAAGAGTTTAACATGTGGAACATTTAATAAATCAATAATTAAAGAAAAAACTTTAGTTAAAAAGGTATCTTCACATATCAAGTAGGATAAAACTGATTAAGTACCTACTTGGATAAATAAATATTAATTTGAATCCTGCAATTATTACCAAAGAAAAGAGATTTTTAAAATGTAAGCTGTATTTTATTAAATCCAACCTGGACCAAAGGATTGCTCCTGAGAAGAGTCCAAAAATCCTGAAATATCAGGACAAATTCTGAGATATGGCAACCCTAGTTACGACATACGTTATAACAATAATACAACGTGCCCTCATGACCATTTTTAATGTAGACGATCTCTACGCATATCTGAGACGCATATAAATATAAAGGCTCCATCTAGTAACTAGAGGTCGTTAGTGTGTGATGTTTAAAGATAGGATGGGAAGGTGGCGCTACATTCTAGGGTATTCTCAAAACCCTTTGCCCGTTCTCTACGTTCTATCCATCCATAATCTTCACTTCTTATCAGCCAGTCCGGTTTTAAGTCCGTTGTCCAATAATTTATGTTGTTTCCCTAATAAGATAGCGAATAGGTAGATTATTGAAAACGGCCATAAATTTCATCGATGTTCAATTATTACGTTTTCCTCATTTTTCTGCTTTTTTTCTTTTTTCTGCGTTTTAGTGGTCTTATCGGGGCGCGAGATGTGTCAAAAGATCGGGCTCGGTAAACACTATGCAGAATTGAAATAAAATTTAAGGTAGAAACTAATTTCAAAAAGTTATTTTGAAAATACAGGTTTTTTGGTGGTTTTTTGCAAAAAAATTTTTAAATAAGAAATATTTTTATAGAATCTATACAAATGACAAAAAAAGCTTTAAAGGTAAGTATTGCCATAATTAATTTATAATTATGTATACATTTTATCATCATTATTATTATTTACAGCATATTATCCCGTCCAAGTTACCGCCTACCACACCTCACCTACACCATGGGTTGACTGGGAGAGAATGCCCCATGGCATTAAGTCCGCCCGTTGTAAGCCTAGCTTGTAGGTTTTACAATAAAGCTTATAAATAAATAAATAAATGGGTGCGTCAAGGAATTTTCAATCTTCCGATACCACGCAGTGGTTGGTCGACGTGGAGAAGAAACTATTGCTAAAACGTATGTCATGTTATTATGAGGAAAACATAATTTAAGTAATTCATTCAAGATTGGTGCCAAACGCGTGTCACTCGAGGCCTATCATTAAGCTCTCAATTTAGTAAATAAACCTCTAGCATCCGTCCTACTTGGGGACTGGTTAGAAACTGGTCGGTTATGTAACGTCATATAATATCGCGTGGCTATGTATGTGTATGAGTACTCCTTTCACTCGCATCTTTGGTTCCACGGAGATAGAGGCTGCGTATCTAACAGTCAGATTAAAGAACAAAAGGATCTGGTAGTTTAAATTATTATGTAAGAAAGAAAGAAAGAATGAATGAATCATTTATTCCGTCATAAGCATGGCAACAACGTTAAAATTGTATGGTAAGATAATAAAATTTGTTTAATTGAGTTCAGAGTCAAATATTATGTGCGAATTACAAGTTAATTATCACGTCTTGCTTCGGTGAAGGAAAACATCGTGAGGAAACCTGCACACCTGATAGTTCTCCATAAAGCTCTCAAAGGTGTGTGAAGTCTACCAATCCGCACTTGGCCAGCGAGGTAGTCTATGGCCTATACCCCTCACATTGTGAGAGGAGACCCCGAGCCCAGCAGTGGGACAATTATGGGTTGTTGCTTGCTTGCTTTTTTTGAGTTCGGAGTTGCAGCTGCCAACATGTGGAAAAGGGTCGCACTCAGAATATGGCGCAGTAAGTATATTAACTTAGCTACGCCTCTGGTATTTCAGTGTGCCCGTTAAGGTCGTAGCTGACTTATACGACACCGCTCCCATCCAACCGAAGTATGAGAATTCAAATATAAACTTAAAATCGTGCTCTGTAGGTACAACTATTGAGTGGCAAGGTTGCGGTTAGCTTGCTTCCCGCGCGCGGATGCTAATTTTTGTTGTTACTGTAAAGTGCACCTACAGAGCACGATTTTAAGTTTATATTCGAATTCTCATACTTCGGTTGGATGGGAGCGGTGTCGTATAAGTCAGCTACGACCTTTAGTCGCGTGCAGATAGAGGAGTGGCGCAACCACATGTCTGTGGGCGCAACGGTACATCTTTATAAACCTGACTGCAATTCCGAAGTCAATGTAATACACCTAGTTGTTGTTAATAAGATAAAATACGATTTAATACAAAACAGACATAAAGTTAACTTTTAACTTTACAATTTAGTGGCTATCATAATAAAAACACAACAAAGTTAACAGAAATCGATTAACTAAATGTTTTACTCCAAATTCTTTCTTGGCCGGCACGTTTTTGGTGCCTTTGGTATTGCTGATGGTTCGTGAGTTCTGTGACTACTTGCTCTCAGGCTCGCCGCTTGTCTGATAATTTGGCGTCTATTTCAATAAAAATACCGCATGGAACATTTACGGAACACACTCTAGAATACGTGTGTCATGTAAACAAACAGATCTGAAACATCGCAAAAACAAATCTGTCATACAAATGTTCGAACGAAGCGATCAGAGAACATTTCCAGGCAACCTCTATGGAGAAGAAATGTCCATCGTATTTTATACATGCTTTGGCTGTTACGGTCTTACTACAGAACGAGGTCTAAAGTTAGGTTTAGACCAGAACTAAAGTTAGACCTCGTTCTGTAATAAGGCCGTTAGGGTTTGCCTTGCTAAGCTATGGCTAAAGGGTATCATGAACAGCCGCCTTGGCTTTGATTTGGGGGTGGCAACACATGGCGATAACAGTTGAAAATTTGAAAATATGAACCGTGAAAGAGAAGCTTTACCTCGAAATTAGACCATTTCTACCTGGCAACACGATTCAGAATCTATTTGACAAGGCTTCGTGATAGGGAGGAATATTGTAAGCATATTATAGCACATATTATAGCGGTGGCTGTCGACTAGTCGTAGCTCGCGGTTTCTCTTTTAGTTTTGCAACGCCGGGGTCGCGCAGGGTTGAGCGGTAAGTGGGGAATTCCCTCACTATTGTAATATCCTGTTTCAAACCGGTACGCTACCACTACCAGTGCTCTGTGATTTCTGTGAAAGTACTTGTTTAAACTAAAAAACCTTTTCGCATTTTGCAATAAAGACGCATGAATTATGATAAATATTAGGCTACCTTATGATATGGGAATAGTAAGTACCTAAATAAATAACGTTACAAGCTTAGTATTTAACAACGTTATAAATACTAAGACAGATTTGTGTTCTGTAGCTGAAGCACTTGAAGCCACAATATACATACTAAAATATTACTATAAAAACTTGTCGAAACCAACATTTATATTAGTGACAACACAATAAAAATATGTGGAGTCACTGAGAGTAAACTCTAGCATTCCCTTACAAAGGCGTTACTCGTTTATCTATACAGTGACGAAAGTAAAAATAAATCAGAAACATAATCCGATTTTTCACTTTCCGACGCAATCAGTCAAGTGTAAAATTTTGGTCACGATACCAATTTTATGGATGGATAGCGTGGCATTGATCGTAACATTCAAAACCATTATCAATAAAAGAAATAATTTCAAAAGAGATGTTAAAGATCTAGGTTTTAATCTTAAAAGTTATTTGCAAGAATAGAAAAATATCACATTCCTGTTGATAAATTCTTCGTAATATTCTTTGGTGGCAATAGTCGTTAATCGAGCAGAGAAGTTACCATCTAAAACAGTCACCGTCAACCATGGACTGCAGACAGTAGCAACGCCAAAGATCACAGATGCGTTGTTGAAAATATATAATATCATTGTTGAAAATAAAATAAGGGAACTGCGTGGCTTATGACTGGCTGTCCGAATTTGCAACTTAAATACGTAAAAACATTTCACAAGTATATGAGGTTACTGAGTACCTACTGAGTCAAATAGGTTAAGAAACCTACCCCTATGTATGAGTGTTTTCGGGAAAGAACTGTATGTTAAAGGGGCTACAGGATCAAACGATCTCAAAAAGCTAGGACCTGGGGTCACAGTCAGGGCATACCTAAACCTTTCACAGAGGAGACCAGGTACTTAGATTAGACTCGTGAATGGAGCAACAATACTGCCAGAGGCCCAAAACGAACGTTTATGCAAAAATTATGTGATTTCGTGAAATAAACAAATTTAGTAAAAATTCCAGACGCGCCGAAATAGTGGTTTACCTTCAGACAAACCTCGGTCAGAAGCTTAAGTAAGGTCTCTTTATAGTTTCCGCAAACGATGGCCGGGGGAAAACCGGTGTTTGGACAAGTCAAAGGCCCAGTAATACTCAGGGTTGAGTTGTAAGTGTATAAGAATGAATGGAATTAATAAAGAAACAATAAGATGGCCCTTTTATTAGGCAGGAATTTTCTTGGTATGTCCGGAATTTTAAGGTTACTTGTTTCCTTAACAAGGAAAATTTGCCATAGTCAGGAATTTCCATTTATAAAAATATTTAACTGTCATCACAAAAAATTATAAATTATAAAATCCTACTGTTTAATAAGTAAAGTGAACAAATGAAGTAGAGCTTCTGATAATATTTTCAAACAAAATCCATAGATTGTGAAACATGTTTTTAAGGCGAAAGAGTACCCCCTCATTTTTACATTGGAGTACCCTCACAAAATAATTTAACCAGGGAGAGATAAAATAGCCTAACACCGACATGACAGATTAGCCACGGACTATCAGGTGGCTGATCTGTTTGTTCGTCGGTTATTTACATCAAATATCATGTACCTAGAAGCACTCAGCGCCTTGGATTGGATCTGCCTATAGTGAATCTATTATTAATTAGAAAGAGAAAGCTGCAACTAACTCTATATAGTACTTATATTACTTAAAACAACTTACAATATGTGAAGTATTTTGGAATGACCTTTCTTGAGAAATTGCAGGATATAAATAAACTTGAAGAATATTCGAGTGTAGAGTCGTAGAACATACTAACGGCTATTTTAAAAGACTAGGCTAAGTAGCCAAGACTTATCAAATCAATTCCGAACTAATTCAACGACGAATGAGTGAAAGCATTAGCCCAAATAACTTAGTTCGATTCCTGTTGCATTCTTCACGTGCCTCCTCGCCACTGCACTGTCTTGCTCACTCACGGCTCTCAAAGTGTTTTTTATCTCGCTTGTTTGATATAGAGATTGTTGGCGCTAACGCGGGGTCTGGGGTACCTGTGAGGTAAGCTATAAGGGAATAAGTAACGCAGTTTATTATTTAGATTACATTGAGAGTGGATACCGAATTACCGACATTCAATTGACAAAGGTTCTGAATTTATCTTTCTCTTCTTGAAATTGGTATTATCGTCTGAGCCTCTATAGGCACCCAGAGGGACGACCCTCAGTCCGCGTGAAGCTGCAAGCCTTTGACAAACAGAAATTGTTCATTCGAAAAAAATATATTTCCTCAATATCCACACAATAATGTCACAATATTATTAGGGAAAAAATAACCCCGGTAGTTTGTTGCCGCTTCTTCTCCCAGGACCACATACGGAAAGGATTTGTTGAAGCCATGGCGTTGAGTGACTTTCGAAAAGCGTTTGTAACAAACTCAGAATAAGGAATAAAAGGTAACAAATCTACTTCGAATAAAACTTTCATTGGTTAGCAGCTGGGCAATTGACTAACACTATAATTTTAAATGTTACAGAACGGTTTTGTAGCATGCTTTGCATACCTAACTCATGTTGAGGGTACATTCAATATTGAAAACAGTCTTATGGATGGCTTCAACTCATTAATGGCCCCACTACTGGGCACGGGTCTCTCCCCTTGAGGATAGCCTAGAGCCTAGAGCATACTCCACTACGTTGCTCCAGTGCGGATTGGTGGAGTATGCTCTAGGATAATTAGCACAAAAACCAGGGTACTTTCAATAAGACGTGGTGTATGTGGGTGCGCTTTGTATCAAACCTAGTCCAAGTCGTCTCTATGAGTGATTACTACGTGTAATTCATCAACTCTTATTGCATCACTAGCTGATGCCCGCAGCTTTGCATACGGAAATTATGTTTTAACTTATTCCAACTTTTATTCTGTTTTCCCGGGAAACCTTTTAATTTTCCGGGGTGAAAAGTTGTCTAAAATATGACCCAGGGTATCAGTAAAAACTACCAATTTTCATCGAAACCCGTTCAAGGGTTTTTATGTGATGACAGACAAATAGACATTTTGAGTTTTATCTAATATATAAAATTTCCATGTCACAATGTTAGTTACCGTACTCCTCCGAAACGGCTTTACCGATTTTTACCAAATTTTATATGCGTATTCAGTAGGTCTGAGAATCGGCTACTATCTATTTTCCATATCCCTAAGTGATAAGGGTTGTTCACCCTAAATTTTTTTTTTTAAAGTTTTTGACGAAAGTTTTTGTTTTTATTTCTTTATAATGTGGCATTAAAAAAATACATACAATCCTTAATTTTCAACCTTCTAACACCAACCCCTATTTTTTAATTTGATTTTTAGGTGATACGAAGTTCGCCCGGTCAGCTAGTTATAGTATAGATAAACTTATTTAACAAAGGGTACGCCTATCGTCTTGATAAAATATACAACGACAGGGGTTGTATACGTGTCTTTAGTAGTCTACTAAACCAAGGTGGGTATCCCTTTTTGTGACAAATGATTCCTTTTGCTTTTCCTGACTTCAGGGTTTAATACCAGGCAGAATCTCAGCTAGGTTATAAATAGAAGCTTAGAGAATACTTACTATAAGAATAAATACTCTAAGTATAAAAGGGTGATAACTGGTTATGTGGGATTTTTCCCACCGAAACCTTGGCGGTTTTTCTGCGTTATTTTTATGCACGCAACTGGGGCATTCCTTTCGGCTTTATAAAACTTTCCATGATATAATTACGCTTGTAGCGTTGGTGTATGATATAATCCAGTTATTTTACATTATGATATTACTTGTACCCTAATAAGTGTTTGTTACCTCAGAAGTCAGAATCTATCAACCGATAGACAGAATACGAGTAGAATTTTATCAACCGATTTGAAAACTTCTCTTCCAGATATCTTCAAGATATACTTTTGACTGATATCTATTCCTGTCTCTAAAAGACAAGACAGAATATTCAAGTTATTAATATTGGCTCGCATTGCTATAAAATAAACAATTAATTAAACTTTAATTAAGTTTATGGTTATGAATTTGTGAAGTTGTTTACAGTGTCATTTTAATTTCAACCGGCTATAAAATATATATTTATAAATAAATAAGTGACATAATGTAAAATCTCAGCAAGTAGGCAAAGGATACTATAGTATAAATGAATATTATTAATGACAAAGACGCCTGGAAATTAGTGCCCCATCCATGCAGTTCCGCGTAGAACATATTATTATTATGTAACTTTTCATTATTTTAAAAGATGTGCCGAGGAGTTTCTTTACGGCTTTTCTTCTCCTCTATGACAAAACACTCTTCCGAAAAGCTGGTAGATTAAAAAATGACGTACATAAGTGTATCAGTGATACCTATATAGTGTTGCCTATATGAATAAAGATTTTGTATTGATTTGATTTTTTGACAAAAATAAGTGCAGTTATTTGATGGTAAGTGGTCATCTCAGAATAAAGAATAAACGTGGTCATCATCGTCGATGATAAATAATGATCAGTAACACCAAACTCCAAAGGGATCATAGACGCCAAAGCTTTGTATATTATCTAGGTTTACTTACTACTTTGTAAATATTCCAATACATCACACGTTTTATTTCTCGTACTAATGCATCGACAATTATTTCCCAACATACACTTAAGTCAACAACGTCCAAGGTTCAGGATAGTCTGTGGTTGGAATACTAATCGCATACAAGCGATCAGAGCATACTTACAGCCACCCAACTGAACCCAACAATCAATCGAATGAATACAAGGTGCCACGGCCGTCGACTTTATTCACCTGGATTTTAGGTTGGTCAATTCTTAAGTGTCCAGGAATTAACGGCCGCAGCGGCAGTCAGAAAAAAAGGGTATGATGGCCACATTCATGACGAATATTAATATGATTCCTGTAGGCTATGTAGCCTTCTTCTTTTTTGTTGAAAAATAGTGGGTAATAATGTTATTACAAACAACAAAACAAAACAAAAAAAGGTGTGTGTGCGATTCACATACGATAGAAGTAAAACTAAACAAGATATAAAAAACCCCTCGACAACAACACGTAAATTATTATCTATCGACGTCGATCGTCGATCTATCGCTGGTCACTTAGCAGCTCAACCAGAGGAAAAAGTTTTATTATAATTACAAAACAAATATAGACAATAGTTAATTTTCCATCGATTATTATCAATCATCAATCAATAATAATTACTACACAGATATTGTATAGGTAATAATAGAAGGTTATTATAAATAATTATATTATTATTTCAACCTGAGATTTCAAGCATAATTAAGTCATTGTTTTAATGTATTGGTTGATGTATTTGTAGGGTCTGAATAAATCAAAAGACTTGGATCTCACAAATTTTTACGGTAGAACTGAGTTGCGAAAATTGTTTTTTTTACAAGTTATTTTTTTGATGGCATGTAAGTTTTTACAGACGTTTAAAATCATTAGTGCAAATATGAACGAACCATGATGCCGGTTTGTTTACTGTATGTACTGGTGGCGCCATCTACGCCGTACTTTGCGTAATGTTCCTCTAATTCAGTTACAGATGATTTTGAAATTTTCATAGCTATGTGAAATAATTAGATGAACTTTAAAAGCGATGTAGTTACTTATAGATAATAGATATGAATGTATTTTTATTTCAATTGCCATTATTATTTCCAGATGATGGCGGCTCAGAAGGACTTGCGGACAGATCGGGTGAGACAAATGTTCAGCTGGACAACGGGGTTCGTATCTTATTATTAATTCGTTATTCAGCTTTCAAAACAGGGACAGAACAAAAAACGATACGTATGAATGTGTTGGCAGCAATATAAAATGATTTTTAATCATTGAAGTATTATTACTAGCGTTTAAAACTGACACCGCGAACACGATGTATGTCCCAATGCATTGGCGCCAATGGGCTTCAATTTTCAATGGATTCGTTCGATTTTGAAAGGAGAACGGGTCTAAATTTTGAAAATAGAACCTCCCGGTGGGACACATTTTGTTCAAGATGTCTGTTCTATGACATCATACTTCAATGTTTTGAATTTGTTTTTCGAATAAGCGTTTACTCGTTTCATGTAGTACCTATGTTAAACTATTTGTTTATGAAATCTATCGTATAAATTATAGCTTTTTGAATTTGGCTGCTAATTGCTGGCATGTTTATTTAATTAATAAAACACACACACTTCCATGTTAGCAAATGTACCAAACAAGTATTACAAGTGTAAGTAAATAAGGTTAAAAACCGCGTGAACAATTAATGCCGCATGTAGGTTACTGTGCTGCTCATCGACCTCTCCACTTCACGCGAAAGTGGCTCTTGCGTCACCGCGGGTCAGCTCAGATTACATCATTGCGAGGAAGTTGTGTTGACGTTTTTATAGTATCTCTCGGTTATACGAATATTTGTATTAAGCTATGTAAGAATAAATCGAATATTACTCAACAGTCAACACCTGTGGTCAACACCTTGTTGATAATTTTTTTCAACTATAGCGGGAAATTAAATCGTTTCTTTTTGTATATCAACGCCATCTGTGTGACTTATTAGGAACTAACAACATAGCAGACCTGGTATCGGTATTGAAAGATAGGTGGCAGCAGTAATTACAAATTCACAATTAGTAGTTTTTATGAAAATCTTGAAATCTCATGTATGTAATGTACCTAGTACCGTTTAGGAATATGACGCGTCGTTTGGTAGACTCAAGCAAGAGGGTGGTAGCTATCCAGGCGGACCTCATGGAGACTTAATAATAGTAATAATGATATTAATAAGCAATTAAAATCAATATTACCATACCAATGTAATCCCTCTGAGGAGCCCTACCATCAGCGGGCCGGATTTAGTCGTCTCTTACGACACCAGTCCGACATGGGATTCGGTTTAGCATTCTAAGCCGCCCTAATACGGCAAACCTACTACGTAAGTGGGTAAAACCAGGTAGGGTAGATAGTTTTTGTCTACCCTAATGTTTTCAAACATACTACAGGAGATTTGATTACCTACTAGGAACTAATAACACAATGAGTCTTACTCCTATATTTTCTATCGCAAAGGTAATTAAGACAGGGCAGGAAATCCTAATGAACTCTTAGTTTGTTTTTTTTTGCGTCCAGACAAATGGGAATGGATTACCGTCCAGAGATGCATGGGAGGGAGGTGGTGAATGCACATACATGCACAGTCATGTGGGTGTCACGTAAAACTTAGGTGCATAGTGCATACCCATTAAACATCACCTTGGGGGATGACTTTGGTCATACGACCTTTAAGCTTTAGCCCCATTAGGAGAGTCTCTGGCAAGTCTGCGCTTGTGTGTGGAGCGGAAAGTTTGTCATCATAATGATGCATTGTTATTACAATGAAAACTGATGGGTCATAAAACCCCATTTCCCATTGTTTTACATGTAAAATTGTTGATTGATGAGTAAGTTACAATTTTATAAAAAGTCCCTTAGTGTAAAGTTGTCTTTGTTTGTGCACATTGAGAGGCATTTAGGAAATTCAATTTGTATAGCATTTATCTAATGCCGTTGATTCCGTTTGTAATGTACCTGCGAAGTTCTTAGGCATAATATAATAGAATGAAATGAAGAAGAGGTATAAAAGCTTCCGACTCTTAGGCTCATAGGTTGGCCACTGAGCTAACGTCCTCACGGTCCATACTCTCCTATGAACTGAAGCACCGTGGTTGATCGTCAAAAACACAGCCTTCGTCTTCAAAGAGGAAATTTGTAGCTTAAGAGAGTGATAGATCCTTATACGAGTATTTAAAATTTTCGCTATTCAACAAAAACGATCTAATTGAACTTAAGTATGTAACTATGTAGCTACTTATAATATCACTTATATGACCTCGAACAACGGAAGAGTTTCACAGAAACCAATTTATTAAATTAATTAAAATTAATTGATAATCATAAACGTAGTATTATATTCACGTGTGAACCCAGTAGTAGTTGAGGATAATGTGTTGAACTGTTGCCAATTATAGTGTTGGAGTGTTGACTCGTGACCTTAGTTCAAGGAAGGTACCTATTATGCCCCATTACGTTAACAGATCTCGATAGTATAATTGCGAGAAGACCTGGGTTAAATGTAGGTTTATGTATTAATTGGATAAGACTATATCTAAACTCTAAAACCCCACGACATAGGGCATCCTAATGTGGCGCTGCTGTAGTGTTGGCTGAATAGTAAGCAAAGTGAACAGGCGAAGTCGGATTGAACTCAACTTGGGTTAAGAAAATAAAATTTAATATGAATTTTCACTGCAGCGAGTAATGATCGTGATGTAAACAACATGATTCCTCCACCAATCCGAGAAGCGTGGAGGAGTATGCTCTAGGCCTCCTCAAGAGGAGAGACCCGTGCCCAGTAGTGGGCCATTAATGGGTTGACCGTTGAAGCCAAACAACATGATTTAATACGTTCTGTCATTTTATACAGGCGACAATTTTGTAATGCATGAACTGTGCGAACTGTGTATACTTGTATGGGTTAGTATGATTGATGTTATACTGTTCACGAAGGAACTAACTAGCCTCTGAGGTGAAGGACCCTGAGGAACACTTGGTATTGTACATTAGAAGGAACGCACAAATAATCTTCATTTTTTAATACAACTTTTAAAACTCCCAAGAAAGATAATTGTAATGTTTTGTAATTGTACCAAATCACGCTGTTATTTTTTTGCGAGACACACGTTACACAATTTAATCATTTGTTGTTTTAAGGTTGCTTAAATATGCAAGTTATTCATATGTTTCAATAATGGCAAAAGTATTGGTAATATCTCTCCGGAGCAGATAAAATTTTGTTTGGAAGTTCTTCCATATTATTTTAAAAGTTTTGTTTAGCACGATTCAATTCAATTCAATAATTCAAGTAATTTGTTTGTGATTGTTGTTTTTTAAAGTTAGATAGAGTCTGTTAGGGAGCGGTTACACTATGGCTAAAAGGGAGTTAACAAAAAAAATAGCAATTAAAATTCTATCTAACCTCCTGTTTTACTTGCCATGTTTATCAAAATCCGTTTATCGACCTCGTTGACAGTAATCCTGTTTGTGCAGTGAGAACTCTGGGGTTTTTCCCGACTGGGGCCAGATTTATATTTTGGACTAATGAAATGACGTATTTACAAAATGTACACGTATTTATATTGTTATAAAAGTTGAGATACAGGCCAGAAAATGAGAAAATAGATTAAAATAATACCTACAAGTAAAAAATTCGACCAATCAGAAGAAAATTGCGGCGCCCCACAGTGGGACGAAAATAGGGGTTTCATAGACTTAGGATTTTTATGTTAAAATTTGTTTATTTCTTGTCGCAAACTGACGTAGAACCGTTTTAGAAGCCACAACGTTATCATATTTATGCACCACAGGCGACTATAACACGAAAAAAAATTTTTTGAATTAAATTTGTATGGAACACAACAGAAAAACCGATTTTATTCAAGACTGAGGAGAGTGCCCCTAATTCCCTCTGGTACGATTATTGCCACTATTTTTCTCTATTTTTTGACATATCGCACGTTGCGCGCACTCGATAGACTTTGGGTGAAAAAAAATGAAATATATTTTTTTGTTACTTTTCACATTGTGCACGTTATTTTCTATGCTTAAGGGCCTTCAAGGCCCTATTTGGTACTTGACACATTGTCTAAAACGAGCTACTGCAATGCCTTACCTATTTAATAACAGTTTACCGACTAACCTGCCCTTGCATAATAGGTTACATGGTTATTTAATCAGTTACTAATGACGATCCCTGTGTTCATCAATTTAGTCAATGAGCTCGACTTAATGTTGTCAGTACTCGGCTCATTATTGTTACTATTTTAATTATTGCACCTACTTATCAACCTATCCCCTAATAGTCCCAGTCCCATTATGATGAGTAAAACAAGTATAAATATAGGGAGCACTGTATATTTACTTTAGTTAAATTTTAACTAATCTCTGTAAAACTGTGCCAGTATTAATTGTGAATATGGAAACTTCTATTTTAAAAACAAATTTGGACCTATATTTGATACTGAAGCAATCTGGAAAGCTTGGAAACTATTTAAGAATGTTTGAGAATATTCAGTCTCAGTTAAGTCTAAGTTTGTCAGAAGAAGATACAGACATTCTCCAGGAATTCTGTCGAAGATTTAGCCAGTCTGTATTGGAGAAATGGAAGTTGGCGAAATTTAACACAGACTATTTCCGAAAACATTACGCAGATTGGTTGGAATAGAACATTGAATGGCCAATTTGCGTACGTGAAAATCTACGGCCATAGTGGTTTTTTACTGGACTTCAAGTAACGAGTGTACCCGGTTCTTGTATACCTTCTAAAAGTGCATCAGTTGGAACACCAACTTTCAACTCTAAGTCCACGTAAACCTTTTACAGATATTGGAACGAAACAAGATACGAAGGATTGAAAAATTACAATATCAAGACCGAGATGGCTTTGAATTGGCGTATGCCATTTGCTAAATTTAATCAAGAAGGTAAAGATAATTTGGCAGCAGCAATAGATATTCTTTTAAAAAACCAAAAGAGGCTGATAACATTGTTCAACAGACAAAAGGAACGAAGAAGTTTACACTTACTCCTGCGAAAGCACTCGGCATATTAATATCACTTAAATCATCTAGTAGTGGCAGTATATGACTTTGAGGGAATTTACTCTTCGTGAAGATATCACAGATAGATATCCTTCGTATTACAAAGTCTAACAAGCTAAGTTGGATTGTTACCCTCCAAAATAAGCAATAATGATAACAGACGTAATTGCCAAAGTGTCTCTTCAAGCACTTTTAGATATTACTGCTGCTAGAATTATACAAAGTTAACCACAAGAAACTAAAGGCAAGTGTATGATTTTGATTTCAAAGTGGGTATAAACAAAAGATCGAAGGGGAAAAAAGCAGCGGTGACAGTGATTAATCAGTTTTTATGACAACTTTAGTTCCACTAAAACTTACTGTTGCGGAAGAAGTCATATGGGAAAACCCGGGACCCTGTTCGGCGTATTGCCGTCCAATACAGTTCCCCGTCTTAAAGAGTCTAAAGTTATAGAGCAAGAACAGTTGGCCAAAATGGAAGACGAAATGAGGAGCCTTAAAGTTACCCAATACGACAATAATCAAATCACTCATAGTCACAATGACCACGATCGATGGGGAGGTATGCACCTATCTTTCAGATGCTAAATCTCCTGCAACTTGTTATTTGTGCTTGGCGAAACCTTCCGAAATGAATGAATTGGAGACAGTTTCGCAAAGACGTGCAAACTGATCTCTACAAATTTGAATTATCTTCTCTGCACACTCGTATCAATTGTGTGGAATGGCTGCTTCATATTTCATACAGACTATATTTGAAAACTTTGTCAACTCGTATAAGAGGAGAAAACCAGCTTATATTAGAGGCAAAGAAAAAGGAAGTTCAATCTAAATTCCGGGAAGAATTAGGTTTGCTGGTCGATAAAGCAAAACAAGGATTAGGAGCAACAAACGATGGGAACACAGCAAGAATTTTGTTTTTTGAGTTTTCAAAAAAACTGCTGCCATTATTGGCTTAGATGAAGAGCTCATACGAAGATTTGCAGTAATTTTACAAGTGATAGCATCGGGCGAAATTATTGACAGCAAAATTCAAAGAATATACTCGAAAAACTACGGAAAGGTATATCGAGCTGTACAATTGGTACTATAATGACAGCAACAGTACATAAGATCCTTATGCATGGTGCTGACATAGACAATGTAGCAATTGCACCCGTCGGAAAACTTTCCGAAGAAGCCTCAGAAGCTAGAAATAAAGATTTTCGCAGGTACAGGTAGTTTCATTCTCGGAAGTCTAACAGAGTTAATACTAACCAAGATCTTTTGAACATGATCCTTCTTTCATCTGACCCATTAATTTCTTCCACTAGACATGTACTCGATGCAGCTCAAAGGAAGTTAAGCCCTAGGACTTTTAAAACTTTGTACAGAACATATTGAAATAGAATTTTTCGATGTAGTTAACATTGATCCTCAAACAGATAGCGATTCAGAATACGAAATGGATGGGTAGTTGTATCAATGTGTTTATTTTTTTTTCTAACATAGTCACTTGTGTTGTTACTACGGTCCTTAGCTTTTATATCTTAAGATTTTAGAAATGAACTTTTTGGGACCAACTTTAAATAACCATACATAATTTAGCCTGTTGTAGTAATTTACCTAGTGAGTAACTTGTAGATTATATAAGTAGGACCATTTGTAGTTTTGTACGTAATTAATTTTAAACCTTAAAAAGCAATGGGATTTGTAAGGTAATGCCCATCATAAAGTAATTGGAACTATGAGATAATGGTTGATAAGTAGGTGCAATAATAATTAAAATAGTAACAATAATGAGCCGACAATACTGACAACATTAAGTCGAGCTCATTGACTAAATTGATGAACACAGGGATCGTCATTAGTAACTGATTAAATAACCATGTAACCTATTATACAAGGGCAGGTTAGTCGATAAACTGTTATTAAATAGGTTAGGCATTGCAGTAGCTCGTTTTAGACAACGTGTCAAGTACCAAATAGGGCCTTGAAGGCCCTTAAGCATAGAAAATAACGTGCACAATGTGAAAAATAATAAAAAAATATATTTCATTTTTTTTCACCCAAAGTCTATCGAGTGCGCGCAACGTGCGATATGTCAAAAAATAGAAAAAAATAGTGGCAATAATCGTACCAGAGGGAATTAGGGGCACTCTCCTCAGTCTCGAATAAAATCGGTTTTTCTGTTGTGTTCCATACAAATTTAATTAAAAAAAATTTTTTCGTGTTATAGTCGCCTGCGGTGCATAAATATGATAATGTTGTGGCTTCTAAAAAGGTTCTACGTCAATTTGCGACAAGAAACAAACAAATTTTAACATAAAAATCCTAAGTCTATGAAACCCGATTTTCGTCCCACTGTGCGCCC